>FR989932.1:8101303-8701303 GCA_905404155.3 Plebejus argus
ACATTCAAGCTCATTTGAATTTAATTCGTCAATAACAATAGAACAAGTTTAGTAAACAATGTAAGTACTTATAACAAAAGTGATCATAGCTGACTCCACAATAAAGCTGGAGGCATAATACGAAAATGTTTTGAGACTCAAACAATCGAACGAGAATGCCACGTCCTTACTCTAACAACGTCATATTATTCTCTCTTGTTAGAGGGACGCGGCATTCCGATTCGTTCGATTGAGTCTCAAAATGGTTTCGTGGTACGGCCCCTGTTTTGTCCCGGTATTTGTTGACTCCGAGGACATTACCTTGATTTGCAATGTTATCCCGTCTTATCTCCTGTTTTGCTAAACCTAATTGCCTAATAAACAACTAGGAAATGTACCTTATTTAACGTATTTTGACAGGGTTTTAAAAATATTTATGTTTGTTTTTGATCTATATAAACGCTAGCTTATTCGTTAATGCTTTAGATTTCTAGATTTATAAGTTTACGATTAATATTTTAGTAAACAAAAAAGAATGTTGTAGCTCATGGCGTAAACCGTATCTAGAATATTCCATAATAAAATGTATCCCAGGGCTTATGAAACTTTTATCGTATGGCCTTGTAATCACAAGAAAAATGTTCTTGACTTTATCGTGGCAATATAGAATTTACGTTCGACTTTATGAAAATGGCATGTACGTTTCAGGAAATGTCGACTGATAAGTAGTGCTTAGCAATCTAATCTAAGTAATTTTATTACTTACCTACCTATTTCATATAAAATTTTCCCGGCTAATAAAACAGACAATACTCTCTCTTGCTCACCAAAAGAAAAGATGAATTGTCTACCCTTATTTTATCTTTTGGCAAAACTTAGTTTTTTTGCCTTCTTTTCGTTAAACCACAGAATATATAATAGGTTAAACCCAAGTCCCGATCCTTAGGAACCAGACGCAAACTAAACAAGATTTACTCGCAAACTCTGCGATTAACATTTTTGGTAATGAATATGCTTTTTGCTGTAACATAATCTATCTAAACATTCTTCAAAGTCAACATTGTAATTACTAGAACTCTCGCCTAAAATGTCCAATTAAGCTGGTATACTCAATCTTAGGCCACGTTGCTCCTGTGACCTGTCTTTCAATACTTCGAGTTGTCTATAGAATGTAACATTTACGGTTTACTTACATTGTCTTCGGCTTTTCCTTGGCCTACTATTCTAATAATCGAGAATATTTAATTCGCCGATGTACATTGCGTAATTGAATTCAGTGGCTTTTTAGATAAGCATATTGATTGACCTAAATTAGATGGAAGTGGTAGATAAACCGCTGACGTGAACAAATGTATCGTGATAGGGTCGAGTAGGAGTAACCCTTATGTCGTTATCGGCTCAAAAGTCAACTTAAAATTTAAATGTTTCTAAAAACAGTTGAAGGGTGCTCACTGACGCCAATAGCATTTACTCAAGGTCATGCCCCTGTCGTCGTAATTTTATATGTAAGGAAATTTTAATCTGACTATTTGTAACACGCTTTCATAAGCTTGGACTGTAACTATGTATGTAACGGTATCTTTCAGAACGATTTTTATCTATCACCAGTAGTATTATTAATTCGAAACTTTGCATACATATTAAGAGCCAATGACAATGCTATAATTATATTATGTTAAAATTATTTGAATATTTTTTTTGAAAAAAAAAAAACCTGTTTATTTTTAATTTTTTTAAACTATTATTTTATTTACACATATTACAAATTTGTATACGACAAAATCAACTACGGATTTCTTGGAGATAAATGATAATATAATGTACTGCTTATTATTTTGTATCTGCTTTTTAAGACCTTAAGGCAGAAAATGGTAAAGTAAAAAATCATCTCATGATATGAATTAACAAAAGCATTTTGGCTGTTATCACAAAAAAAAACAACCCGTAACACTTTGGGTCTCCTTCACTGAGCCGGCAGCTTATACAGAGCTCTACAAACTTTCGAAAATCAGCAAAGAAGTTTTCATTCTAATAATGTGAATGATGTTGAACACAGAAATTTTGAACTATGTAAGTCCTTGTAAGTTTCTTGAAAATAAGTATTTAATAAAAACCGGCCAAGTGCGTGTCGGGCCACGCGCAATATAGGGTTCGGTAGTACCGCTAGTTTTTGAAAATTTTTGTATGGTCAATGTACATTTTTATCATGTCTTACACTACAACTAACAACATCATCTCAGTTACTTTCAAAGGAATTTGAACGAAAAGTTCCTTTAT
The DNA here is from genome assembly GCA_905404155.3 of Plebejus argus. Classification (NCBI taxonomy): domain Eukaryota; kingdom Metazoa; phylum Arthropoda; class Insecta; order Lepidoptera; family Lycaenidae; genus Plebejus; species Plebejus argus. The sequence goes on from FR989932.1 coordinate 8,103,560, forward strand.
ACTTTAGTTAATCGACTATTACTCAATAACTTATGAAGTCTTCTTAGCCGTGATAGTTTTCCTTTTAAATTCAGAATATTTCCTACTCCGGTGAATTTTTTCACATTTCCAGAAGCAACCGTTTAGCTGGTAGAAGGGGGGGACACTGGACTCTAACGATTTTTTCCACTTTAAAACTTAATATTTTACAAATGGATCCCTAAATCGGAAAATGATCTATGAATACTCATAATATTTTTAAAAAACCTATCCAACGACACCGCATACGATGGGGTGGGCGCAAAAAAAATTCAACCCCGGTTGATGTGTAAGGGAGGTACCATAAAGAAAAATGTTTTTTAAATATTTAATGTACCATTTTGTCGGCATTATTAATATGTGTATTCATGCCAAATTACAGCTTTGTAGGTCCTATAGTCTCTGAGCAAAACCGCGGACGGACAGACAGACGGACAGACGGACGGACAGACCGAAACTATAAGGGTTCCTTGTTGACTACGGAACCCTAAAAAAAGCTAATTATCTTCGAGGGCGCGGGCTTTTGCGAAAGTTAACTCAAAGATACAAAAAAATAGAAACACTTTATCGATTGTGAATATGAGGTATGTGTGTCAACAGTCGGAACTAAGAAGGTCACGTAACAAAGAAATTAAAGGTTTCTGAACAACCACTCGTAAATCACTTCAAGAATTATGTTGCCAATAAAGTTCTTTGATACATTTTTCGTTATAAGCATACATTGAGTCTTCGCTCTCGACTTATTTATCCCTACGTTTGATATTGTTAATGCGTTTATACGTAGTACTTTGCAGTTTGCCTCTTTGTTACAAAGGTATATTAACGCATAAGTTATACAAAGTACTGAAAAAATTTATACTTGTTTTCTAATACTATAAATGCGAAAGTTTGTGAGTCTATGTATTACTTCTTCACGCGCGATGTCGATATTTGGCAAGGAGTTAGCTGACATCCTGGATTGACATAGGCTGCATTTTACTTCTGAAAAGTTAACTTCTGTCAGAGTTGAAGCACCTCCGTAATTTTAATATTGGCCCAGAAAGTTTACGACACATGTCATATATAATTATCGCGATTTTAATAAAATTTTACACGAAATTAAACACGAACGGTTTTATAGAGTAATAGGCGACTTAAAACCTTAATCACCTGTAAAAATGTAAAAACGTAGTATAGAAAAAAAGCTTTAAGGAATAAAAGAAAACACCAATTACCACGATAATATGAAAATAAAATTGTATAATAATCAATCTATTAATTTTACAATTTTATTTCAAACATCATAATTTACTTTTGAAAATGGCTGGACACCTTATATCTAATTATTATTAACTAATCTTACAAGGCCAATTAATTTTATGAAATAACCATCGCCTTAATTATTATCACAAAATGGATTGGCAGGCTTAGCAATTAATCAAGAGCAGGCCATCAATTTAAAATATTTTTACGCAATATCGTTTATTGAACGTACCGGTCTATTTTGTAAAGATCTGGGGACCGTTTTATTTTAGGTTTATTATCCACTATTGTCTAGGTCTATACAAGGTATTACAATATAACTAAGTGATAATACTTTAGGGCGTTTACGTGTCCCTAAGTTCACTGTGAAAGCGCTGAAAGAACCCTATTTTCGTGATTTGTATGGGCAAGCGTCCGCGTCGTGAATTTTCTATACAAAGTGAAAAGTGAAAAGTTACCCCATTAACGATGCTACTTTCACAGCGAAGTCTATAGGGGAACCAAACAAACCCCAAAGTATAATACTCAGTTTTGTTACATCCTGCTTAACAATCTAAGAACAGAGCCACCAATGTGCAGATTCCTACAACTGATTCGAGATCGACATTTGGGAATAGCACCCCGATGATGGATTCATCACAAAAAGTGCGCAATTTCGCTAAAGAAGTTTGTGCATTTAGAAAAAAATATTTTAATTAAAACTTTTTTCTATTATCATCACCTTGAAATATAAAATATTCGTTTTTTCACGTCTTCAGCCATATTTTCTCTAGCTTGATTCTTGATCGTGTTGTTTTCTTGATCAATTATATCATTAAACAGTGTAGCAATTAATCAAGTCGCTCCAAACAAAGTCTCGGCACACTGCCAGGGTCCACTTAGTGACTGTGGCCAGTTTTTAGGATACTTTGTCGAAAATTTCAAAAACAACCATAATATTTTCTATGAAAATTTAGACCTTACATAATGGAGCTTTAAGTTTGCTTATGTTAAAATAATATATTTGTACTTTCGTCACTCTCTTGATTTCTATGCTGCTAAAAAGGGTTAAATTACGACTTACGAGGCAATGCGATGCGTAATGTCATAATGTGCTATCGAAACTGAAATTTTATTTGCAAATGAAGAGGCACATTTAATTACAAGTAAAATATTCTGATACAATTTTCTATGCCTCATTATTAAAATAAGTAATAGCTTAAAACACGCTTTCTTATTTTTTTTATAATTTTAACAAATTATTGGATTGTCATTGGCTCTTAATAAGTATTCAAAGTTTCGAATCAATTAGACTACTGGAGAGTGGAGATAAGTAAAAATCGTGCTCAAAAATTCCGTTACATACATACGGCTCGAGCTAGGAAAAGCGTGTTAAAAATGAATCGCAACACCTCATCACATCGCAGTGTGAACTGACCGTAACTTGTGGTTTTGGCTGTGCCTCCGGTGTCTGGGGATCGGAAAATTGCATTTCTAGTGACGACGTACCCGTCCATTAATACCACCTATCATCTACCAGCAGCGCCTAACACAGTTACAGGCCTTACTTCCGAAGCTGGCCTGTAAGGCCAGGTAATGCTTTATCGCTTATAGAATTGTCGATCATGTATGGAATTGACATAAGCGTTCGATAATATGAAGTTGACGTGTGACTCTTGTAATGTCAATTCAATACGTTTTGATCGGTGATTCTATTTAAAAGAAGCGATACAAAAGTTTTGGCCATCGGATCAGATTTGATATCGAATCTGACCCAATGTCAATTTTGATTTAGCTTCGATAGTGAACTCCCGAACAAACTCGAATGAATATCGACATCACATCGACCACTCGTCAAACTTCTAGAACCTAGTGATTAGTTCCAAATTTAGCCGCCGCACGATCGAGCGCTGGTGGACCTATAAAAACTTTGATCGAGTTGATTCGATTTTCGATTATGTCGATAGTAGGGGCTGATCACTACTACCCTGTTTTGCCTCTGCGGCTTCGGTTTACTTCATGCACTATTTCACTCACAAGATTGCTCCACTTGGCAGCACTATGACTATTTTAGTGTTGACAAATCGAAATATTGTGTCCTATAAATAGTTTTATTTCGAGTTTGGTGGCTTAAGACTCAATTAAAAGTCAAAAATTTCGAACTGAAAGCTTTTGTTTCAGAATTCTTGGCCTGGCTTTAAGTTTAGGGCCACACGCACGCACGCACGCACGCACGCACGCACGCACGCACGCACGCACGCACGCACGCACGCACGCACGCACGCACGCACGCACGCACGCACGCACGCACGCACGCACGCACGCACGCACGCACGCACGCACGCACGCACACATACTCACACACACACACACACACACACACACACACACACACACACACACACACACACACACACACACACACACCAATATTCAATATCAACCCTAGACGGTTATACATACTACACAATACGTGGTATTGGGCAAATTGCTCGTCTAGGGGCCCGCGTAGACATAATATTTAGAAGATCAGTAGATGCACCAAAAGAAAACAAAACAACTCCACAAATTCACCAAATCCTTTCAAAATGATATTTTTCATCAACCTAAGTGTTCGAAAGATATCGATGTAATCGAATCCCTGTTATTTATAAGCGCACATTCATATGTATGTGTTATATATTATGTAACTCAGGAGTCGGGAGATACGAGAACTCTCATCTTTTATTCCAATCACATATATAGTTTATATTAAACGAGATTTATGGATTAATAACTGGGAATTTCTCGATAAATCATCACGAGTTCAGTGTATAGCATTTTATTTTAAAAATATAAATGACTAGCTGTCCCGGCAAACGTTGTTTTGCCATTTAAAGTATATTTTCTACATCATCAGTTGATACATGTTTTACCCCCTCTTTTGTCCCCTAAGAGGGTGTGGGGGGGAAGGTCATACACCAGATGTTAAGTTGAAAAACACAGTTAATACCTAATATGAAGTAAGTCCACTAAAGAAAAAAGTTGTATACAAAATCTGACCCCTCTTTGGTCCCCAGAGAGGGTTGAGAGGGGGGGGGGGGGGGATTTTTATACACCAGATGTTGAGTTGGAAGAAGACAAACATAATGTGAAAACCGTATGGAAATCGGATCAGTAGTTTTCGTGTTAAAGAAAAAGTTTGATACAAAATCTGACCCCCTCTTTTGTCCCCTTAGAGGGGTGGGGAAAAAAATTTTATACACCAAATGTTAAGTTGGAAGAAGATAAATATATCTGCGAAAACCACATTCAAATCGGATCAGTATTTTTCGTGTGATGCTGGAACAAACATACAGACAGACAGAAAGAGTGACAGACAGACAGACAGACATAAAACTAACCACATTTTTGGCTTCTCTAGCGATGTAGTGACAAAGGTGTAATTTCGGGTGTCATTTCATATCTTTTATGTACAGAATTTTCATTTCTACAACAGAATATTGTATTCCTCCCGCACGCGCTTTGGTGACGCCTACTATCGTAATATTTTAATTTCGCCATAATTTCAAAACCAAACGTCCAATTTTAATCATTCAAAGACCAAATATTATCTACATAAACTGTACTTAGTGATAAAATAATTTATTTTGATAAGGATTAATAGCGTGAGTAAAATATATCCGTTTCAATTTAGTCAAAAAAAAATCAGGATTTTTAAATAAATAAATGGTTATTGTGCCTCACTCGACATAGATAGGTATAGTATGTCGCGGACTTTTTTGTAGATATTTATAAGATCTACAATTACTTAGAACATTTTATGGTTCTATCTTTTATAGTTTAGGCAGCGTACGCAAAATAAGTAACTTTTCTAGCTGATTTTTTACACCTTGCGTCCGAAAAACTCAAATATCTTACGGAACCCTACTTTTTTCCAAAATATAATGTAGCCTATGTTCAGCAGAAATAATGTAAGATTCCAATAGCAAAAGAATTTTTCAAATCGGTCCAGTAGTTTCGGAACCTATTCGACTCAAACAAACAAACAAACAAACAAATCTTTCCTCTTTATAATAGTAGTATAGATAAACCTAATTAGAGAGAACTACCATGTTACCAACTAACTATACACTAGTTAAATTTTTATTTATCAGTGGTTAAATTGTTTATGAATTTCAAGTGAATCTTGTTTCTATAATAGAGTACCAGCTTCTACACGGAAATCGAACTAACGATCTTCAAGTCAAGATCCATTAAGCTTATAAAGAAGTAGTAGCTTATGAAGTAGTAGTAGTGATTGGTTTTCCCAGTAGATCTCGTCCTAGTACGAGTTTAAGGATGTCTACTAAATTACGGAAGCTTTCGAAGGCAATCCTAATTATAAATTTCGTTCCCTTCCTTAATATTATAATTAATAATGCGGTTTAATAAGTTGTAAACGAATCTACGTTTTCACGATAAATACCGAAACGAATAAAAACTGCCTGGGCAGTTCTAATAAATATTGAAATACGTTTTGTAAAATGGCAATTTTATTCGCCACACTTCAGCTCTGATTGAATTGGGCCAAGTTAATTCGGGAAATCCCCTTAACTGCCTATCGATATATTTCTAAAAAACTTTCCGGGCACTCCAATATTTACATTGAGTTTTAAATCCACTTTCAATAACTTTTTCAAATGCCCAGTTTGTGATACTAAATTTCATAAATTTCATTTTTTCCGTTTTCGTGAAACTGCGAACTGTGTAGGAAGTATGACAGCTCTTCTAAAGTAAACAATTTTTTTCCGGATTCGCGACACCTCTTCGTAGAATCCAGCGCACGTTCCCTGTAATTAAAATCCAAAGATATGGCACGGGACTCCAGTGGTATGTTGTCTTGTCTCCAATTCATGTTTAAATAAAAAAACAAATATGGAATAATTTGGGAAACGGCTGTCCTATCTATCAATATAACATTTTAGACATAAATAAAGAGTTACAAATATTTACCTTCCAATTTCAATTCAATTTCCTCGACAGAATGTCGTTTAAAACTTACTTTAATAAAAAGAAATATGGTCTTAAAGTATAAGTAGCTCGATCATGGACTGTACAAAAGGACGAAATTCTAGATTTCGTATTGTTAGTTATTTTATTTTAACGGAATTCCGGCCACAACTCTATTATCTAACTTACGACAAGTCCTAGGGCCCTATTCTCAAGCTCCGAAAGTCGTTTCGATTGCAGACAAAGTCCCGCGTGAGATAGCATGTGCGCGCTCGAGTGAGATAGCCTGCCATCGAAACTACTTTTGGCGCTAGGAGAATCGCGCTCCTGGCGGCTTGACTGTCGTTCTCGCAATGCAGTGGAATTCAAAGGTCCTCGCACCCTAGAGGAGTTCCATTTTCCGCATTTCCACCGACGCTTTATTTTTTGTAAAACAAAATTAAGCTCGGAAGATAAATACAACAGTTAAATGGACTTTTATATCTTTTCTTCAGAAAGCTCATAATTTTTAAAATTGACTTTGAGCGCTTCCGTATTTTGGAGCTATTAAAACAGTGATTAAAGATTACGTAGTACGTACAGTGTACACTTATTATACTCGTAAAAAATCATTTATCCATATTATAAATCGGAAAGTGTGTCTGTTTGTATGTCTGCTACTCCTCTACCTCTTCACGATCAAATCGTTGACCCGATTTCGCTGGAATTTGGTATGGAGAGAATTTGAGTCCCGGGAAAGGACCAATGATCTCGGCAACGTGTCAAATGTATGGTCAAGGTCGTTTACTCGAGGGATGGCCTTAATTTTCCGGCCTATTAAGGATCGTTAGGTAACTTAAACGTCTTGGGATTACTCAGACATATTAATATTTGAAGGTCGTATCATAATTAAAAGTCTTAAGCCAGCCGTAAAAGTCGACCCTTCTCTCCTAAGTTTTATTATGCCTTTATCACTCGGATCGCCGTTACTATCTTAAAATTAGTAAGAATATTTCTTATTATGCTTTTTACTTCGTTTAGGTATCGTAAGAGATAAGTTTAGACAAGTGCTATGAAGATATTCCTCTAGTGCAGGGGTTGGCCAACTTTTTCAGCCTGCGGCGCAGTTGCACGCCACAATATTTTGTCACGCCCGCGGCGCCCTAGCTAGCTCCCTACTCCCTCCCCTACTCCCTGGTCCCTACTCTACCCAGCTATTACAAAAAGTTACATAAATTAACACCTTTAATGATTATAGTTATGTTATGCAGGTAAACAATAATAAACAAATATTTAATCATCTACTTATGTAAAGTTTGACCGCTGTAAAGTCGACCCTCGTAGCATACTCGTAGCATACATTTAGTATGCTACGAGTATGCTACGAGGGTCGACTTTACAGCGGTCAAGCTATAGATAGCAATTAGCATGTGCTTTTATAATTTTATTTTGTAATGTTTGTGGTTTCGCACTTTAGGGACTTTGCTCTAGAGAATAATATTATACCATCCATTTAATCATCAAACTTAAATGCCTTGTACTTTCCAAAATTTTCAAATACACCCACTTAAATTGTGTTCACGTATAACTAAATAACAAAAACAAAATCGTTGGAAGTCTCAACACTCTCAAGCCACCGATGAAACTTACACAATAAAAACAAGCCGAAACTAAGCAAGTATAGAGACAAGTTCTATTTATTGTGGTCCGAATAATAATTCATTGTCTAGCGCCGGGCCGGCCCGCTTGTTCTTTGAATCGTCAAATACGACAATGCCCAATGCCCATACAGGGTTGCAATCAAGTCTCCTCGATGTTATAACTTTTATCTATATACCTATATAGGTAAAATTTTACCTATAAAATATAACTATGTATTTATAGGTGGAAAAAAAGGATTCACAATGTTTATACAGAGGGGTCCTAATTTTTTCTTTCATACATACACTAACTACATACAATTTCACATAATTAAATCGTCTTGTACTTACCTATTTTAAAGTATTATCTACAATAACATCAAAACAAAGAATTGACTAGGTAACAATAATTTGAAAAAAACATGATACTTAATAGTCCCAGCAGGAAATTCCTGGATCGTATGCGCGGATGCGTTGATACAATAACTGAACAACATAATTTTTGCCGTCTCGTATTGATATTGTGGGAAAAGTTTATTCTACAGACTACAACTCGCAAGCTTGCGGCAACATTTTTACACTAGTACTTTAGAAGGAAGTAAATATTTTAATGATAATAATATTTTTTACTTTAAAAGTTTTACTTGAAAGTTTTTTTAGGTGAATTGTTTATATATTTTTAGGGTTCCGTACCTAAAGGGTAAAAACGGGACCCTATTACTAAGACTTCGTTGTCTGTCCGTCTGTCCGTCTGTCTGTCTGTCTGTCTGTCTCCAGGTTGTAACTAAAGAACAATAATAATAATAATATAATAATAATAATCTTTATTTCTCTCAACAATCTAACTTAACCACTAATTTACAAATTATTATGCTGTGTACATTAGTTACATTAGAAAGTGAGGAGCTGGTGTCTGAATTAGGCAGTAGCCTGTGTTACAGATCACCAGGACCCCAATACCGCGGACACATTAGCGACCACAGAACAATAAATTAGCTACCGTTTATTTTATATAATACAATTGTAATGAAAAAATAATAGTACTTATGGGTTACAGTTTCGGGTTAAATAAATCGGGAATAAAACTGTGTAGAGGCGAGTGGGTAGTGAAAAGTAAAAATAAATAAATAAATTTAAATAAACAATTGTATATTATGTTATGATTAATTACTATTGATGAGACTTTCTGTAGATTTGTAATTTAATTTTTGTAGCCAGTCTGAAGTTAAACGCTTGCATTTGTTTTTATTTAAGGGGTATATTGTTAAACTCTTGTTGATTTTATTATATAAGTTAGGACCCAGGTAAGTAAAAAATCGGTGAGCAAAGGTTGTTCTGCATAATGGCACCGTGCATACTTTACTCCTTATGCGTTTTTTCTTATTTTTGTCTGGTTCATAAGCCGTAAGAGTATGTTGCTTAAGAACCGTTTTTAGGATGAAAATTTGTCGCACTGTTAGTAACTCCCATTTCAGATAAAGGTCAGTAGTGGGATGATAGTAAGGTAAGAATAATCCAACCTTTAGAAGTGCTCTCTGTGCTCTTTCCAGTATTAAGAGATTGGTTTTACATGTACCGCCCCAAGACGTAACACAATATTCAAGTTGCGATTGACATAATGCATAATAAATTGTTTTTAGAGTTGACTTAGGTGCTGAATGTCTTAAAGGGTGGAAAATGGCTATTAGTCTGCGTACTCTAGTAACAAGAAGGTTAATGTGATCGTGGAACTTAAGTTTGTCATCAATGATCACACCCAGGTACTTAGTGGATGTAGTATTTTTTAGCCTTGGACAAAGACAGTCAGTAGATGAATCAGGACACGCATGCGAGACAATAGATAGCTCAGCATTTGGTTTGTCATTATTTCTGATGGAGAACGTCATGTAATTAGTTTTTTCGACATTAAGGGTAAGTATGTTACAATTTAACCATTTGTTAACTGTGTTCATCCCATTCTGAGCACTTAAAAAAACTTCTCGCCATGAGGTTCCACTAAAAAGTAGGGCCGTATCATCAGCAAAAGCGATTATTTTTGCATTAATAAGTTTAGTCTGACAAAGGTCATTTATATACACTAGGAATAGTGTTGGTCCCAGGATACTGCCCTGTGGCACACCATAATATACAGTAACTTCCTCACTAATTAAATTTCCGATTTTTACACACTGTGTTCTATCTGTCAGGTAATCTCGAAGTAGTCGTAGCTGAATATCTCGGATGCCCAAGTATTCCAGCTTATTCAAGAGGATGGGAACAGAGACCGTGTCGAAGGCCTTAGCAAGGTCTAAAAACACACCTAGCACTTTCTTTTTTGCATCTAGATTCGAAACAATATGGTTTGTTAACTCAAGTACAGCGTCTGAAGTGGATCTATTTGTCCTAAAACCAAATTGCGACTCTGATAAAAGATTTTTACTCTCTAGATAATTAACAAGTCGTTTATTGATTAAACGTTCTAAAATTTTCGATATAACGGGAAGAATGGAAATAGGTCTATAATTGCTAGCAGAGTCTCTGTCACCATTTTTATAAACCGGATGTATTCTTGCTTTCTTATAAATTTTTGGAAATACTCCCGTTGAGAAGGACAAATTGCATATATGTGTTATAGGTGGTGCCAGAGTATCTTTATGCGTCTTTAGTAACTCACTGGGTATCATATCAAGACCCACGGAGCTCTCGCTTTTTAGTCCCAAGATTAGGGATCCCACTTCAGTGTTATCAGTTGGAAGAAGAGTGAAGGAGTGACAACATTGGTTAGTTGTTAGGGGTGATTTTTGCGTCTTATTATTAAGATTTCTTTCCGCAAGCCTTCTTCCCACGTCAGCAAAGTATCGATTTGTATTATTGATCGAACCTTGAGGGTCTTCGGGTCTGATTAATTCTGTGGGATATTCTTTCGGTTTATTTAAGTAAGTGGTCTCTTTGATAATTTTCCAAATTTTTTTTACTGTTTTTTCCTGCGTTTTGAAATTGCGCTGCCTCAAAATCTCTTTTTTGTTTTTTAATTAAAGTGGAGCAGAAGTTTCGGTACCTTTTATATGTTACACGCAGTACGTGATTTTCAGGATTTTTTTTAAGTTTCTTGTATAAGTTGTCACGGTTTTTTATGCATTTTAGGATACCAGGGGTTATCCATGGCTTAAATATTGTCTTTCTGTTAGATATTTTACTTTCCTTGGAGTTATTTTGTATTATAGAGTACAAGGCATTATGGAGAAATTCTGCAGCCTCATTTGCGTCATTCATCAGATACAGGGGACCAAAATCTAGGTCTGTTATTTCTTTATTTACTAGGTCATAGTCGATGCGTGTTGTAAGTTTTGGAGGTTTTATTTTTGGCATACCGACCATAAACAGAGCAATACTGTAATGATCCGTGAGAGTTGTTTGGAGGATTAGACTACGAGCTGTTTTATTAGTCTTGAGGAAAGTGTGGTCTAAGCATGTTTTATTGTGGGTAGGTGATGTGTATGCAGGCATCATACCATGGAATGCAAGTAAATCTAGATAAGCACAAAGGTTTATGTCACTGCTTTGTTCTGCGATATTAATGTTTATATCCCCTACTAGTAAAAGATTCTGTTTGCACGGCTAGAGATTTGATATTTTCACAGACTATGTATATCTGTTGCTGCTATAACAACAAATACTAAAAATAAAATAAAATTAATATTTAAGGGGGGCTCCCATACAACAAACGTGATTTTTTTTGCCTTTTTTGCTTTATATCAAAAATGGCAACAGGTAGGTACTCGAATTTTTCAAAAAATCCTTAGTAATTATATGTGTACTTTAATATTTAATAATAATATTAAAACAAAATAAAAAAAATAAGGGGGGCTCCCATACAAAAAACACAATTTATGGCCTAATTTGGCTCTATAATGGTACGGAACCCTTCGTGCGCGATTTCGACTCGCACTTGGCCGATTTTTATCCGACTGTGTGCGATGCAACTTCTCAGTACTCTAGTGAAAGAATAGTTACAGTGCTATCATCTTAATTTGATCTATCTAAGCTCGATCATTTATATCGAGTATACCATTGAATACAAACTGTTCCTTGATTGATTGACAATAAGCCAACCTCTAAATCTTGTTCCCAATAAAATTTGCTGATAAATTTTGTGAAGTCATTAATCAGACTGAACTTTTGCGAGTGTTAAACAAATCTATTGATTTACAAGCGAAGATATACAGAAACGAAACAGGACGAAAAATGCTTTTGCGTGAAGTTGAACGTTTGTAGAAAACTTTTAATTTAGTTAGTACTAAGAACTGATGGAATGAAAATGTATATTTTGCTAAACATCAGTCGCGTACAGTAATAAGCTTAAAAGGTTTCGTTTAATATCATATCTATATACTACTGTGATTTGTTAACTCCTAAGTAATTAGTATTTATTGCGAGAATATCACATCAACCCTGCCACCTTGACTCGTCGACGCGACAATTTGTGTGACATGACGATCAGATTTTTTTACTAACAACTATACAATAATCTTCTCTAATTAACTATCAATAATTTGTGTAAAAAGAAAAGGACAAATGGGGCCAAAAATTATAATATGTACAAAATATTATGTTCTGTCACAGAATATTAGTAGTACCACGTTCAGTGGAAATCTTTCACCGCCGCGCCGTCCTACCACAATATAGGTGTAATATTATTTTGCCACGCAGCCTATCATCTTATCAGCCTGTATAAAGCTTGTTATATCAGTATATTTCAAAAATTATCACTCTTTATGGACCGTCCGGTCACCATAAATAATTCAGATTTGAGCGTATAAATTACATCGGCAAGAACCGAAATACAAAATCCATAATGACCGGAGACTAAAGTGTATCTCCGATTTTGACGATTTATTTTACCGAAAATTCGTAAATCTCTTTTAAATTGAGGCCTTATATTTTATCGTGAAATATGTGACGGCTTTATGATTCGGATTAGGCAGTTATAGTGAGCGGTTCTGTTGTAATCGTTCTATATAAATCCGTGGATCGTGGTCTATTATGCCACTTGGTCAAAGAAAATATACACTATGACTTGGTTATCGGGGTTGGGGACCTACAATATGCTCTTTCCTCTTCTTTGGTTGGAGGTGTATCCTGGACAAACCAGAATACCCTCTGGGGAATGTGGATGTCAATCACAGGACACCCTGAAAGACTGGCTGAACCTTCTAAGTCACACCTAACCTCAATTAACTTCAACTCTCCTCAAAGTCAATACCAGAGCTTAGTTAGCTGAACCAGAGAATTTTTCAATCTCCCCAGGTTGCGAGAAACCTAACCTAATCGAAGACTAAAATATTATCTTTCTATTCAATTCTTTTCTATTTTCATATATTATGCTACAAGTTAATTTAATCAATGTATCCAATATTCCAAATATTCATATTTTTATTTATCTCAATAAATTTTTAACCGACTTCCAAAAACGAGGAGGTTATACGTTCGTCTGTGGATTTTTTTTTTTTTATGTATGTTCAACAATTACTCCGCCGTTTATGAACCGATTTTCAAAATTTTTCTTTTGTTATATTAGGTTCCACTCCAATTTGGTCCCATTTTGTCAAAAGTGGTGATCTGATGATGGGATCCATGAGTAATCGAGGGAACTCCTCAAAATTCAAATGGAAACATATGTTTTTTTTGGTTTCATATGAAGTATTCCAGGCATATGTTACCAAAAAGTAAGATTTTGCACCAGGATTTACCATGGTTCGAAGGTGGTGAACAGAACTCCTTACTCCTTATAGATACATGTTTGGGGGTTTCGGCGTTGTCTTAAGAACTGAAAGCATATACTACTATGCAAATTTAATTAATCATCATCATCATCACCACCATTCCACCATACACCCGTGAGTAATCGAGGGAACTCCTCCAAATTTATATGGAAACTTATAATGATTTCGATTTTATAAGAAGTATCCTAAGCATATGCTACCAAAAAGCAATGTTCAGAAAAGTGGTGACCTGATGATGGGATCCATGAGTAATCGAGGGAACTCCTCAAAATTCAAATGGAAACATATGTTTTTTTGGTTTCATATGAAGTATTTCAGGCATATGTTATCAAAAAGTAAGATTTTGCACCAGGATATACCATGGTTCGAAGGTGGTGAACAGAACTCCTTACTCCTAATAGATACATGTTTGGGGGTTTCGGCGTTGTCTTAAGAACTGAAAGCATATACTAATATGCAAATTAAATTTATCATCATCATCATCACCACCATTCCACCATACATCCGTGAGTAATCGAGGGAACTCCTCCAAATTTATATGGAAACATAATATAATGATTTCGATTTTATGAGAAGTATCCTAAGTATATGCTACCAAAAAGCAAGATTTTAAAATTAGTTATACCATGGTTCCGAAGGTGCTAAGAGAACTCCGGATTCCTTATATATACAAGTTTGGGGGTTTCGGAGTCGGCTTAAGAACTGAAAGCATATGCTACTATGCAAGTTACATTCATCATCATCATCACTACTACCAGTCACCACACCATGAGTTATCTAATTATAACCCTAAGATCTATGAGGAAAGTTATTCTTAAAATTTATAAGGACGATTTTAGTTATATTTGAGCATCCATACAAATATTATAAATGCGAAAGTGTGTCTGTCTGTCTGTCTATCAGTCTGTCCGTTTGTTACCTCTTCGCGCTCGAACAGCTGAACCGATTTTGCTGAAATTTGGCATGGAGATACTTTGAGTCCCTAGAAAGGACATAAGATAGGATATTTTTATCCCGGAAAAATTTTAAGTTTCCGCGCGATAAACGAATTTTGGCGCAACCAAGTTGCGGGCGTCATCTAGTAATGTTGAGTTGTTTTCATGAGTGTAATGATAGAAAGTCACTGAACAGAACTTTAGAGCCTTTAAAGACAGGCGTATAAGCATTAATTTTATTATTGCTTGATTAACGCCAAGCATATATACATTAGGTATACAGTGGTATATGCTTGGAGTTAAGTAAGCAATTCTGAAGTAGTGATATCAGACAATGAGTTCTCATAATATCATGAAAGTGTATCCTGGATCCAAAGTAACTAAGCATAACACATATTAGTCTGTGCAGAAAACCAGCTTATAAATCACTTAAAAGAGTGAAATTATTATTTTTAACAAAAAATTAAAACCGACTTCCAGGGTAAAAACAATAATAATTTATAATGAACAAAAAAGTGTTAAATAATTCTTACTCTTTAAAGTGTCTTATGCATAATTCTCCTAAACCTCAACTATTTCTGTACACAATCTACATTATTATGAAGTCGGTACCAGTCTTAAATATTAAAAATATTTTGTCATACAACTCAGCATTCTTATAGCTGGTACCGTCTTCAAAATAATGTAGATTGTGTACAGAAACAGTTGAGGTTTAGGAGAATTATGCATAAGACACTTTAAAGAGTAAGAATTATTTAACACTTTTTTGTTCATTATAAATTATTATTGTTTTTACCCTGGAAGTCGGTTTTAATTTTTTGTTAAAAATAATAATTAAGTTAACTTTTCTCCGTTATTAGATATTTGATAACTGTTATAAAATTTCTACACCGGGTGCTGTTTACGCGCTCATTGAACCCGTTAAAAATATAAGAGAACATTTTCTAATTTCATAAATACTTTCGAAAGCCTAAATGCATTCGCTTTAATATAATTATATCGATTCCAATAACTTACGGAGAGGTTATTGTTTTAATTAAGCTGAACTATTGCTATTTATTACAAATAAACCTTAAGTTTTCGAGCTCTTCAAGATTGAAACTTGGATTGATGCGCTGAAATTCGATTGCTTTTACTTTATTCTACTTTTAGCGCTGGACAACAAATTATTCGTTTTAGCACTGCTGTGCATAAGTTCTTGTAGAGCTAAGAGCATATTCAGACAGACGTGACTAAATTACGAATATTAATTAATGTTAAGTAGGTATATAACTGCAGGGCCCCCGTAAGGGCTCTTGGCGCCTGTGTGCAAAAAATGGATTTTGGCGCCCCTTTAGGTAAATTTTTTACCGCTGTATAACTGCCGCACACTGAGACGAACATTAATTATTATTAAGACCAGGCTGTCATTTTTTGCTGTGTTTTCTACTACGAATTACACTCCCGGAAGACGATTGACTCCAATGAAATTGAGATTTATTTAATCATTGTATATTTATCTGATATTTAACTTACGGAAAACACGATTCACTTATTTTGACTCGATAGTTTTATTTTTCGAAATTATGAATATTTTTTAGCTTTTCAACGAATATCTGTTACACTTATTGAGTTACTATCATTAAATAACATGCACTACTGCAATCACACACTTTATAAAATAATAGCTAGCGGAAATATTTGTATTGTATTTAGTTTTTTAAGTAGGTAATCACCAAAAAACAGTTCTGGGACTTACGACCTGTACTTTCGTGCTATAATGCAGGGACCGTTGTTACGGTGGATATTGTTCACTATTAGCTGCAGCGTAAAGCACATTGCTCGGGAGCACGATTCATGGAATCATTGTATCACGATTGGAGGATAGCGGGATGTGTAGGCGGGGCTAGCGTTTTAGCAGCAGGCTCTTAGATTTTGACATAAGCCCCATATATTATGAACATGGGGTCTGATTAGGTACCTTAATATCTAAATACACTGAACTGAGGAAAATAAACATACAAAAAAATTTTTGCTTATTTCTTTGTTACTTAGTTCTCTATAAGGTCCGCTAAAAATTTTATATAAAAATAAACAAATTTTCCAGTTAAAAGAAAAATAAGAAAATTTCTCAAATTTTTTCAAACATTTTCGCCATCTCAAGAACGCGGCGAGCGTCGTAACCGCCACTGTACAAGGCGCGCTTATATGAATCTTATCTTAATGTCACTAACGTTGATATTCGTACGGACAGACATCCCACCTGCTAGTTCTCCGGTTGGAGCATTCTTAATAGCTATGCAGGAATAATTTTATAGTGCCCAAATGAGCGCTCTCTCTCTCTATTTACTCTCAAACCCTTTAGAACACACTGAAGTCTCAACTCACCGCAGATATTATAAAAATACCACGAGATTACGTAGGCGATAACAAAATATGGGCTGTTTTGCTGTGACCTATAAAGCAGTGTTTAAGACTATTCACACAGCCGCAGGCGGCTCGATAAACACGTTTGAATAAGCTGCATTGTCCCGGGGGTGAAAAGGCCAATGTTTGTACCTCTTTTATTTTCCTAAAAAACATTTTAATAGCGCTAGGGGCCGAGTACGTGACCCAATTTGACTCAGCTGGGGTGCTGGGTGACACAACATCTGATTCCTAACTTCGCTGTCGAAACTCGAAACTATCGCATGCAAGTTGTCTATGTACCCAAATCAGACATGAAATAAGTAAAATAAAAAATAAGTACGTGTGGAAGTCGGGGCTGCTGCGGTAAGGCATAGCATTTTGTATCAGCTTATGCAAGTCTATAGTCGCACGCACACAAACACCGTGCCGAAGGGCGAAGCCCAGCGGACATATAAATATTGATTAGTAACATTGAGCTGATATAACCCGAACAAATAACCTAGGTCCGCCTTCTGCCTTATAAAACCCCCTCGATAGCTTAAACTTAATTAATTAGTGTTCTGCATTAAATTCCAAATCTACTCACAGTCACAGCACAACAGCGAAAGATTTAAAATTCCAGACGAAAAACACAGTATGAAGCTCATTATTTATTGCAAAAAGTCTGACGTCGTATGGAAAAATTAGCTAGACATATTGGTCTGAAATCGAAAAACCTACCTTTGCTTTTTAAAGGTTCACGAAAGTTTTATTTGCCGATAGTAAGAATAAAATAAAAGTGTTATGTACACGGCAATCCACTTATCGGTAGTAGCAAGGTGTGAGGTAAAAACGTGCAAAAGAGTAACGTCTCAAATAGCTATGTCCACACTGTTCCTTTTTTTGTTCATCAAGTGCATGCGTCATAGCGCAGTCAACAGCGCACGAGGCATGCCCGCGACACATGCGCTCTGACCGTATCCAAAACTTTCGCTTTATTCTTTTTTTTCTGGAATTTCTTATGACAAAATAAGCCGCACATATTCCACCCAGTAAAATGTTCTCGTCGCCCATGTTACAATAATCTGAGTGCACAGAAACTGCAACTGAACAAAAACGGCAATGTTGGCGTTGCGTTCGTTGACGCATTCAATTATTGAAAGCGCCAAACAAAAGTTGAATAAAAAGAAGATGACGAAAATTGAATATGAAAGTGGTGGACATGGTTAATGATTAATTATAAAAAGTTTTGACAGCTCCCTACACACAACGGAAATTCTTGTCTTTGGGCCTCCCAATATTACAAATGTTAGGATTAAGGCCTTTACTCACAAATTGTGTAATGTATATTACATACCAAAGTGCACGTTTTAAAACCCCAAATAAAGAAGTCAAATATGTTACCAATTGGTTTTTAAACGACAGTAATTTACAATAAGGGTTACGACGATAAGGGAAAAAAGGATAGACCCTTTTAGGGATGTTTACGAAACAACCTTTTCAAGAGTAGACCCATATTTTGTGCAGGTCTTTGGGTATTTTTACAATTGATAGGACGATTGCAGCTTATATCGTAGAATTTAAGAATAATTTAGGAATAGAAGGTATAACAAAACTAAGTCATATTAGGGTGTGTATGTGTTTCTTATAAAGAGTTCACTGTGTTTGGGCAGGTGTCCCTGTGTCATGAATTATTCCATACAAAGGTGAAAAGACCTTCTACTTTAACGGCGAACTCTATTGGGGACCCATACGCACCCTAAAGCATTGTCACTTTTATTACACTGTGTCATAATATATTCATTTTTAAAGAGAAATGAAAATATAATATAACGAAATTATATCGCTTATGATTCGTGAGATCGTGTTTTGGTAGAATACGAGTCCTTTTTTTCCTTCCTTTCCAGTCCTTAGTTCCTATTGGAGTTTTCAATTCACACTCTACAGGTTCAGAACCGAATTCAAACGAAAGCATTGTGATGAAAATATGAGAATTAAAACTCAATATTGTGTTAAAAACAGTTCTTGTATTTTATTATTTTATCGAAGACACTCAAAGATAGGGATATTGAAATTTACTGCCGCACTCGAAGAGACGACTATTTACGGCTATTTACGGGCTATTTACGGGCTATTTACGGGCCTGTTTCACCACTTCCTGATAAGTACCGAATAGGCTATTCACCACTTAACAGTTAACTTGATAGATGAAGTAAGGAGAACCTGTCAAAAAAGTTGTGAAAGTGGTGAAACAGGCCCTAAGTGTAATTAAATGAAGATTTTGACCTAAGCTCCATACATTACCTGTTAAACTCTTTATTAAATTGAAGTTAATTCATCATTAAATGTCTCAAAATTTGCGGCCATTAATAATTTGCAGTCACGACTCACGAGCCATTGATTGATGCCGCACTAATAGAACAGGCGCTTGATTGATCATTGGATTGATTTTATTGAAAAACTGTTGTGTCTTGGATAATATGTCGCAGTCATCTAGTTCAATCTGCGGTTCGATTGAATGACTAGCGCATTCATTGAATGACTCCATTCAATTGAATGACTCGGCCGAACGTTGATTGAATAATCGTCACTCAACGTTCAACTAGTTAGCGATTTGTAACATAGCCCTTTGAAGAGAGCGGATATGAAATCAGTCAGGTAATTGAATGTATTTATTTTTAACGGAATAGGAAATTATAAGAACAGTATATAATTCTTAGGTAATTAATAGCAATGTATTTATTACTCCGTCTGTCCAATACGATTGGATTTGGTTAGGTTAGATGGCAAGGCGGGAGCGTAGCGCAGCGAAGCTCCCGCCTTAGCCATCGTGGTTATTTTTTTGTAAACCACCCAGAAGTTGCCGTCACCTCACAATTGAAGTCAGTTTCTAGATTAACCTATTATTACGCCACCAACAAATACTTAAAAAAAATCATAGCATTTCATTTAACGACTTCACTATGATGACGTTTAGTCAAGACGTATCTCCATACAAAACTGTAAAAAAATTGGTCTTTTGACGCTGCTACTTTCACAGTGAACTCTCTACAAGGGACACATACACATCCTTTTTTTTCCCGGAGGGGGAAATGCATTACGCATACCACCCAGGCGCAGGGGGCGACCCGAGCGGTGATGTGGGACTCCCGTAGCTAATGAGACCACGGTATACCCACTAAACCCCCCCCCCATCTTTCCGCCACGCCGCCTTAACGGGGCCACGGGAACGATACACACATCTGCGACCCCGCCAGCGGTGCGAAGACTCCACGATGGGCGCACAACACGTGCGCCCTCCTCCTCGGCCCCCACCAGGGCTGTAGCAGACGCCCCCCGAGTCTGCTACTTGGAGGCCATGTGGCAGGTCAGAGCCTGTAGACAAGTGGCAAAACGCTAACGCTAACTCTAACGTTACAAAATGTATGCGATTTGACACAAGTCATCGCTTCGCTAGCGAATACTAATGTCAAATCCCATACATTTTGTAACGCTAGAGTTAGCGTTAGCTTTAGCGTTTTGACACTTGTCTACAGGCTCTGGTCTGTGACTCTGCCACCGACCACACCTCACACATACACATCCTAAAGTATTATCACTTAGTTTTGTTACACCTTGCATAAAATTTTATCCCAGAAAAATGTAAAAATGTACGTAAATGTAAAATAAAGGAATTTTGGCGCAACGGAGTTGTCTAGTTTTCAGTACTTATAACTTTTCGAAATTCACGTAGTCTAATTAAAACATTGAAAACCGTTATCACTTCATGGATGTGATTGAAGTTTTGCTCGGTGAAGTCTTTGTTGTTACCAATCATGCCGATTTCATCACGATTAGGTTGGAGATTGAAATATGTTTCAGGAAATTAGCACGGGCTTCACGCTGCAGATGCATATTATTTTGTTCACTATACATCTTAATTTAATAAAATATCCAAACTCTAATAAAGGAAGCGATAATATTAAGGCTGTATATTATGTGTCCCTTACATTAAGTTTACTATGAAAGTAGTAGCTCTGAAAGAGTTACCTTTTTAATTTTTGTATTAGGGGACTGACTTTTTACATTTCCGTCCGACGCATTATAGATCATCTTGTTTGTCAAATAATAATCGGCTGATCAATATTCATTTAATATAGCATATTGGGAAACAATATCAAAGCGGAAATCGAACCCACAACCTCAAAGTCAAGAGCCACGCTCTAAACCACTGGACCACGGGGGTCATAGGAGGCGTGTAGCTGGGGCCTAAGTAAGTATGGGTGGGACATAAAAGTTAATTTATAGAGGGCGCGGGCGTCTCAAGCGCGCCGCAATAAAATGAAGAGTCGGTTTACTTTGGATTACCGTGGTAATACTTTGATGGCTCGTTCAAAATGAATGTGTTTTCATAATCAGAATCAACCGTTTGATAAGCGGGGGGTGACACTACATCGCTATAGAAACCAAAAATGTGGTTCGTTTTTTGTCTGTCTGTCTGAATGTCTGTCTGTCTGTATGTGTTTGTATGTTTGTTCCAGTATCACACGAAAACAACTGATCCGATTTGAATGAGGTTTTCGCAGACATATTATATTTTGTCTTCTTCCAACTTAACATCTGGTGTATAAAATTTTTCTGCCCACCTCTCTTAGGGGACAAAAGAGGGGCCAGGGGTTTGTATCAACTGACGAAGTACATATACTTATATGGCAAAACAAGATTTGCCGGGACAGCTAGTTTTATAATATAATATTAGATACCATGAAGAATTTATTATTATCGTTGAAACTTCCTAGGCTGTTCATTAGTCTGCTAGTGAGTATGTAAGAGTCCATTGAAAAGGGATTATCCGCATCATGTGGAGTACTGCGAGGCTAAAATGGTCACATTTAAGCAATTCCTCTCAATCAACTCAGCAAATGAATTGTCAAAACTGTCAAACTGACAAATGTCAAATCAGTACAAAAATACAGAAATGAATTGAAAGCAGAGGTGCATTTTGCGATTTAAAAAAAATGTATCATATTATGATTCAGCTCATGATTCCACAAACCGACCATTTTAGGCCCGTAGATTACACTACAGATGTTATTTATTGTAGAGTACAATGCCTTTTTCAATCTACTTTGACCTGAATGTAAAAAAAAATAAAGAAAAATAAAACATGGCACTGCATTTCTTTAATTTGCGCAATAATATGTGTTATTTAAGTTGGTAGAAATTATATAAACTTGGGCCCACTTGCGCAGATCTGAATTAAAGTTAACTCTGTTAAACATCATGTCATTTCTAATCAATCACTCTTTATAGTGAGTGACAGATATGGCATGATGTTTAACCCAGAGTTAACTTTAACTCAGATCTGCGCAAGTAGGCCTTAAGCGATAAATTAATTTACATAATCAAAATATCTGCAATACATATTTTTAGAACACCGTCAATATTTCTCCGTTCGAGCCAGCCCATTTGTTTCTACCGATGACTTCATTTTTAGGGTTCCGTACCCAAAGGGTAAAAACGTGACCCTAATACCCTATCACAGCTGAGACTTTGATGTCTGTCCGACAGTCTCTCCGTCTGTCTGTCTGTCTGTCTGTCTCCAGGCTGTATCTCAAGTGCCGCTATAGCTTCTAAAATTTTCTCAGATTGTGTATTACTGGTGCCGCTATAACAACAAATGCTAAAAACAAAATAAAGTTAATATTTGAGGGAGGAACCCATACAACAAACGTGATTTTTTTGCCTTTTTGGCTAGTATTATCCATAATGGTAGATTGTAGACACTTGAAATTTGCACAAAATCCTCAATTGCTTTTTAATATGACGTGTAATTTCATATTTAATAATAAAATTAAAACAAAAGAAATATTATAATGAAGGAGGGCGCTCCCATACAAAAAACACATTTTTCCCCTACTTTCGCTCTATTCGACGTACGGAACCCTTCATGCGCGAGTCCGACTCGCACTTGGCCGATTTTATTTATGCATATTGAAAATAAAGGTTTTCAAATACGAAATAGCTCATTATATGCACATTATTTCTAAATCTTCATATTTAAAAACCTAAGTTTTGAATCCTAATGTCTGAATCTGAAGGTCGTTGTATGAAACAACATGAATATGTATGGAAATGTTGTAAAACTCTCGCGCTCGGGGTCAGTGTCGCGACTCGTGACCAAAGCCACGTGTTGTAATTTTCAACAGACTTTCAAAAAAGAGTTTTTATACGCTTTTTATTAGCTTCACCTGTATGTTTGTTTGTAACCGACTTCTTTGGGCGCGATTTTGACCCACTGACTTTAAACGGCCAGATTTCGTTCAAACTTTGTAGATTTATCGAGGACCGATGACAATACACTAATTTGATATAATTATTCCATTTTTCAATTTGTATGTTTGTATGTTTGATTGTAACCGACACTTTATATAAAAAGCGTTTTATATTTTATATAAAAAGCGTGTTTTTAGTTTTTTTAACTATTATTTAGAACTTATTATAACGCTTTTTATTAGCTTCACCTGTATGTTTGTTTGTAACCGACTTCTTTGGGCGCGATTATGCAAACGGAACGTAGGGAATATAATACAGTACGTTCATTCAAGTGTTGTGCTTGAAGTGACACTTTATTTTACATACATGGAAACAACGGTAACGAATGAATTAAAGTTATCAAAAATGTCAAAGTATGCGACCCTAGTAAAGTAGTAAGTACGCTCTGAACGTACCTTGTAAGTTGTATTAATACGCCTAGATATATAGTTTTTCCGTAAAGTGTACCACAAAATGAGGTTATCATAGGATAAGTAGCGCTCCCCTGATAACCGGCAATCCGATGGTAATATTTTAGGAAAGGATAATATAGTAATTATTATTTTGTGTGTATGTAAAAGAAACAAAATTATGCTTATTTTGCGGTATATAGTGTACCTACCGAAGTTTTGTAGCAAACATCTAAGTTGTATGTTCTATCATATCTACGCAAATATTTTTAATATTTAAACGAGTTTTTGCACAGAATGTAAACTTAAAATATTTTTAACTTTACATATCCATACTAATCCTTTCGAAACTAATTCAAAAGGCCCGTTTTGCGGCGCGAAAATATACGCGTTTATATAAAAGTAGCGGACGACAGACATTTGCACGGATGAATTATGCAAACTGTGACGAACTCATATAAATGTTTGAAACTGAAATAAATTTACCGCCACGACCAATTTACACTGTATGTCGTTATGTGGGGGCTTTGTGGCGCGGCGTATTAACTTGGGACTTCGGGCCACTTTTAAACGTTTGGACCGGCAAAAAACATATATATTCAACATCAAAATCAAATAAAAAAATCTATATTTTCTTTAAGTTTCATATTTGCAAGGTGGTGGGGTTCTCCTTTTAAGTAGAACTTGTATTAGGAGAGACCTGCTCTTTCACTCTAACTTATGTATTACATTCTAACATTTACAGTGATTTAAGCTTGTTTTAATAATAATTAATTTTATCTAAAATATAAAGTGTAAAGGCTAGTTCGCATTAGGCCAGTATTTAAATCAAGTAGCGAGTATTTTAGTAGGTAAACGTGTCTGAACACTAAAAATTTAGTCATTTCGCTCTATTGAAGCACCAGCTTAGACAGTTGAAACGAAAAGCTTTGTTCTACGTTTGACTCGTAAAGTTAAACCTCTAGGTATATTAACTTTATGGTTTAACCACGTTCCTGTCAATATTTTAACATGATATTCTCTGCAATGTCGGATTTTGTTTAAATTATTGTTTACTCTATGTGTCAGTAGCGCCCTCAGCAGCTGTTCCGACCTTTGCGTATTCTGCTCGTTCTATTCTGCTAATAAGAGTTTGAAATTTAGCTGAATAAAACACTGTTTTTAACTATTCGACACGGGAAATTTTAACAAATACTGCATTGTCATCAATGATATTAATAACTATAATTATTGACTATCATTAGCTCTTACGTAGAATTAGACTACTGATGGTAGGTAAAATTCGTGCTTAAAGATTTCGTTACATATAACACAGCCCAAGCTTATAAATCGTGTTAAAAAAAGTACGCGTAGATAGCGACATAATAATATTACGATTCAATACTTTCACATTTTTACTAAAACTATTATTAAGAAGTTATTAGTAACTTGTCATAAGACATGAGTTGATAATTCTTTGCATTTTTTAACCGACTTCAAAAAAGGAGGTTGTCAATTCGACGCGTATGTATGTAATATTTCCAAAACTGCCTAATTTTCATATAGTTATATTAGTCTTAGATATTAGCGTCTGAACAAATTTGCCAAATTTCAAGTGTATTATATTGTATGTATGTATGCATGTGTGTATGTACTATGTATGTATGTATGTTTTTACTTTTTATGTTGGTGTTCGCATATCTCCGGAACTACAAGTCCGATTTGAGTAATTCTTGTTTTATTGTACTTGGTATTGTTCAACTTAGAGAATAGTTAGGATATAGTTTCATCAAAATCGGTTCGGTAGTTTTGGAGATAGCGAGTTTTAGAGTTTTAATTCTCAATTACGTACAATATTGAAGTCGGTTCTTTTTAAAATACAGCTGTTATCAATTCTATTACAATACGTTTGACCTGTATTACACAACGGATATAATATAATTATATGAAAGAGGTAAAAATTCTGCAAACAGGGTTTCGTAACCCTGTTCGTTTGAACTTTGTAGTTCAAACGTGGAATTTATCACAACAAAGCAGAATTCATGCAGGACTCAATTATTGTATTAAGTTGATTGTTATTCTGAGCACGTTCAAACAGAATTGTCGTACTTAGGGTTGAGTACATAAGTTGGCTATCTCTAATCTAGATACGTAGCAAATCTTGACTAAGAATTACATAATTCCAAAAGCATTTAGAGACATATGTCGATCAAGTGGATAACTAACATTTTATAAGATTTTCAATTACTCATTTTGTCCCTTATGATTTGAACAATCATAAGGGATATCATCAGGTAAGTTATAACAAACCTTATAACTTACCTGATGATCTAGCATATTTGGCTATACATATTAAGGGCAGGTAACAGTGAAATAGCGCGTGGACAAGATTTTTGATCCTGTTTCATTCCTTACATTATCATCTAAAAATTTTGAAAAAATTACGACCTTTACTTGAGGATATAACGTATTCGGCTTCGCATTAATTGACACAAACAGAAGAACTTCACTCAATAGAAAACAAAGCCAAAGTTACCTCTTTTTAAAATCTTTTTTCAATGCTGTGCTAAGAATACTGAACTAAGCGACCTAGTTTTTATAGCTTTAATTAGATAAAATGATTATCTATCCGTATTCGCAAAAATGGAAATTGTAGCATTTATTTATTGATGCCAGTGACAAGATATCTAGAGAATTCGCGTACGCCGCGGCTTACCGAGCTCCAAAAATCGCGCGGTGGCCCATACAAAAACATTTTGAGTGATAGATGCCCTTAAAATTCATATATTTTTGATTTCAAACCATTTTCCCTGGCCCTAAAGCCTCCATTTATGCAAAAAAAAAAATAATGAAAATGCTAAAATTGTTAGTTAGCCACTTCATCAGTCTTCATCCACTTACGTCTACATACGGCTGAGACATTAGGCCTTTGTAAACAAAGAATAAGAGAGGACATACTATTAATAGGGAACGTGAAAGAACTATAACTACAGGTGTCAGCACTCAGCACATATCTTTCTTTGTATATGGGTACCGCGTAGAAAACTTTATTTATTTATGATATTAGGTAGCAGTACAATTATTAATTATAATATGCAAAGCAAATAATGGGGCAAACATTTGGACATGGTATATCAAATAGCTTTTCCGACGACGTATTTAAGAAAATGACAGACTTCTTCATTTATGTCTTGATTACACCTACCGAGTAGAGTGGCATGCCGCATGACAGTGGACTCGGCCAAGCACTCGTTATGTTTATTGTGGATGTGCTCGGCCGAGTTGCTTACGGAATAGGATAGAGCTATTACGAACTCACGGCTCGTAATATTACGCGCCGTGAGAAGCCAGAATTAGATACCAGTAATGATTCAAGACGGAGATTTTGAAATAGGTTGAGTTTAGTCTACATAAAACGTAGGCTGACATTTTATTTTTGTATTTTTATGCGTCGCCTTTCAACTCCTCTCGGTATAAGCTCTTGCCCTTACTGAAGTCGTCCCTTAGTAATGCGTTCCCTAATCTTCGGCTAACAGTAGACGAGGGACGAATCTCACAATCTTACGATTCCATTTTGACCTTGACTAATAAAAAACTGGGGCTTGATCCGAGTCAAGGTTAATCGGCGCTTATAGCGGTCCCTTCCGAGCCTTAGGGGTTCCCTACACGGGATTATTTTTATTTCGGTTTGACTCTGTGAATCCTTATTCTATCGTCGTCATGGTTAGACTCGGCTTTCATTTGAAATACCTTTAGGTAATTTAGTCCAAAAAGTAAAAACAAAAGTATTAAGCTATTGCATGGCTTTTTCGCGGGCTTTGAGCGCGGCGAAATTCCGTAACGAAAATAAACCTAACAGTTAACACCCCCCACTCCGACCGGCACAGTCGTGTGGTGTAATTGAAAGCCGTGCATCGTCTAACGTCGTTTCAGTTCAGCAGACTTCGGCACGGTGTTTGCGTGGGACTCACTGATCTCTATTATACAAGTACGCTGGATTGCTGATACAGACTAGGGCCTATAGCCGAAACTTTTTCGTTATCGCTTCGTTATAGAATCGCCGATCCAAATGTATGGAATTGACATAAGACGAGTCGAACGTCAACGTCATATTAACGAACGCTTATGTCAATTCCATACATTTTCATCGGCGATTCTATAACGAAGCGAAAACGAAAACATTTTGGCTCACCCCCCTGCTTTTTGTGCCTATTTGAAGCGGAATCAGCGCCCCCATTATTCGGGTAGAGAACTAAATTTGACGTAACCACAACCAATAACAACAGTTGTCATCACTATAAGTTCCAAATACGCTCACTACTGCTATCAGCGCCAATATGGCGGCTTTCAAACGTCATTTTTACGTCAGATTTAGTTCTCTACCCGAATAATAGGGGCGCTGATTCCGCTTCAAATAGGCACAAAAAATAGCTGTCTAAGGCTATCAGCAATCCAGCGTACTTGTATAGAGATCAGTGGTGGGACTAGACGTATGCGAATTATAATTGCATAAGTTGATAAAAATGCTATGCAATAACTTTACCGCGGCAGTACCCGAGTGCCGCGCGCATTTTTTGTTTGCGCATAACTTAAAGGTCGCTGGGCGAAATTGAAGGGGGCGATGGGCGTGTGGCGGTACCCACATTCGCCTAACATTCCTGCATCGCGCTATCGAAGTTTTCTGAGCGCGTCGGTATACTGCGTGACTGGTGAGACATGTTCAATACTTGAGGACGTGATATTTGGCTATTATATTAGTTGGAAAAAAATAATATAAAAAAATAATATCAATTGATCACTGAGTAAATGTAGCTTAAAGTTAAATAATTATTTACCCAACGCATGGACACCCCGAGCGGGAGGGGTAGTTGTGTGGTGTTTCTTTGGTAGCGCACGCCTCTGCACCGGCCGCATAGTATGCCTACTTGCCTAGCCGCGTAATTTACTTGGTATCCATGATTCATAAATTTTTGGGAAATTCAAAAAAAAAATTAAGAACCTAATTTTATTACATATTTATAATGAGAATCGAGTACTGAATACTCTCCTTAAATATCGGTATTGACTCACCAGTCATGCTGTATATACGACAGCTGAAATGTATCACGTGGGCTCCGGCCTGACCGAGCATAACACCTCGCTCGGTCGGAAGATCTTCCTTTGGGCCTCCTACGTATTATTCCCACAGGCGCATGGGTGATCACGATCAACATAA
Source organism: Plebejus argus (assembly GCA_905404155.3). Taxonomy (NCBI): domain Eukaryota; kingdom Metazoa; phylum Arthropoda; class Insecta; order Lepidoptera; family Lycaenidae; genus Plebejus; species Plebejus argus. The sequence goes on from FR989932.1 coordinate 8,132,351, forward strand.
TATAAAATCCTTCTGATCACTGATCTACCAATAGCGACTAGTCTCCGTGCGCGTGCCACCCCCAAAGAGATCTCTAAAGCAAGAAATACACGGTCGTCGATATTGCAATTTGCAGCCACTCCTTGTATCACAAGTTACAACATAATCGATTAAGCATTAAATTATTTGTTATGTAGTGTATAATCCAATTAATTTTAAGTGTCCGCTAACTTTACTGTTATAATTAAAATAATCCCACTCACTTTGTAACAAAAAATAATTGTATTTTTTGTTACAAAGTGAGTAACAAAAAGTTATAATTTGAAGAGTCACTTTGTCATACAATTATATTTTTCGCAAGCCGAGCTCAATCAAAAGGTTCATTAACCCTGATCGATTCGCATTGAAGGTTAAAGAGATTTCCAAATTCTCAGATTGTGTTTACCAGGATTCTGCTAAATATAAAAGTTACGGCCGTTTTTTAGACTTTTCTACTAACCAGCCACTAGGCGGAGCTATGTAGTGATAGAATATAGAGTATTTCGTGTTAATTTTTGCATCAAACAGCTGTCATAATCTCTAACTTATAAGCCTTCGTCCGCTTATAGTCGAGTTATAAAAATTAAATACCATCTTCCCAGCGCTAAGAATTACTTTAATTGTAATTTACACAATATATTGCTCAGCGAAATTGCATTGCGAATTTATCACTTGCATCTATGTATAATGGTAACTCCTGACATTGGACCATAATGAATAACCAAGATGCGCGCCTACTGTAATCACAATCGTCGATCGTCGTCGTCAACCATGGGGAATCAGACAATCGCCTATTTGCCCATCATGTGCCAATGTGGAGAGGCGACATAAAGGAGTTTTTTATTTAATATTCTGTATATGGTAATCTGTAAAGGATATAGAAAGTTTTTATAATCCGCCCTGCGAATTTACTTCTTGAACTCGAGGCCAGAGGTAACGGAAGTTTTCCGTCGTTTCAGATATCGAAAACGTTGTGGAAGAATAAAAGTTGTGGATATATTAGTGAGTTTTAGTGGTATGGAGAGCGCGTGTGCATATTATCCAGGAGGGTAGTCTTCAAGGTAATATTTTGAATATAAAACTAAGGGTCAATTTGTACTAGCGTAGTATTGAAGCGCATCGAAGCGAATTACCAAAACTGAACATAACAAATTCAACCTAACTCCAAAGCGAATGCGTGCGACCAATGCTGATAGGTCTCGCAGAAAATAAAATATAATGTGTGCGTTACGCTGGTTGAATTTATTATGTTCAGATTTTGAGAATTCGCTTCGATGCGCTTAGACTCTGCGCTAGCAGTTAGCACAGAATAGATAATAAATAGTACGCGCTAGTATAAATAATTGACCTTAAGTATTGGGTTAAGCTCATGTTGTCCTTTTCTCACCAAGTCAAACTTAAGACGATAATCGTAATTAAGTTAATCAGCAATATTATTTAGTCGTATACTGCATAAAATTTAAAAAAAACCCATTTTAAACTACATCTATGGGGCAGAATCTACGTCGGCCTACTTTTCGTAATGGGGATGCATCTTTCTATATGCTCTTTAAAGACTTCTGAAATTTATATTTCGATAATAATTACACAGAAACGATACGACGCGACGCCACGATATAATTAAATTGCTATTAAATAATATTAAAATAAAACGCTAAACAGCGTGACACCGCGCACCGATGCCGCGATGGTATAAAATTCAATTTCGTATATATTTATTTATTCATTAAATTGACACACCAACATTTTACCTTTTATAATCACTTATTTACATTTTAATAAGTTGTTTATAACTTAATCGTGCTGAAATTATGTTCTAATAACAGGTTACTTCATAAAAAAAAATATTTTAGGAGACTTAATGCATCGCCAAGTAGCGCTTCGTTTCGTCTCGTTTTGGTTTAACGACTCTGTGCAAACTTACTTGGTCGTTATTTAGCAAACACAATTTAATCGCATTTCAATTTTATTATACTTCGTGAAAATTGTTAAGCAAATATTATGTTACAAAAAATACTTGGAGCTTTGAAATTCACTAAGGGAAAAAATATGAAATTCCTGCAATATTTTTTGTCTACTCTGTAAAAGTTTAATAAAAACAATTATTACCTGAAATATTTGAGACTTTTTGCGATTAGCGCGTACAAATGTAAATGAAAAATAGTTAACGAATTTAACCTTTAAATACTCGTAATAAGGAAATATTTGTAATCTTATTGAAACTATGAATGTACCACATTCATAGTTTCAACATAGATAATTCGGCACGAATGGGTGGGCTCGACTGGATCAATACCACAGCCTCACAGAAAACCAGTGTAACAAAGCGTATGTTGTATTTTTGAGACCCTCCCCTATATATATAAATACTTCATTGTTGATATTATCTAAATCGCCATCAAAACTAGCGAATGCAAAAAGTACAGCAAAGCTTTACATAATCCGACCAAATTACGTAGGCCCGTCATCTGCTCATAAATAAATTTCTGTGATGGTATTATGATACCAGCTTCTTAACCTTCCTGCGGTTGCGCGACGTCGAATCGACGTTGATACATAATATTATCAGAGACCAGACACACTTAAAAATGTATACACGCTGCACTGGTTTGTATTGGACTGGACGCGACGCGACGGTCTATAATATTTTCCTTTGTCTATGATATTATTGATATTTCTCGTTGAATCCGTATCATTCTCTTTGTAGCTTTTCGTAATTTTTATCTACCAAATAAATAGCTTACACTTACTCTCCGCATCCGTTTGCAGCAAGGAGCTCAATGGTTTCGGTCTCGGCGCCGCGCGCCGGCGTCGAAAAGACTCCGCGTGCCTCTCTTATAATTTTATATGTAGTTTTCATAATATTATAATTGAGGCAAATTCTGTTTATTTATAAAACTAAGTCGTCTTTGACCGATGACATCGAGTGCTATTGCTAGATGAAGAAAAAATTGGAACTAGGACAAAAACATTCCGATCACTTTTTCTGTCCCTGTTCACACAAAATAAGCTACTTTGAGTCACCGGATTTTATAACAAAGTGTTTACTAAAATACATTTAATTTTCTGGGTGAACTGATTTAAAAAATTAATAGTTTAATTTATGTAATAATAAATGTTGAGTGAAAAGTGTTTGGTGACCAATTTTTCCCAAATTAACCTACGACGTCGTTTAGGTTACGCGCGACCACTGCCGTTACAAAATAGCGCGCGCCCGCTTGAAGGTTAATTTTAGTTTTTGCTTGGTAGCATTTTCTGATTAACGCGTGCTTTTCTTGACTTAATGACGCTGTTTTCATTTCCAAACGTTTTTGTTTACAAGACCGGGAGGAAAAATACATCAAATATTATATAAATATATACGTTAGGGATAAAGTCGAGGTAAACATGTCATATTCAATACTTACTAAATAATTCACTGAATAGACTTAATTCGGATTATTATTCGAATGTTGTTAATGAACTACTCGGAAACGATTCGAGTTTTCCAGTCAACTAGCGTGTTCTCGGTAGTTTTAGTTAGGTGTAAACTTATGGGTGTAAAACTTGTACAGTGTGGCAAAAGTACACTTAATTTGATACATTGCTTTCATTTATTAATCGAATACTTTTATTCGCTTTGAATCAGTCAAGTGTCAACTCGACTAATCCGACATGTAACACATACAGTTTTTAGTCTGTACTTCTGTGTATGATACACAACAATAGTCAACATTATGAAAACAATGTTTTAAAACATAAATTCTTACTTACCTAGCAAGGTAGAAAAGACTTTTACTAACGGAACCTAAAATTTAGTAATAAAGAGACGTATCTCTAAGTATAAATTATTGTCGGCTGAAACTAAAAAGTTTTCTTTTTTTCAGGTTAACACCGGAGCCAAGCAGTGAATAATATGTAAAGTGTTCGTTCTTGGAGTTCTGCAACTGATATAGAGTTATTTGTGAGTGAGTGACTGAACTACACTTAGACAGCCAAAACAGAAAGATGGGCAAGAAAAATTCTAAGCTAAAGCAGGACACGATTGACAGGCTCACTGACGCCACATACTGTAAGTACCTAGAATATAATATTATACCTAAATAATATACCTCTCTATTTCAAGATTATTTATTATTATTTTTATATTAAGTATTTCCTACGAATACTAAATAGTTTTTATATTCTACGTAGATTATTTCAGAAAAATGGCTGAATTAAAAGCAGTATTAGGTAATATTGGCATTGCGTGTGATAGTTAATTGTTACAAGTATTGGTTCGTTATAAGAGTCAATTTCGGGTCCCACAAAAACAATCCCTAATATTCGTTTCTGATATAAAAACGCTATATAAGTCGTATATTTACACCCGCAAATATTATTTTACTCATCCTGGTATCTTGCAAAAATAATAGTAGTTTTTGCAGATTTCTGTAGTTTCGTGACGTTATGAGAAATAATTTTTATAATGGAGAATTTGTAATAAATTATGAGACTTTATACAATTTAAATATACTTAATAATTCAATGGTATAATTCAATGTAAATTGTAGATAAAGTTTTTCCTAAAATCCACTTCAATCTGTAATTGCAATATTAAGATCACAAAGATATTTCAAAACAATCTCACAAGACCTCCCTAGCGACTTATCAGAAAAATTCCCGTCACTTTATTTCATAATTAACATAGAGCAGGTGTAAAAGATTTACGACTTCTGACATAATTTGAAGTTTTCCTTCGGGGGCATCTGTTCTTTTCTTATTCAATAGAATAGAGGAGATAAGGGGATGCTTGTGTGAAGGTAGGGATGCGAATTGCGCGTTTGGACTGGATAAGCCGTCCTTAAACGAAGTGCCGTCATAAGTGAAAATCGATTCATCACTTGCCGAATTCCAAGAGAGAATCGTCAAATACAGTTCTGTAAACTTACATAATATTATTTCTTTATAGAAAACGATTGTTTGTCACATTAATATTATAAAGGCAAAAGTTTTTAAGTATATGTTTCTTACTTCTTCAAGTCTAAACGGCTAGAGCGATTTTCATGGGCGTACCCAGGATTTCAGCTAGGTGGGGGCAGCTCATAGGTACCTTCGAGAAGATGGTCAGTCTGGTATATTGAAATAAAAAATCATGAAAATTAACTTTTATTAATCTGACTGAAAAGATTTTTTTTTCCAACACTTCATTTTGCGCAGAGTAGGTAGCACGTTTCTAATTCCCATTTTCCAGGGAAATTGACCTTTATTTCTGACTTGACTTCCAGGGGAGGACAGCTCCCCACCCCTGCCCCTATCTGGGTACGCCCATGGCGATTTTCATTCAATTTTGTATGGAGTTAGTTGATACCCTGAAATAACACATAGGCTACTTTTAACTGTGGGAATATCGCAATTTATTTTCTCTTATAAACCGCGGGCCGCGGGGCACAGCTAGTTTGTTCATAAATCTATAAAAACAATAATTTTGATTCACCTTACACATTTATGTTATTTTATAATATTTGGGTTGCATCGACTTACTTTAACTATAACCTTAACTTTAACCATAACAAAATGTGAAATGAACTGTCAAATCCCTAGCAAAAGTCGCCATATTTGACAATAACCTTAACCTTAACTACGCTTCTGGTGCAAACCGTGCAATTCACCCATATATTATAGTTATTTTAATAAAAATGCGGATTGTACCAATGACTATGACTGACTCTAATACTATTAAACCATAACTATAAAACATAGTAGTTAAACAAAATAGTGAAGCTTGTACATTTACAAATTACAATGGATTGCCATGAAAGCGGTACGACGTACGTTCTAGAACAGTGGCAATAGATTTCCGTTATAGTGCCGTGGCCTTGGCGGTAGTAGATAGCATCGACGTCCTTCGGCATAATATTACTGTCTATGGTTAAGAGTTAAGACTGCTAGAGACTTGACTGGCACTATTGAACTACCTGTGCTAATATAGAGCACAGACTAAAAACACTTTTGTAGAGCAAAATACATACGATTTCTGCTGAAACATACGTCACAATATGATCTTATATTTTTATTATTAACTAGATGTCCCGTGCGGCTTCGCACGCGTAAATTAGGAATTTTACGAAAATCGTACATTTTCCCGCAAAAAATAGTTATGAAAAAATGAGTTAACATGTCCCTTCACGTGGTCTACTCTATATCTGTGACAAATAATATAAAAAATGCTCCAGTACTTCGAGAGATAAACCCTTTCTAATAATTTTCCCGGTTTTTCCATATTTTCCTCATTTTAATTTTTTTAATTGCTTGACAAACTCGAGTCTCTATCTAAAAGAATATAAAACGTATCATGGAACGATGCACGGTTGATGGTATAATATGATGATGTTGATGATGATAACTAATGTAATTTGCATAGTAGCATCTGCTTTCCGATCTTAAATCAACGCCGAAACTCTCAAGCGTGTATCTATAAAGCGTCAGGAGTTCTCCCAGTAGCTTCCGAACCATGGGTGGGTGTCGCTGGGTCCAAAATCTTACTTGTTGTTAGCATATGCTCGGAATACTTCTCATGAAACCGAAGTCACCACATGTTTCCATATAAATTTTGAGGAGTTCCCTCGATTACCCATGGATTCCTTCATCAGGTCACCATTTTTGTGAATATGATACCAAATTGGGATAATGCCCTATACACCAAAAGAAAAATTTTGAAAATCGGTTCATAAACGGCGGAGTGATCGTTGATCATAAAAAAACGAACATAACACCTCCTCCAGTTTGAAAGTCGGTTAAAATTATAGCCTATGTGTTATTCTGATGTATAAGCTATATTATTGTAAAGTTTCATTAAAATCCGTTCAGTAGTTTTTGCGTGAAAGAGTAACAAACATCCAAACTTTCGCCTTTATAATATTAGTAGGACTAGATGACGCCCGGAACTCCGTTGCGCCAAAATTTGTTTATCGCGTGGGAACCGTACATTTTTCCGGGATAAAAACTATCCTATGTCCTTCCTCGGAACTCAAAGTATATCCATGCCAAATTTCAGCAAAATCGGTTCAGCTGTTCGAGCGTGAAGAGATAACAGACAGACAGACACACTTTCGCATTTATAATATTAGTATAGATTCTATGCGCATTGTACACTATGCTAAATGTAACTTTTCTCTGTACGAAAGTATAATTTTGGGATGTTATTATTATCTTTATTACTAATATGTCTTACTTTTTGGATATTTTCACCTACTAGTAAAGATCAAAATACACAGTAATAAAAACACTTTCAAAAAAAAACAAATTATAATTTTTAACTTTAACTCTATTAAAATGCGTAGACACTATTCACCTAAATTTCTGAGGCTGAATTTCAGATCTTTCTGGGTTAAAAAGTAAAATAGTATTTAATTCTTCTTTAGTATTCAGCATTCACAATGACCATTTACTCGGTAATTTCAGAAGAAAAGCCATGGAATAGCTCTAATTACTTTGCATTTAAGATTCTTGTTTATATTTACTTCATTACCACGAACAGTAATTTAGGGCGCAGTAAAGCCATATTATTAAAATATACATTTAAATGCAGATATTAAAACAACAGTTCCGCTGCTGCATTACATTTTTAAAATCTTTTCATGTAAGAACAGTATAATATTTATATTTTAATCTTAATATACGTTAGAAGCACGTAACCGTCGGGTCAGGGTACACCGAGACGAAACGCGTCGCAGCGACTTGAAATGCTACATTGCCTGATGTCGCATAGACTAGCTGTAGCAGTAGTAGCTGAACATGGCAGTCCATGCCAATTTTTAATAAAATCCGTTCAACAGTATTCGCTTTAAAGATTAGCAAACTTACGCACTCACGTACTCCTTTAAATTAGCGTGATAAGAAAATATGTAAAGCACTAACCTTGCCATGATTTATTAATTTCTTTATGTGCCGCCATAATATTGTTTGCGTGTTCCAATGCCACACCTTGGCTGAATTTCCTTTTCAATTCGCCGCTAGTATCTGGTATGGTACGGTCGGCTAAAAATCAGTTTATCATTTCTGAGCCTTGTCGCTACAGTAATAAGATGGAAATGCGATGTTCTGTGTAGGCATAGAAATAGCACCACATTGAATACCTCGCATTACGAAGCTCAGGGCTGGATGTTTCTCTGAAACTCGGAATCAGATGGCATACTAATACGGATTTAGCTATCGATACCCATTGATGTCCATATTGGATTAGCATTTAATTCATCAAGCCCCAAGCTGTCGCATACAACCGCGAGAACAAAAGATAAGCTATTGTGTCTCGTTTTTCCACGATCGACGGTTTAATAGAGTAAATTGCGAGATGAATGTATAAAGGCTGCATCTATTTGTCCGGGTACCGTACGAATAATTTTAAATTATTCGTCCGGGTACCGTACGAATAATTTTTAATTATTCGTCCGGGTACCGTACGAATAATTTTTAATTATTCGTCCGGGTACCGTACGAATAATTTTTAATTATTCATCCGGGTACTGTACGAATAATTTTAAATTATTCATCCGGGTACTGTACGAATCATTTTTAACTATTCGTCCGGGTACTGTACGAATAAATTTAAATTATTTATCCGGGTACCATACGAATAATTTTATTTTATTGGTCCGGTAATCTGGGGGTACAGCAGACAGCAGTGCCCCTGCCTTATACGGTACCCGGATTAAGATTGAGTTACTTGCACTATTATCTGTCTGTGATTGAGTACAGAAATAGTTCAGATATAGTCGAATTTAGAAAAAAGATACTAATATACCCGGACGAATAAATAAGAATTATTCGTACGGTACCCGGACTAATAGTCACTCCCATGTATAAAAGCTGTATCAATGTCATCTGCATTTTTCTTAGAAACTAAAATGCGTTGTCTGTGTTTTAAACGCAAAAATATTTAAAACTTCTTTTTAATCTGCATGAAAACCACTGACTAAGCAGAAATATCTTGCGACTGTAAAGAAATAATGATGAGTAAATGTGTCCCAAGAACTTTATTTATAACAGCCAGAAAAACGTTTCACTACCCAACGCGATGTCATAAAATTCGGCACGCGTTTATGGGAGCATTTTATTGGCTGAATACAAATTATGCGTGTAATTCCATTATCCACGAAATAATCAATGACAGAAAACAAACTTTTATGTAGTAATGTGAATCGCTTTGAAATTTCCAGCTCATTTTCGCATTTTTGTAAGTACAATCTTTCTTGGACCTCACACTGCCATTTTTCTCGTGATGTGTAGATTAAACAATATTCGTTATATCTTTTATTATATTCAACTACATTAAAATATTATTATTAATTTTTACTAGCTGTTGCCCGCGACTTCGTCCGCGTTAGTATAGTAGATCACGTCCCAAGTATTATTTTTCAAAAATATTCAATGTACAGAATTGACTTTCTTACGATTTTGTTACAATATGTATAGATGACTTAGTTTGTTCCTACAAAGGATAATTAAGACGCAATACAAACTCCACGATACCTTTTAATTATGAACAAAAGTTTCATGAGGAATAAGGGGGGGGGGGGGGTTGGGGGGGGGCGCACCCCCCCAAAACAAACGACACTGGAAAACCGTATGTGTAGTTTAGTTTTTAACTTTGTTCTTAAAAAAGATGTATAACGCCGCAACACCGCTTTGTTTGAAGCTAAATTTGGGGAGGTGGGGGCTGGCTTCGCCCCCCCCCCCAAGAAAAGACCGATGCCAAAGCTCCCAGCATGTTAATCAAACGACACTCGAAATTTGTATAGAAAAGATAGACAAAAGCTCATAGCATGGCAAGGAGTGAAGATAGATACAAAGTGTGAAGGAGAAATTTGTAGGAAATTTTATGGGCTTTCATCACGTACAGGACATTTTTTCTCTACAACGCACCGTTTTAGCGATATGAGCAAAAAACTAAAAATATTAAAACTTGAGCCCCTCCCCCCCCCCTAGGTGATATCGTCATAATATATAGCCTATGTGTTGACCCGACCTCTATATAATATTCGTGCAAAATTTGAAGTAAATCCATTCAGTACTTTCTGAGTTTATCCCGGACATACATACAGACAAACAGACAAACAGACAATCAGACAAACAGACAAACAGACAAAAATTCTAAAAACTATATTTTTGGCTTCCATATCGATTGTAGATCACGTCCCAAGTATTATTTTTCAAAAATATTCAATGTACAGAATTGACTTTCCTACGATTTTATTATATGTATAGATAAACAACATTGAAACAAAAATATGTAATAAAACGGCACTTTTTAACATTTTATTTTAATTCATTAATGCTTCGTCGCCCCTCGTCTTGTTGCTGTGTGAGCAGACCCTAAGAGCCACGGCGCGTTGCGCTAGCGTTGCGTCGACGCAGCGCTGCCGTTTGACGCATAGCCGGCCACACGGGCGCTGCGTCATCGCAGCGTTAATATTACGAAGCAGTCTTAACGTCAACACCCCCTACCGCTTCGTCTCGGGGCTGCTGTCCGACATGTGTGCGTTGCGCGCTGCTGTCACGACGCAGTGTCGTGTGAACACCCTGGATTTGTATGTAAAACAACGCAACGGCAGCGCTGCATCGACGCAACGCTGACTCAACTCAACGCGCCGTGTGGACTGTCTCTCAGGGTCAATTTGGATTTCAACGCAACGCGCAGATGCGTTTCTAAATTTGTATGAATTTGACAGACTTCGATTGCGTGAGGCGTCATGCAAATCTATTATTTCAATTACAAATTTTGAAAAGAATCTACCCGTCGCTTTGCGGTCTGAATTGACTCTTAGTCTTGCGCATTTACATTCTGGCGGATTCGGATGCGCTATTTGCCGAATCCGTATTCAAGGCGTTTACGTAACGTGAGGACCTGTAGACCCGAGACCGAAGATCTTATCGTCGATTCTATAACAGCTCACAGGATATTGACCTACTTCTGATTTTGGAGCTGAATCCATATCGTTTTGGGATTTAGGTTTAATGAATTGGAGTTAGTGGTCTGTGCACAAGAGTCTAGGGTCAATGCACATGCAAAGTGCAACGTCATACAACGTGACGCATCGATGCAATTCGATTTTTATTTAATTTAAAACTCATGTTTATTGCGGTGTTTCTGTCGCCTGCGGTGATGGGTTTTTCAAATTTAAATGATCTCATTTAAAAATGCTTCTATACTTTCTACTCTGGTTATAACGACAACACACCATTCTGTATACTTTAAAAGCCTGAATCCACTTTTATCAGTAATTCAAGACGTGAGTGGAAGAATAAGGTAAGTAACATGAAAAAACTTCCCGTTTTTTTACTTAAATGGAGGCTTTAGGGCCGGAAAAGTTATTTGAAATAGAAAAACTATGGATTGTATGTGTAGCCAGATATATTAGCTAGGTTATGAAGTAGATAAGTTACAAGTTTTATTGAAATAATTAGCGAAAAAATGTGTTATTGTCCGTATGTTACGAAATGTTATTTACCTTATTCTTGCACTCACGTCTTCATTATTATGAGCCTCTTTGTAATCAGTAGGTGTCGTTTAATGAGCGCCGAAGCCATCGACGGCTGGTGTTCGTTTGAGTTGAATTTTCTCATAATTGCTCCAATGATTTCGTAATTGCAGCGATTATTTTGATTTATCGTCTATTTTTAGTTAAACTACATTCACGTAGACAAAATAATAATTTTACTAATTTTATGTTGACGTTTAGAAACACGTATAGTTTGCCGGGTAGCGCAACGAAATACTAAGAAAATACTAACTTACTTAACCCTTTCAATACTTAATCATAATTAATTTAATTAATCGCTTAGTATATGCCATAAGGGCGACAATACGGTGTCTCTGGCAGGCGCGGGGTAAGTGGATAAGTTTCCTATTATACAGTTGGAAGTTTTGGCGCCGGTTTGGCTGCGTCCTCCGCCAATCGGCTGAAACAAATAAATAAGTCGCCGAACGAATAATATTATGAAGTCTATTTTTGAATGAAGTATTATAAATGAAGATTAATTTAAAATACATTATACAAATAAAGATTATTATAACGAAAATCTACAAAGTATTAGGATGTAAATATGATTACCACGCATTAAGTACTAAAATCGAGTTTGATATTGTTACGAATGTGGACACGTAGTGTCATCTAGCGGCAACACGGCGAAACTATCGTGGATACACAGACATCATAAATCCCCTATTCAATACCAGATGCCGCTAGTTGTATGTTTTTATTTACACTTACCTGCGCGCAGGCAGGTACGCGTACATGCTCGAATTTTCCCACGGTTGTTTACGTGTTTATGCGAATCTTGGAATGTTCTCGTACGGTCTAGGGCTCGCCTCGACCCGTATGAATAGCCGCAGGTAAACACGCCGGCTATGCAGTTTCGAATGAGCGATCATCAAGACGACTTCGAAGTGAGAAACAAGTGATCAGTAGTGAGTAAACCAGTGATAGTGCTTAGTGTTTGGACCTAGTGAGTTGTGTGACCTAAGTGTAGTGTAAATAAAGTCTTCAAGAGAGTCACCAGGTCTTTCTCTCCGAATCATCGAACCCTAGCACGTAACAATATGATACATTTATGTAGAGCTTAGATAAAAAACGGACGTTATTATGATGGTGATCGAACTATAGGGTAGCTAACTTGAAGGTAATAATAATAATTTATTTATTTATTCTTGTATTGCATCTACTTTCAAATGTATGATTTGTAATAAGGGAAAGGACACAGGATAAATTTTTTGTACGAAGTAGCGGAGAACAGCTAGTCAAGCAAAGTTCCGTAATTTTCGGCATAAAATTGTGTGAGTGGACCGGGCTTGGATGAATGAATTTGCCGTCTGTTGGGTAGATTTTTATTGAAACTTGAAAGACCTTTCATTACATTTTCCAAACAATTCCCGGCGAACTGATCTCATTAAGAAGTTTAAGCTCAAAATTATCCAAGTCGTCAATTCACTCGGTAATTTTATACTTGGCGATTACACAACTCGTAATATTATAACCCGGCAAAATTACGAATCAATTTGCATATATGAATCAATGAACATAATAAATTATTTAATTTAGCTCATTAACATTGATCACTCCGTGATAATTTAGAAAGCCATGAATTATTATTACAAGCTCCCCAAGGAATGTAAAGATAAACTGTATTAAAATTCTGTAAGGATCTACCGTTGCTGTAATTTATTTAAGTAGCTTTTCCGTAGCTTCACATAAATTGGGAAATACCACAATATAAATAATTTAAAGTAAAACAGCTTCAAACCAGACCGCTTGAAATGGGCGCGCGCACACATTATCTACTGATGTGATTGCAAATAACTTTAAGTAGCAAATAGTAATATTATAATGTTTTGAATTTTGATGCGTTTTTATACATGAGCTCTATACTCTCGTAACACTAATTGCCTTTATTAGTTGAGTTTTATTTTAAAGACACAGCGAAAAAACAATACTATAATATGATATTTATACAATGGAAATAATTCATTTTAATTCTCAACCAGCGGCCTGGGTCGATGATCGGTTAAAGTTCATGAAGTCAAAGGACGGTGTATGCGGTATGCCTAATATTAGGAGTGTTGAATTGTTAGTAGTAAAAAACCCGGGTCAGTTATGACTTATGAGTTATGACAAATGCGATGCAAAATCCACCAAATGCAATTTGGACTCGCGCACGAAGGGTTCTGGACCATATTACTTGATATTTAAAAAAGACAATCGTTTTTGAGCGGGGGATTTCGTATAAAAAAGCGTATCTCGTCGTAACTTTGTAATTATTTATCTGTATAATGGTACTAGTACTACCTACTGTAAAAAATTGAGTTCCAAAATTCCGCCCGAACATACATACTGACTTAATAAATAAAAGCAAGTAAAATAAAAGCTTTTAAGTTACTGTCAAAGTATCAATTTTTGAAGTGTTTTTAAAAGCAAAAACCCTAATCACTTTACCGTTCACCAATCACCATGTATGGGCAGGCAGAAAATGTATGGCGACTCGCCAACATCCTTTGAGCTGATGCAACCAGCACTTTCAGCTAGAAAAGATTTATAAAGACAGAATGAAAGAACGGGGCAATTTCCTTTTATTGCAGCGAACAAACACGGACATATAACTGAAAACGTCGTGAACTAGACGACGCAAGACGCGACGCGACGCATTCACAAATCCCCTGTACCCCTATTATATACAACGTGAAATTTTAGTGGTTGTTTTCCCGCAGCAGAACGATTTACCTATAGTAGTACTATCGAACCATGCATGTTATTTTTTGAAAATACAAAATATTTTTATGACGTACTATGGAAACTTTAATAGGCGCGAGTTACCATATTATGGACCCGACCGAATTTTTTTTGATTTGAACAAAAAAAAAATTACAAATCTATTGTACTACGAAGATAGAATCATTTTACTGCGGGAAAACAACCATTAAAATTTCACACTGTATAATAAGTTGTCGCGGTAGAAATGCTTTGTTGAAAACTTGAAATACTATATGACGCCCGCAACTTCGTTGCGCCAAAATTCGTTTAACGCGCGGGAACCGTTCATTTTTATAGGGATATTAAGTATTCTATGTCCTTCCTCGGGACTCAAAGTATATCCATACTTAGCACAATCGGTTTAGCACTTTGGACGTGAAGAGATAACAGACAGAAAGACACACTTTCGCATTTATAAATACGAGCTATTGCCCGCGGCTTCTCTCGCGTTAAGAAGTATTTTTATATACAAATTTTCATCGCCTATTTTAATTTAATATTTCGTGACATATGACAGCTGTTTGACACGACAATTGACACGATAGACCCGACGGCTACATAGCGCCATACAACCCTCATTGATAAAGTCGATATCGCAAATGACGTAAACAAGGAAGATCGTAAAGTTATCTATTCACCCGCACGGGATACTGCACGTATATTTTACGTCCCGTATCCTTTGAAATATGTACCGAACCCGTACATAAAACGGTTTTTGTCGACACCGATGGAACAATAATTTTCTTTTGTTACGCCACGTAATTGTTGAATGGGCCGGCTTCTTTGTGTTAAGATTGATGGAAATAAGAATACTTAACATTAAATTCGTTATTAGACATTTCAATGTAATAATTATCTCTAACGCTAACAAAATCTGTTCAGCAGTTGGGGCATAAAGGGGTCGACAGAAAGACTGATGGACGGAGTGAGGACGGACGGACAAACAGACATACCTACATTCAAATTAAAAAATATATTAGTATGGACGTTTATTCGATAATATTTATATATAATATAATATTTATAATTTATAAATAATATTTATAAATTATAAATATTATTTTAATATTTTTTATTTTAATTTATTATCATCATTAAAATTGTTGCGTAGAAAACTATTTTTTGTAGATCCCTACATCTAATGGATTTCGGTTGGGATGTGGGTGGAAATTTTATTTGGCTTAACTTGACTGATAGAGTATGGAGAATCTGTCAAAAAAGTTGCGGATAGCCTATCCGGCACTTTATCAGGAAGTGGTCTAACAGGCCCATAACCACTTAAAACATTTTTCATATCTACTAATCATTGAACAGTATTAACCCATGAGAAAACAATGAGACCTTATATCGATGGCTTTTAAATAATCCAGTAGGCCTACATGAAAAATAAAGGCCGTCACAGACTTAGCTATAATATATATTAATATACCGTACTAAACACACTGAGACCAGAAATATATATTATAGCTGAGTGTGTGGTCATGCTAAAATTGTATGGAAAATATATAGTAATATGCCTAGCTATAAACATATTAATATATATTATAGCTAAGTCTGTAACGGCCTTAAGACAGCCGAATGGAAAACCTTCAGCGCACATCTCAACACAAAATATTGCAAGATTCAATAAACCAATAAACCAACTACAATCTTTTTAGGTCACCCGTACCACAATATAATAAGTACAGTAGTCCAAACATTCTGGTACAACTACAACCTCATCGGCGCACGCATTCGTATCAGATATTTTAGGGAACCTTCAGCAGCGACCTTAACTAAAAGCTCTCTTTTTGAAGGTCACCAACGCACGTATGCATCTTTTCTGATGTTGCGAGTGTCCATAGGTGGTGACGGTAGTCCCTTACCCCTAATTAAAAAAAGTGACCAAGTGCGAGTTGGACTCGCCCATGAAGGGTTCCGCAGCAGCAATAAGGTTTATTTTTAAGAAATTAAAACGTTTTTGATTAATTTTTACATTTCAGTTGATTTAATGGAATTTAGATTAAGGTTTACCATTTATGACGTATAAAAAAACTACTGGCTAGATCTCGTTCAAACCAATTTTCGTTGGTAGATTTATAGTAATCTACATCATATATTTTTTTTAGAATTATCATGCCCCTACTTTAGAAATTAGAGGGGGGAGGGACACACATTTTACCACTTTGGAAGAGTCTCTCTCGCAAACTATTCAGGTTAGAAAAAAATTATATGAGAAACCTCAATATGATTTTTGGAGACTTATCCATAGATACCCAACACGCATAGGTTAGATGAAAAAAAAATTTTTTTGTTTCAGTTGTACCTATGGGGACTCCTAAAATATTTAATAATTTTTCCATTTTTGCATCAAAATCTTAATGCGGTTCACAGACTACATCTACTTACCAAGTTTCAATAGTATAGCTCTAATAGTTTCGGAGAAAAGTGGCTGTGACATACGGACGGACAGACAGACAGACAGACAGACATGATGAATCTATAAGGGTTCCGTTTTTTTGCTATTTTGGCTACGGAACCCTAAAAATAAGCAAAAATGCAGTTTTCCAGCAGCAAAAATTGCAATATTTCAGAAGCAAGCCGCGTGCGCGTTGAATTAGTTTATTGGCTTAATCAGGTTTTTTCAATAAAATGGCTGAGTTACACTACTGTATTTTATTTATAGTACGCTCACTCGTGTCTATTCAATAAGAGAGTTGTACCTACTAATTTCTCTAGAGGACTGTTCGTATATCACATTCAATGAAATGCTCTACACCGATGCATTATCGAGATGTATTGATAAAAGCAATCATAAAATGAGAAAATATATTCAGTCTGTTCAGTCTAAAATATTTCAGTCTGTTTTAAACCGACTTCAAACAAAAAAGGAGGTTACCAATTCGACGCGTATGTAGGTATGTAATATTTCCAGAATTGCCCAGTTTTTGTATATTATGTTAGTCTATATCAGCGTCTGAACAAACTTTGCCGTATGTATGCATATCTCCGGAACTACAAGTCCGATTTCAGTAATTCTTATTTTGTTGTACCAGGTATTATTCAACTTAGAGAACAATGCAAGTTTCATCAAAATCGGTTCAGTAGTTTTGGAGATAGGGAGTTTTAATTCTCAATTACGTACAATTTTGAAGTCGGTTTTATCGTTTTAAAATACAGTTATAGCTAGTTCTTGTTCAGGTACACATACCCTACGTATTCCCTCCCCATACAAAACGGGAGACAGCACAAAGTTACAATGACCGAAAGTCAAAGAACTGAAGGGGAAGCACCACGGGAATAAAAGTTAATAATTTGATATTATATTAAGGCATACAAAAATCCGTTGCGTTCTATGCGTCCCATGCGTACGATGCCGATAAGTGGACGCTTACCATAAACGGCCGTTCTGTTGTAGACACCATAATAATTATTAATTATTATTTGATTGATTTAGAACATGTCTATATTGATGGTAGGTATATTAAATAATTCCTGTATCCTAATCTACATCTGCATAGGTACAAGGTTGTACGCTATTGTTCAACCATTATAATATGTACTATCCGTAATACAATCCCTTGACAATATGTAACGCAAGGCTGAATATTATGTACGTTATGTAGGGTTGCAGAGGAGCGGGCCGCATTTTCTTATCTACGGTATCTAGCATACCAGACATTTATGACATACGCGTATCGTTAAATACAAAACTAAATCTTTCATAACGTTATAATATTATTATGTTATTAATTATTATCATAACTATATTTGAATAGAAAAAAAATCATAACCTCTTACGACTGTTATGAGTTATGAGGCATGACTTAAAAAGACTAGGGGTACGTTTACTTCTAAATCTGTGGGGTACGTCGAGTCTCTTATGTAAAAAAACTTATATGTTATAAAAATAGCTTTCACCATAATATTATCGATGTATTATGCAAAATAAAATAAATGCGGGTCGTACAAAACATATTTTATGCATAATGTATATGTATGACATAACAAATACAACTTGGACGTTCTCAGAATTTCAATTTCTGGTGAGATTCTATTTTATGCATTAAGGCCACAGATTACGGCGGACGGAGAGTCCGTGAATATAAACAATATTAAGGTTATTCCAATTAATTTGGTGCCAACTAAGAAAAAATACTACTTAGTTGGAGAGTATTTTTTTTAGAGTAGAGATAGAGAATATTACACAAAGTCGGAGTAGATGGCGCCACTATAGCGTACTATACAGTAAATAATCCGATCAAATCTGACATGTTAAACACGTCAGATTTGATCAGAATATTGACAGAAACGTTGTCAAAAGTACTGGTGCTATCTCTAGCGTCAAAACATGCAGAGATAAAAAGTGTGGTGAGCGAAATAACATGCAAACAGGAAAATTTCAATAATAGGCATCGTTTTCACCATTTACGTACGCGGTACGCCAAAACTAGAAGGACGAAAGTCGGTCTTCGATATAAACAACAATAGCCCTTTGTCCGTTATAGTTAGGGCCAAGGCCCATGATTTCCGTAATCCCAATATCTGCCCATACACAATCAAGAGATATGGGGACCTTTTAATAAAAGTGGTTACCCTTAGATGTCATGTCAGATATTTTGTTAGTCTTTGTACACTGTTAAGCTTCACGCACATTATGATGAGGCGCAGCGGTAAGGTACGCATTTTTATAAATTTTTTAAAGAAAATATTAAAATATCGGCTCATAAAACTTTTATGAAGAAAGCGGCCCGCCCATTGCATTCCATCACTATGTTCGCGAAGTCTTAAATAGATTATAATATTATCTATGTAAAAATCCTCTCCGAAAAGTAAATAGAAACAACTAAAGTACAAAAAGATATATTTTAAAGTAGATCCGACTATAAAATAAAAGTATATTATATCATTATCACACTAATTGCGCTTCCTGTAAAATCGAACTTTTCATAAATTGCAACTTTGGCTGTCCAAATCTTTCAATCTCGTGAAGGTAAAAATCTATTAGGAAATAATTATAGTTATGAAACTAATTGAGAATAGTAAAAACTTAAAATTATCAAAAAATATGCCTTAAAGATTATTACCACGTAGAAAAACGATGCGAACCCTCACATTGGCTTTTAGCTAATAAAAACACTAGCGAAAAGTTATCGCGCGGGCCAACAACCTTTCAAATGTCAAACTAAATACCTAGAATATTCTTGGCAATATTATACCTTTATGTAAAGAAAAAATCTTTAATAATTTACTATCTCGTGATAGGGCCTGTCTGTGTTAAGAGACTCTGTTGAAATGCTTTGTTCTAAAAGACACTTTGGCTCGCCTTTGTTGGTCTTGTCTGCTCGACTGACGGTAAAAGCCGTGAACTCGAAACTAATAGATGCCCTAAAATATTACACTTACATGTCTGGAGGCGACATAAAAGACATTTAACCGACTTTAAAAAAAGAGATTATCAATAATTTGACCCGTCTTATGGTAAGCATAGAATGCATAATTCAATTTCTTAAAAAGTTATTAGCTATACAGAAATATCAGTTTAGAAGGATAGGTAATAAATACAAAATAATAAAGTCACTATAATTATCTAAGTAATTCTAAACCCAAGTTTAATAAACGCCATTAGACGAAAACGAAACTCGACCCGTGATTATGATTTATACCTTTAAAACTCTAGACGACGTAAGGTATTGACGCCAGTTATTTACCTCCTGTCTCCAGATAAATGGAAACAAATGTTTGAGCAGGGAGACACACGTCTAAGTTCATGTTGCACTTAAAGGTACGCCCTTATTATGGCGGGCCGGAGCGGAGCTTCTAGCGCTGTCTTTAAGAGGATACACCAATTAGGGCTAGAGACATGGGCGTAGCGAGGTACGGGCAGGGGGGGGCAGCTGCCCCCCCCCCTCCCCCCCCTAGAAGAGCGATCGGTCGTTTCAATGCTCACGAGTTTCATACCTAAACGTGGAGCGGAGAGAGTTGCGGGGTGAGAAGGGAGGCATTCAATCCCAGTTTGCTCGCTCATATATTGTTAAAAACCACGAATTCGAAGTTTAGGATTTTTTTAATCGCCCCCCCCCCCCCCCCCAGCATGGCTTGACCTGTGTATAGAGAATAGAATATAATATTCAGGGAGACAATAATTATAACTATACCGGCATTGTCCAGGGAGGAAACAGGGGACAACGTTTGTATGGAAACACGGCTCTAGTGGTAGCTCTTAACATCTATATTAATATGATAAATGTGAAAGTGTGTATGTCTACCTGTACCTCTTTAAACCCAAACCACTGAACGGAATTTTTCTGAAATTCTGTATGGAGATATTTTGAGTCCCTGGAAATGATACTTCTTATCCGCCTCGCGGTCACAACATTTTCTTTACATGTCGTAAAACGTGTGAATATGCGCTCTGCTGCTTCTTGACATAATGTGTGCCTACTCATTACTCATTGAATTTCTTTCCCCAATTCATTTGAAACAATATGTATGTTTACAGCAAACAATACGACGTGATACAATTCAAACTACTTCGTGACTTGGGACTTAAAAATCGAAAGTGAACAGTTTTCTAGAAGACTGCGTAAGAAGATCCGTAATAAGGAAATCAATTATTGTTATTAGTTCAAATTAAAGTTTTATTTAATATCTTAATAACTTAAAAATGGTTTTTGGTGCGTAACCGTATTTTTCGGTCTTTATGTTTCGGAAACTTTAGTTTTCGGTTTTGAGACAAAAACGGTCCATATCCTTTCCGGGGACTGAAATTTTAAAAACGTGAAGAGAGGTTAACAGATGACGTACTTGCTTTACTTATTATAGTTTTGGATAAAAATAAAGAAGAATATATTAGTTTATGTTTAAGTATGACACTATTATGATTAGTGCACGTTGGAAATAGGCAGTTTTAAAGCTGTAACAATAAAATAGAACAACTACCTAGGTAGTAGAAGAGTAATAATTACCGTTATTATAATCATAATATTGTACAGTTTTAATATGTACGTTATTATTAGTTTATTCTAAACGGGCGGTTGTTAAATTTCAATTTATATGCAAATACTATCACAGAATGTATAATATTATATTGTGTAGATTTGATGATAAGGTAATTTTGTATATTACATGATACAAATCTAATTTCTAATAACTGGCAACACCACAGGTGGGAATAACGTCGCATGTGCAATATTTCGGTAATTTAGTAGATTTTGTGCACATTAATAACATTTAGGGTTCCCGTTTGGTCCAATTCAGGGGCGTAGCTACAACAGTATCTGCCTATTGATAATACCCCCCCCGGCAACGTGCGGATGCAAAAAATAATGGAAAATGTTGTTTTTTTAAATACACACATTACAAAAAAAGCAATTCCTTGTTACCCGCGTAAAACGTGAGTTTAAAAGTTGGCAACATTCTATGCGATTTTTTCTTACGTGAGAAATAACTTTATAGAAGGCCTCCAAACAATTTTTATACACATCAGCAGGCGTAGCATGCTCACCATAGAAATGGTTTCTTTCTACGGACGAATAGACAAAGTGACAGTTAGATAATAGAAATCCGCCATTTTGTCGATAAAATCTGTCAGTATGTCGATTCTTTCCCATTTATACTGTTGTTATGCTATGAAAATTCTTAATGTGAGAAGTTATTAGGGAAAAGCTGGTAAATGGAGCTTGTAGTGGAATAATTTTCACTATGTTGCTTTAGACTTGTTTGTTTTTTCTTTTTGTATAGCCTTTTGTCTTTATATGAGCGTGTCTGTCAAGTTTTTGTTTTTTCTGGCTTTGTATAATATTACAACCACAGTGACTTCAACGAAATATTAACATGGCCGGCTTCCTTCCAAATGGACGTACGGGAGTGTTGGCTGGCCATACAGTAAGTTAACGGCCTTCCCGATATTGTACTAATTCTCAAAAATTCAGGTGCTATCCAAAATGATTTCTAGATTTTTAAAAGGGATTTATTTTAACTTAGTAATAAAAAACCTAAGCAAACCGACTCTCTCTTAAACACAGTGTATTAAGAGACTGCTATTAGGAGTTCATAATTTCAAAAGAATGGGTTAGTTAAGTATCATCAATAATTCATCTGGAGCATTGCCAAATAGATGCTTTTTAGGATAGGTATTCTTTTTTTCTCTTCAATTCCTTTTGGCAAGTGTTTAGTGTTTGTGCATTTTATGCATCGAGAAAATTCTTGTAGAAATGAAACATTAATGTGGTACTTTAAAAACCTTCATAAATTATATTTGGTCAACATAGTGTAGTTTCAGGAATTCAAATATCGTTGGTTTCATTTTGGTGTCCTTACAGCATTTCCAATACCTGGAATATAATATTATATGACGTGTAACAAAACTAAGTTATAATACTTTAGGTTTTGTATGAGTCCCATGAATAGGGCTCACTGTGAAAGTAGCAGCGCTAAAAGAGTAACTTTTATTTACTTTAGTACCTACGGGAAAACTCCTCACCTGACGCTGGGGCGTTTCAGCGTTTGCCCATACAAATCGCAAAAAATTGCTCTTTCAGCGCTGCTACATTTACAGTGAACTTTGTATAAAAGACACATACACACCCTAAAGTATTATCACTTATATGATCGCTTAGTACTTCCTGTGTGTTTTTGTAAGTAGAATGTTATGTAATTTTATTATTTCCATTAATCGAATTACAATATGGTTCACGTATTTAGTACCATTATAATAGGAATCCCGTCAAGAAATCCTTGAAGTCCTAATTCAACACATTATCTCAGCTACTGTTGAAAATTTTATAACTCATATATGTTTTAATCTAGAAGGTAAAAGTCTTACTTTAGTAGAATGGTGACTTTTTACAAGTCTTAACTTTTCTGTATTAAATCTCTTTTGGCGCTGAGCTTCTGAACAATAATAATTTGCAATTCATGCAAACAGATAAATCATTTCATTACATGAATAAACATTAAACACAACTAACAAATTGGATAATGTAATAAAATATGTGTATTCTAATTACTTAAACGTTATAATTATACGAGACTTATTAATGTTATTACACGTGCTATAAATTAGGTGGTTGTTAGCAACGGCGGCGGCGGCGGTCTCGAGTGAGGCAGTCCTCTCACTTTACACTAAATACCTACGCCTTTACTCGTTGCGCAATCGCCCATCCAAGAGGACTGCCCACCGCAACGATTTCATTGCAATTCCATTCGAAAAAGAAAGGAACCTCAACTTTCAAGGCTACTATATTAAACAAAATCGATTGCATCATGTTTTTTATTACAAAAATAAAAAGCTATTTTATACATAACAGTCGCAGTACCTTCGAAATGAGCATACGACCGTGGGAGGATGCTACAACGCGCCCCGCACCATCGTATGCCCACACAACATTCATACAACATATAACATCGTGCACTAATAACAAGTCAACTTAAAACGGTGATGAACAATTAGTGATCACATGGTGATAATGAAATGCCGACGAGCGTTATCATCTATGTACAAGTGCTCATCGGCTCGCAGGTGGCAGATAGCTTCATAAATATCTCTAATAAAGAACTCTATCGAAATCGTAAGATAACATTGCAAATAGAACGAGAACACAGTCGTGGGCAACTTTATCTTATGATCTAGACACGTCCAAAGATCCTAAATTTTTCAGTCGTAGCATTCGAATAGTGTATATTAAAATCGCTTAGCAATAAATACTGTCAGTTATCCAACCACCTGCATATAGGGACCGTTTAGTGGAGGGGTCCAGCGACGTGGCCGGGGGGGCCGTACTGGGTGCTGGTGGCGCCGTGCCCGCCTTCCGAGGAGTCGGACACCTCGATGCTGCCGTGACCGCCGCTGCCGCTGCCGCTGATGAGGCCGCCGTCGATGCCGGAGCCGCCGCCGATGCCGATGTCGCCGCCGCCGAGGGAGCCGCCACCAAGGACGTCACCGCCGATCGAGCCCCCGCCGATAGCACCACCGTCGATACCGGAGCCGCCGATAGCGCCTCCGCCGATGCCGCCCTCCTTCTGGGTCTGGTACTTGATGAAGTAGACCTCGGGTTTCGAGGGCTGGGTGGGCGCGGCGGTGGGGATGACGATGTCGGGCTGCTCCTCGGGCCTCTTGACCAGGACGTACACGAGGGTCTTCTCCTCGTTCTGGGGCTGGACGGGGATGATGGGGGCGACGGGGGCGGGAGGGGACGGGGCCTTGATGAAGATGATCTTGTAGTGCTTTTGGGGAGCGGCTACGGAGTGGACGCGGGGGATCCTTTGCTCCTCAGGTTCTGGGGGAGGAACGTGGACGTAGATGTGTTTCTGGACGATGGGAGCGCCGGATAAGCCGCCGCCGAAACCTCCGCCGAAGCCGACGTCACCGCCGAAGCCTCCGCCGATGCCGCTGCCGAAGCTACCGCCGGAGATGAGTCCACCGGATGAGTGTCCACCGGAGATCAGGCCACTGGACGAGTGTCCACCGGAGATCAGGCCACCGGACGAGTGTCCGCCGGAGATGCCGCCTAGGGAGATGCCGGAGGAGTGACCTCCGAGGGAGATGCCGGAGGAGTGACCTCCGTGGGAGATGCCGGAAGAGTGACCTCCGAGGGAGATGCCGGAAGAGTGACCTCCGAGGGAGATGCCGCCATGTCCGCCGAGGGGAGCTCCGTAGCTGGCGGAGGGCGAAGGGTAGCTGTAGCCCACCGGGGGCTCAGGCCGGCCGTAGGCGAGCGCCACGCAGGCTAGTACCTGGAGATACACCAGCTTATTAACGATATCGTATTACGTAAAACTTATATGTTACGAAACCGTTTTTGTAGAACTAGAACGAAATAGTGGTGGCTATACCAAAATCTTACATCATAATTATACATTTCTTAAAGGAAATATTATGCAACATATACTCAGATTTAAATCTGGTATTAGAAGTAATTATATTTCCGTAGCGGTGTATTTTCTTTGTTCCTTTTAATGGTAGTTTGATGAGGAAATAATATAAAATAATATAATAATAAAAAATTGATGAGGAACCTGATTATAATGGGCTAATGGGCTTTAACTACAATGCCTCTACCTAATCAGGCGTGAATGAAGCGCATAATAGAGCTTAATACTAGTGGACGTAATAAAAGATGTATTATGGTACTTTCAACGAAAAAGATTGTGGATAATTTATATCCTGTAATGAAAATATTTCTATTATAATTCAAAGGATTGTTATTTTGTGTAGAAGTATATTTTACTAGAATAAACACTTGTTTTATGACTATAAAAGAGCGCAGCGAGCAGGATTAAAATGTAATCGACAAGAGCTTTCAGCTTTAGCTAGAATTTAAGCTTACTTATTTGGGATTAGTTGAGTATTAAGAAAGTATTTTGAAAGATATGAGAAAAAGTTTAGGTACCTATATATTATGTACTTTGGTATCTCTAGCGCACATCGAAATAGCGAAAAGGTATCTTTCTGATTTTATTGAACCTGTAAGGAATGACAATAATATGGCGTTACGTACATTTTATGTATGAAATTGGAGTAGAAATGGTCCCACCATTACGCAAAGAGAATCGAACTGAATATGAATATTATGTTAGTTGTTTGTAATTTAAACATGTACGTTATTTTCTACACGATTGTACAGTATCCAATATAAAATACGAAGTAGATACTCAAACAAGCTTTAGATAGAAAAATATGAAAATCAAAATTTATATTAAAACCGATTGCTTATTGATGGATTAATTGGGTCATGCCCTAGTATTTTATTCCCGTAGATATTGAATATTTTTTCATGTCTATAAACATTTATTCCTTCGTTTTAATCCACTGAAACGAATTTACACAGGCACAAGCACATTTTCAATTCACGAAACACTTCACTTTAATCACTTTAGTCTGAAATTTGGGGAAAAATGTCGAAATTTGCCCTAACTACTTCGAGAATAAACGCACAGCAAACTCACCATAAAAGCACGCATATTGAGCTTGGTTTCGCCCGTCTGTGTTAAAGACTACTGCTACGTCAAAATTCAAACTCTAGGAGATGTTCTTGTATAGGTGAGCTCGGTTTGACTGATGACATTCACTGGCCGACCCGCTCTTAAATACTAAAGTGCTCATCTCGCACAACACCATCCCTGCGAGCATTTCACTCGGTAACGTGCAACTATCGTCATTATTTAACAAGTATACGGTCCTTTCTTTTCGTCGAGGTCCGGCCGACGCATTCGACCTGTTGCCTTACTGACCGTCGCTCGCTCGCTGCACCGCTATACTTCGCACACGCGAACTTACGGTTCAAAATACCGCGCTCGCCATTCAGTGTTTTAACTATCCTCTGCAACTGATTAAGAGAATGTACGTCCTTTACCTTCTCATCATTAGCGGCTGACAATGGCGTTTAACGCCAGATTTTGCGGTATTGGCAATCTTCGGGTCGGTGTCAACTTATCTGCCATTTTCTACAGAGACATGTAATTCACTTGTTGGATATCGTCTGCTTTACACGGTGGCTAAAACCACTGCACCGACTTAAAAATTTAAACGTAATATACAGAAAATACAATTTCCAAGAAAATATACATCCTTAGGGATGAGAAGGCGTTTGTAATTTTAATATATCGATCAGGGTTTACGCTGCAGCGCCGCCTGAAAGCTTGAAATTTACACAAGGGATTCCGTCACATCGTGAGTGAATACCAAACATGGTATTTAAATCAAATTTAAACTCTTACGCGAGGAAGATGTTAACATTACTGTATTGAAACGGGATCTTGAAAGGCACGTTATAATAATTATTTTACTTACAAGATTAAAAGCCCTTTATTCGTTGACTGACCATGATAGCGATTATAATATGCCTCACATATATATACTTCAAAACGACCTGTAAGTGTCTAAACACACTAGGCCGAAGTTACGCGGCGTAAATTCCGCATTACGTCCGCAATGTATTTTAAATTACCGATGACACACTAATCACTATTCCGTCGCGTTCCGTCCGTATTTTGTATGCGTTTTGACATTGCGGACGTAATCATGCAGAGTTTACGCCGCGTAACTTAGGCCTAGTATGTTAAATAGACACTTATATTTGTCTTTCATAGGCCATAATATGGAGAGGTTGTATTAGAGCTATATCTCTAGTACACCAAAACTTATAAATAGCTTCTGCCGAGAGGTCAATGAAGTAGATTGTGATGACGGCTCTACATAAAGTTGGTCCTCCGAGACGACAGGATCGTCTTCAATGGAATTTTGTTATAGGTCTCAGAATCGGCCAACGTTTGTTATACTCAAAATAACGTTTAATGTAGCAAAATAACGTTTGTCCGGTCAGCTAGTAAATGTATATTATTTTTTGAAGCGTTATGACTTTTGAAATAGGTACATTTAAAGTAAAAAAAGTTTGCCTCCCAACTTCGATAAATGTAAAAGTTGTTTTTCGTTAAATGATGAGCAATAATATTATGTTGTATTACTAAATTAAGCCAAGTGAAAATGGAACTCCAAAAAAAATTATTGTTTTTTTTTTACAAAATAGCTAAAGCTTCAGACTTGGTGCAATGCGTATACGAAAAATCCAATGTATTCATTGTAGTATATGTTTCAATTCGCTGAGAACTAAACGTGTAAACTACATAGGTGGCTATAATGCTTATTGCTGCAATCACAGACATAGATTAAGATAGATACCGCATGTCACTCCATTTGTATGAAAACGATTGTGCCATTTTTATAGCTACTGTGACGTACCGATGATAAGAAAAGTGCCCATTATCTAGGCCAACGTTTCTATTTGAATTTCTACAGCTCAATACGGCACTTTTAGGCATTTAGGCATTTTTGAAATTCCGATTGACGTCCGATTCCGATAGCAAACTAAAGAACAGACTTTTGAAAGACGAGCATTGCTCGTCGTTTCGGAGCGCGATATGGCACGCGAAGTACATACACATGCGGTATCTATCACGATCTATATCTGTGGCTGCAATGTTTTCACACTAGAGGCAGCACGCACAGAGTAAACAAAAAGTTTTGTTCGATGTTTGACAACATTTCTGTCGGGAGTTTTGCCGGGAATGTGAAAGAGTGATGTTGTGATTTTGTATTATTTTCCTAAAATTGTGTTAAGTTGGGTTTTTAATGTGTAATATTGGTAGAATATTAACCATTAGATATTCGTTATCGTGCTCAAGTGTAGGAAAGTGATGCATTATCCAGAAACGTGCGATTTTATGTTCCCTCCAAAACTCCATTGAAAGTTTCAGTAAAGCGTCTACCACTTTACTGAAACGACCGACTTGACTCCTTGACTGTATTGACTTTTACTTACACTTTGACTAGACTAAATGACCTGACGATATTACATGAAAACGATGCTGAAAATTATTATAGGAGGAATACGGTTTTCCCGCCATATTCCTTACCTTTTTACCTTGTCTGTGGCACAACATACACATACTTTGTGTCAAGTTGCCAAAAACGAAGAGAAAGAAAGAAAAGAAAGAACGTTTCTGTCAATATTCTGATATACACATAATATCAGATTTTGGTCGGATTGTTTACTGTACTTGCTAGCAGCGCTCTCTGCTCCGACCTATCATGAGTATTCATGGGTAATATTCTCTATTTAAATGTTACTTTTAAATAACAACAGTTAAACAGCTGTGGTATTAAAAGAAAGAATTGCAACGGTATACAGCAATCACATCTTCACTTAACTCAGAGGATTTTACTTTTTAGTGTCTAACTAAATTCAGCGCAACTTCACAATATGAAATGTCTACTTTTAACCTAACCAAAATGTTAAACAATTCTTAAGTAGGATAATTCTATTCAGCGATTATTCATATAAGTTGATAACACGTTTAAAAAGTAATGAGATTGCAAATTTTACGTAATCGGGTGTGTGATTTAAATACATTAATAATTATTATTATCGGCATTGCAATATCGTCTTAACTGGTTTACCGAATTTCGGTGCACGCAAATATATAAGTAAAAGGGGCTTATGTAAGAAAAAAAATTAAAGTTGAAAAGCATATTATGTCGTGTGTATAGTACCTCTGTGCCTGTTCAAAATAATCATTAATTCCTTTCCGTTTGTGGAAGGTCCTGTCAGATGTAAAATAAGGATGAACAAGGAAGTAAATAATTAAATCCCGTCAAAGGATAATCATGGTCCGTATATACGTGACATGATTATCCTTTTTGGACTTATCCGTATTTGTACGGGTCTACCATCTATGTGGTTTCATCGATCTAGTATCGGCCAGTTGTTTGAGAGTTCTAGCTGGGCACTTAGTTAAGTTTTCGCGTCTCGCGCGGCATTCGCGTCATGAGGACATTCCATTGTTTAGTCTGTATCACGAAGTTAATACTCCGTGGTCTGTATATTTCACTTACTAGTTCGCGCCACTTCCCGCGGGTTCCACAGACGGCACCGAAAAATTCTCGAGAATCCCGCGGAAGACGAATTAATTCATCAAGCCACAGAATATATTATATTAGTAGACCAAGCGGTCGCATTCGACCGCGATAGCAATAGATAAGTTGTTTTTCTCACGATCAACGGGTTGTAACTATATAAAATAAATAATTTTTGGTTCGTATTTTATTTGTGTGTGCTGTTGGTACCTCTATAAAGAGGTAAAGTTCAATATATTATAAGCTATGTTCGTTGCAAAAAGTCGCTTCATTTCGCGACGGTATAAATTGAGCCGTGATAATATGGCACTTGCGATGTGTTATGTTCAATCACAAATACTTTTATACAATAAATCACGGTCGAAATAATTATCGCATGCAGTTGAAGTTACTTTGAGCCGTTGTTATTTGTTAGTACAACTCATATAATTGACAGTACTTGCAAAATCATCGTATTTATGTGTTTTCTGTGTGGTTCAAACCAGCGCTAATATTTCATACGTTCTTTGCTAGGATACCTAGGTTTTCGAGAAGGGTCCAAATGAAATGAGTCATTTAAACTTCAATTAAATGTAATTAATTTGCTGCTGCTGAGCCGATTTTTATGAAATTTGGTATGCAGATCGGTACTTTGAGTCCTATGAAACGACATAATATATTATGTAGGTAATTAGTATTTGTTGAAAAAAAATACACGGATCTCTGGCACAACGGAGTTGCATCATCTAGTAAATAAAGGGACTATTTAAGGAGTCATAAGACTAACCAGGATTGCACGTCTACAAGGGAATACGAAGGAAAACCAGTCCTTTAGTCCATTATGACAGTTATGTTAATATTATTGCTAAGAATGTGAATTATGATGTGATAATTGAGTGAGAATTAGGAGGTCAGTGTCAAAAGTAAATGCCAGTTTAAGAGAAGAGGTCACGAGATCACTATAGGTTATTTTCGACTTAATACCTATTATAACTGTAAAATAACTAATGTTGCTCGCAATATTGTTGCACCGCAATGCGTCCGCCGAAACCGTAGGTACCTTTGGCGTTATGAAAGCTATCCTATCTAAGGAAATATCTAGTAAGAACCAGGGTCTCAAAGTATCTGCCTATGAAATTTAATCAAAATCAGTCTAGCGCAGTGATTCTTAACATTTCAAGTGGTCCGCGAAACCATCCTTATAATAATACCTATGTGAGAATTCAGAAGTTAGTAAAGAATGTGCCCTATGCAGATGATATCACAAAAATCACATTACATTAATTAAATATGTAACTTTTAGATTTTTTCCAAATAAAAAAAATAGTGCTAAGTAATTATAAAGTTGTGCTTGTTTTCTTTATGAAACAACCCTTAGTTTAGGCAAACCAACCAAGGGTCATGACCACCACTGGTCTAGCGGATTAAATTTGATTAGGGAACAGACAATATTATACACACAGTTAGGTATTCTAAAATACTGGCATTTTGCATTGACAATATTATTTAATATCTTGCCTCTCAAATCCCATTACATCGGAACTCATTTGGTTAAGATTTATAAAGACAGTAGAAAGGTAAGTATGGTATTACAAAAGCACATAATAATCCTCTAGAGCTTATACACTTTCCGATATCGATTTTACTTTTAAATAAATTCTTTATGTCGGACTGTAGGTACATAAAACATTATAAAATATTTCTTGTGTCTATTTACTCATGTATTGAAAACGGCAAATATGTATTAATTTTTAAGTAGACAGGCGTTACAGTTTACACAGCCATTATGATGGAAGATTTAAAATTTAAATAATCATTAATGTGTCCTTAATTATTTATCTATAGCATAATAATTTACTTATGTAAGTATTTATACTTTACTAAACTTCATATTGCATAATACTTATGCACCGCGGCTCAGGTTTACCTGTACGTATTTTATACCTGTACAGAAACCAATGTTTACTTATCAAGATAAACTACATATTAACATTATGTTATTATTTATTAACATCAGTGACCAGACTGAACATTATTAAATAAAAAATTAAAATATTGTCTCCTCTATTTTTGAAGTCAGTTAAAAATTATCGGAATTTTGCTTACCGAGAATTCACAATTCACAAGGTTCTAAGGTTTCATATTGCGTAATACAGATTTTTTGCAATCCTCGCGTATCCTTACACTTGAAATATGAAAGTGTTTACCTGTTTCTCCCGCTTTCACACCTTAACAGGCATTTCGTCAGGCTTTGGGTATCAGACTTCAGTCATAATTTTCGTCAGCTTTGAGTCACAAAACTGATACCAGAGCATAAAGACCTTGCTGAGGGGCTCTTGCTTACTTAAATTGTTTTCTCTTGGTACTTGAAAGCTAACTTATACAGGGTGTAAGAAGACTAAGGGTGTTTCACCACTTCCTGATAAAGTGCCGAATAGGCTATTCAAAACTTTTTTGACTGATTATCCATACTCGAACTGTCAAATTAATTTCTGGATAGCCTATTTGGCACTTATCAGAAAGTGGTGAAACAGGCCCTTAGTGATAACACCATAATACTTTAGGCTGTGTAAGGCTGTGTTTGTGTTCCTTGTAGAGAAGACCAAATTTTTTTGTGATTTCTATGGGCACCCTAGCGTCACAAATTTAAATGCTTTTTCAGCGCTGCTACTTTTACCGACCACTTTATACACGGGACTCACACACCTTAAAAATATATTATCACTAAGTTTTGTTACGCCCTATATTTAATGCAATCGAGACGCGTCTTTCCGATTAAAATTGGACGCTCATAATGTTTTGGACTCCAGAACTAGGTCAACTTTAGAAAGAAGCGGAGGCAAAGGCTTGGCGTATTTTACTCTTATCGGTGTTTTCCTTTGATGTTTTGTGAAAAAAGTAGCTCTCAATTTAAGTCCTCTTTCTACATGTGCCATTAGAGTGATTTTCGGCTAGGCTTGCCTTCGACCAATTTACGT
The DNA here is from genome assembly GCA_905404155.3 of Plebejus argus. Lineage (NCBI taxonomy): Eukaryota > Metazoa > Arthropoda > Insecta > Lepidoptera > Lycaenidae > Plebejus > Plebejus argus. The sequence continues at coordinate 8,164,984 of FR989932.1, forward strand.
AGGTACTGATAGTAGAAGTTGATTTCTAGGCAGATGGCGGACCTAAGTAATTTGGTCGCGTTAATGGCCGTTCCCATTATTTGATCTATCTCTTACTTGAGATAGGAATTGCTCACATTAGACATTAGCTCCATATATTTTATGTCAATTCTATGTCAGCTGCGATCGGTTGTATGTCAAACTAGAGATAGATTGAATATAGGGAACGGCCATAAGTCAAACCCACGACCGATCACAGCTAGCTAACATTGGATTGACATAAGCCGACCGTATGACCGTAGGTCTGTCAACTGCCTAGGAATCAATTTCCTCGATGGTACATTTGCCTATGAATTAAGTACTCTCATATAATTTGTATCCTTCCTCCGTGATACCATACGTTATAAATTAGTTCAAACTTGGAGGCACTTCAAAACGCACTGTCACAGAACCATCATGATTGAAATATAATTCCCCTGGGCGTCGTATATAATGTACATGTAACGGTATTATACAATGTAATATTATACGATATTACATGACAAGGCTTCTGGTGCAGAAAGGTGAAAAGTGATACATGTATTGTAATCACCTGTTGAGTAAAAAGCTATTAATGTAACTTGAGAAATGAAGCTGACGGGTAGTTATTATACAATTATTACAACGTTCTAAGTCTGTTATTGATGTTCGGTTTCGGGGGCTTTTTGACAGGAGTTTATCTATCTACAGCGTTGTTGGTTAATGTTTTGACGTTAGCCAAGCATTAGTGAATAGTAGTAGATACTATTCTCAAATCGCGGAATTCTGTCTGTAGCGGTCATTGATTCCCTGTCGAAAAACTCGTCGTTTTCTGTACAAATCGCGATTGACAATGAAGTGACAAATGTTTCTATAAGACTAGGGTGATATCGTATTTTGCATAATATATATAATATAATATTGTGTGAACACAGTATGAATTATATGATATATCACTTCAAACTCATAAATAGTTAGTTATTATTATCATACGAACAGGTGACCAAGACGTTTTCCGATGAAAATATAATAGTCTTGTTTCTTTACAAGAATTCAAGTTTATTCATAAGTTAATTACATAATGCAGTGCGAGTATTTTTCACATAGCTCCTAGACTAGAAAGGTCAATGACCGCTGGTGCCACCTTAAATCGTCCTGACTATAGGAAATTATCAGCGCTAGTGAAAATTTATATAGAAAACGTCGTAATACAAGATCAAAACTAAAGCTATGGGCCTGATTACAGTTACCGAATTTTTTTAGCTGTCAAATTGTCAGTTTGCTTTGTCTCGCCAGTCTAATAATAACTCCCACACTTTCGTTAATAATTTTATAGTGTTCGTTAGTTATTTTATAGTGCCCAAGTGTGTGCGCAGTATACAAGAGCACTCTCTCTCGCCACTCTACCCGAGGTGTGATCACGGCATAAGTTCGGACTTCAATGTTCACCAAACTTAATGCGGTTCAGACTTCAGACAGTATCAATAAAATATCCGGAAAAATCACATCCACTGAAAATCCAATTATTTGGACATTTCAGTTTTTAACTGTCTGGCTGGGCAGACGTGTTACAATTGTTTTCGAATTTAATCGACTTTAATCGCCCGACGCGTCAGAAAGTAAGCGCCAATCACCAGTGTTTATTTTACGGGCATGTTTGTCTCCAGCTATTGAACTATCCTGTGGCTACCAGAGGTAGAGTTACCGCCGTGCGCCGTATTATCAATTACATACGGTGCGTGAGCAAAAATTTAATATATAAATACGTGTGGCACTCGGGGACTGCCGCGGTAAAGCTATTGCATAGCATTTTTATCAACTTTTGCAATTATAATTCGCATACGTTACGCACACAAACACCGTGCAAGTCTGCCGAACTAAAACGACGTCATGAGACGATGCACACAACGCCGCATCGACCGCGCGCTGTACCGGTCGAAGTGGGGGGTGTTAGGTTTATTTTCGTTACGGAATATCCCGATCCCGATTCGGTCACCGCGCTCAAAACCCGCGATAAGAGCTATGCAAAAGCATAAAACTTTTTATTTTACGAAATATAAGAAAAGTATAATAGGCAACCTTCCCTGGGTTCCAAACAATTTTATACGGGGCCTGCTAATTTATGCTTACTACGCTTCTGATGCGTACACATAGCAGGAATATATGGCCGCATCCCTTTGCCAATTGTCCTGATTAGAACAGCCTAGAACCTAGCGAGATCCGGAAAGGACTAAAGGCTTAGGATAATCAGTTCGAATTAGAACTTTATTCCTTGGTGCCTAACTGTTAGTGTTAGAATCGATTATCCCAACCGATTCTCACCTCCCTTGTGGTAATTAGTAGCGTATATGTATATTTGTCTCGAAAATTTTTATTTTCTTTCGAAATTAAGCCTTGTTGGCCAACAAATTAAGAAATTTTTAAATCTTTATTTGTGTATATGCTGAAATATTTAATTTATACATATTCAAATTGATTAGAAGATTGTGTGGTAGAGTTTTAAACAAATGTTTCGAAGGTCACAAAAAGGTCTACTTCAAAGTTAAATTGAAATATTTCATTTCAAGTCTTAACAACCGTCTATCTGAACAATCACAACGACTGCCTAACTGAAACGTAATAAAATGAAGATATTACAAAGTTTTTCCTGAGAAGTAATTTTAGCTGTCAAAACACAAGTGTCAGGGCTTAGCGGGGCTTAACTTAACCCTTAGTTATATTCCGTGTCTGAATTGAATAGAGCGTTTTATGATTGAGAATTTTAGTTGGACCCAGATTAAAGGGAGGGTAGGGAAGGGTAAAGGGTAGGGGATTGGGCCTCGGGTGATGAGACAGTGGCGAGACAATACAAACAAGGTGAAAGAAAGATTGGCCGAGCGCTGCTCTATCTCACGACTGTCTCGCCACTCTACTAAGTACTCTATTCGGCAGGTGTAATCAAGGCCTAATGAATCTTAATGGCCCCAAAGCGTGTAGCTATACCTAGGGTCCTAAATTCATTGTGATCTACCAAGTATAAGAATTTGGTGTATAAACGACATTGAATCTTATGACGTGAGCTTTTCTCCGCTGCTGTTATTGCAATTTCTTGTCAAAACTCTATCAGCTTTAACAACTACTTTTAACTTTTCAATACGAGTCCATAAAGCTTTTTAGGTATTTCAAATACACCGAAACTTTCGTTTAAACTTTTGCAATTTTCACTTATCTTTATTTTTATATTTTGAACTAGTTACCTGCATGGCACAGGTTCTGTCGCGCCTACTAAGATTTTGTCTCGTCATTTCCCATAACGTAATATTGTTTATCTACTTGATCGATTGCGGTAGTTGCAATATCTAGATTAAAAAGTATATTTAGTTGTCTAAATACCGACTAAAAATATTTTAACAATGCCATTACGATATCTATTTCGTTTATCAAATAATCGATGAATTCGTATTCCGTGCGTCGAAAGTGAGGCCAAAAATTGTGTAACAGGCGCATGCAGCAGCGTTATCATGAAAATAATCTCATTCCCTGTTCGGAATAAAACATAAATGGTAGCTATTACAACAGCTTACAATATTATTTGTGTAATGGCCATTTACTCGTAACTTTTTCGGCCGTATTGAAAGTCTGCAATTACTAATTAGTAATTACTCTTTAGACAGAAGGTATACCTTTTTTCTCAAGAGTACAACGTTAAAAACAACGTTAGGGTTTATACATAAACCGTATTATGTACTTTGTTATTAGCGTTAGCACCTTATACTATCTTATTGGTTAAATAATATTATTAATATTATTAATAAATATTACTGTTACCTCGCCACTGAACCGATTTTGTTGGTATTAAGTACAGAGATAGTTTGAGTCCAGGAATTACAATAATTATAATAGTTTACTATCGCGGAAAAATGTACGGATTACGGCTACTGCATCAAACGAAGCTTGTCCCAACGGAGTTACGGGTAACATCTAGTTGCACATAATTCCAAGTCTTTTGGCCAATAAACGCTGAAACTTTCAATAAATTTTTATTGGTACAGTCGTGAACATCCGCGGTTTACCACTTCGAACCTTATTACCGTAATAACAAGAGCGAAATGGTGATAACATAAACAACCGTGCGTTGGATTGTGCAACGGGCGTTTATCGTGGCAACTCCATCCATGTTTGCGGCTTGAGCTTTCAATTATGGCCAACATCAGCTTAAAATTTTTCACCCGCGTTAACCGTATATTGATAACGGTTTCCGCGGTTTTTTGGTGTTTGCTGAATGAAAAAGGTTTTAACAATTTTTAGGGTTCCGTAGTTAACAATTAACATTAAGGAGCCCCGTATAGTTTCGGTTTGTCCGTCTGTCAGTCCACGGTTTTGCTCTGAGACTATATTAGGACCTACAAAGCCGTCATTCGGCATGAATGCACATAATAATGATGCCGACAAAATCCTACTAATATTATAAAGGCGAAAGTTTGGATGTATGGATGTATGGATGTATGGATGTTTGTTACTCTTTCACGCAAAAACTACTGAACGGATTTTAATGAAACTTTACAATAATATAGCTTATATATCAGAATAACACATAGGCTATAATTTTAACCGACTTACAAAATGGAGGAGGTGTTATGTTAGTTTTTTATACTCAACGATTACTCCGCCGTTTGTGAACCGATTTTCAAAATTTTTCTTTTGGTGTATAAGGCATTATCCCAATTTAAAAAAGGAGGCAAACGAGCAAACGGGTCACCTGATGAAAAGCAACTTCCGTCGCCCATGGACACTCGCAGCATCAGAAGAGCTGCAGGTGCGTTGCCGGCCTTTTACGAGGGAATAGCGTAATAGGGTAGGGGAGGATAGGGAAGGGAATAGGGGAGGGTAGGGAAGGAAATAAAGGAGGGTAGGGAAGGGAAAAGGGTAGGAGATTGGGCCTCCGGCAAAGAAAATAATTATACACTACGCGAACCTCCGGTCAACTCACCACTCGGCGAAACACAGCGCAAGCGCTGTTTCACGCCGGTTTTCTGTGAGCCCGTGGTATTTCTCCGGTCGAGCCGGCCCATTCGTGCCGAAGCATGGCTCTCCCACGGTATCGTCCCATGATACGTTTCATAGTCTTTTAGATCGAGACTCGAGTTTGTCAATCGATTTAAAAAAAATGTATATCTACTAATATTATTTAAAACCTGAAGAGTTTGTTTGTTTGCTCGAACACGCTTATCTCAGGAAGTACTTTCTGGTTCGATTTAAAAAAAAATCAGTGTTAAATAGCTTATTTATCGAGGAAGGCTATTTATTATTACTTACGCTAAGACTAAAATATATATGACCGAAGAATCAGAAGAAAATGTGGAAAAACCCGGGAAAATTATTTGGAAAGGGTTTATCTCACGAAGTACTAGAGCATTTTTGATATTATTTGTCAGAACTCACAGATATAGAATAGACCACGTGAAGGGACAACACTCGGTATTTTTTGCGGGAAAATGTACGGTTTTCGTAAAATTCCTAATTTACGCGGGCGAAGCCGCACGGGACATCTAGTTGTATATAAAATCTTTAAAAATATATGGTACCTACAGGTACGGTACACATCAAGCGGGGATGATTTTTTTTTCGCGTCCACCTCACCGTGTGGGGTGTCGTTCGTTGGATAGGTTTTTTTTTAAATTACGAGTATTAAGTACCCAAAGATTATGATGCTAGTAACATAATATTTTATAATCCTCTGCCCTCTACTAACAAGTGAGTCTGTGTTACTTAACCACAGAATAGATAACAGTACAACTTAACTAAGTAAAATATTTCATTTCATTATACGATCATTTTCCTATTTAGGGACCAATTTGTGGAATATGAAGTTTTAAAGCGGAAAAAATCGTTTGAGATCTTCTTTTTTATATTGCATGTACACAATAATCTATAAAGTATACCTCAAATATAATATATTGACAGATACATATAATATTATATAATATTATATAGTCGAAGATCAATATATTATATATTATATATATATATATCTTCTATATATTAATAATAAATATAATATTATATAGTCGAAGATCAATATATTATATATTATATATATATATATATATATATATATATATATATATATATATATATATATATATCTTCGACTTCTATGAAACTGTGGATGTACCTAATATATATTACACATTATCTTATTCATACCTTCAACATTATCACTTTATGATCGCGATTGTACTTCAATGTCTTGTGGTCTGTTTAGTGTTTATGTAACAAAACAGAAGCCTTCGCGTTCTATAGCAGAGGTCACTGAAGTTGATATTGATGGCATTTCAAATGTTTTGTATACCAACAACTTAACTGTATGAGACTTAAAACGCTCTTGACCTCGACTTACGTTTTTACTTTATGAAAGGATTTCGTAACTTGCCAAAAAGTAAGGCGCAATATAAAATAACTAGATGACGCCCGCAACTCCGTTGCGCCATTTCGTTTATCCCGCGGGAACCGTACATTTTTTCGGGATGAAAACTATCCTAATTCCTAATATGTCCCTTCCCGGGACTCAAAGTATCTCCATACCTTTCAGCGAAATCGGTATAGCGATTTGGACGTAAAGAGGTGACAGACAGACAGACACACATACACACATTCACATTTAAAATATTAGTAAAGTGTGGATGGTATTGCTCTACCTTTTATTTTATTTTTTAGCCACAAGGCTGCATTATATTTTATGCCCAGTCTTAGAGAGGGGAACGGTAAAGTCAACAATAAGAAAACAGGGACATGCTAATAGCTGATATTCAGGAAAAAAATTATAACTCTACCGGCATTATCCAGAAACAGGAGACAACGTTTGTATGGAAAAACGGCTCTAGTGGTAGCTCATTTGGAGTGACAAACCTTGTTTCAAGCAGTCGCCTGTAACCTGTAAAATGTAAACTAATTTCTTTCCAAATTCAATTTCTAGTGTTTCCGGAATTCTACGCGGTGCATTGCATAATTAATCCTATGCGACCTTCGGAACCACTTACATGAGTGATCTGGTAATTAGACAATGACAAAGAATGAGTTCCAACTTCAATTCCAACTCTAATCCCCGCTCTTGCGTTTTACGGCACAAAAGCAAATTACTTTTTATTTACCCCATAAATCCTTTGAAAGTACTACGTATTTCCAGTCTTGTGACTTTAACACCGCTAAGCGCCCTAAGTTCTGTTAAGATCCAGTATAATTAAGACCTGGATAGGACGTAGTACAAATGCAAAGCAGCGTTTACGGAATTATCAACACTACAAATTCTTTACTTTTACAATGTTGACTACTGTGATCATATCGGATAATGATACTAAATATTCGATTTTGGTTCTATTTTCTTGCATCGTATTTCTCTTTGTAGGGCTGCTGTGAGAATTTTCTTTAGAAATAAGCAGTTCCTTTGTGTCGTCTTTCCATAATATCAATTGTTTCAGAATACGTGTCTTGTGTACAATATTTAATGTTAATTATAATAATAAATTAAAACGTTGTTACATGTCAGTAAAATATAATATACTCGTATTATTATTTTTAAATGTCAAATGTGCCGAAGCGCCGGCATATAACAATTTGGTCGCCATCCGACCGTTTCATTCCGGCCAAATAGGAAAACTTTTCTGAATATCTTTACTTTATCTTTCCAACCTTCGTCACAAGTTGTCGACGTCGTCGCCTAAAATTACCATACTAATTGCCATAATCGCTTGTAAATCACGAATGTGCCCGGCAATTGTCTTACAAGTTACAAGTTTCTTTGCCGGAATATTGTTACCATTATCAGCCATCAACACCAAAACGAGACGAAATGAGGCGCAACTTAGCGATTCATAAACACAAGACTGCTGCACATTTCAATTTTATATCGCTATATCGTATTTATTTTTAGCTTATTCCAGTCTGAACTGTACTATCATAGAAGTTGATGTCTAGGCAGATGGGGGACCTACGTAGTTTGGTCGCTTTGTGTCAAACCCAGTCACACACACAGATCACAATTGACATTGAATTATTGACATGATCCGACCAAATGACGTTGGTCTGCCAACTGCCTAGGAATCAATTTCCTCGATGGTACATTCTTCTGACCGCACAATTTACTTATGTAAGCCATACACGCTACGGTCTACCGGAGAGGTCCACCTGTGCAGGTATGCCTGCGCAGGTACACATGGAATGTGTGCGGAAATAGTTTTTGCGCCGGTCGCCTGCGCAGGTCGAAAAAACTGCACACATATTCCGGTCTACCTGCGCAGGCATACCTGCACAGGTGGACCTCTCCGGTAGACCGTAGCGTGTAGGGCAGGCATTAGGCAAATCAACTGTAGGTTAAGCGTTCTGTCACTCAAAATTTTAATTAAAAATATAATTTTGTTACTTTATTTTATTTATATAATTACTAAACCATGTACTTTATTTGGCATGGCCAGGCTTAAAAAGCACACAAAGCTATAATTAATATGTTAAGGGTTAGAGTGCGGTGCCAAAAAGGTCCCCACGTTTATGCAGTCCAAACTTTACATTGTGTAGTGTGTAGGCGATTGAACCTTCCTAACCCTTGGGAATTATAGTAACCATGTCATGACTCATGGCTACTATAATTCGGTCAAAAAACTTTTTTCATAATTTTTCATAATTTCCTATGCATTCCGCGATTGACAATGAAATGACAGATGTTTGTTGTCTGAGGACGATATCGTATTTTTAATACTTGATGTGAACTGAGTGATCTTGAAAAAGGAAAGACGTGAGATTTCCATTCTAAAAGTTACCGAGAGATTTTCCGATGAATCTAAAATAGTCTAAGTCTTTATAAGAGTTTCTTTTTTAGGGTTCCGTAGTCAACAAGGAACCCTTATAGTTTCGGTCTGTCCGTCCGTCTGTCCGTCTGTCCGTCTGTCCGTCTGTGCGTCCGCGGTTTTGCTCAGAGACTATAAAACCTACAAAGCTGTAATTTGGCATGAATATACATATTAATAATGCCGACAAAATGGTACATAAAATATTTAAAAAATATTTTTTTATGGTACCTCCCCTACACGTCAAGCGGGGTTGAATTTTTTTTTTCGCGCCCACCCCATCGTGTGGGGTGTCGTTGGATAGGCTTTTTAAAAATATTATGAATATTCATAGACCATTTTCTGGTTTAGGGATCCATATTTTGTGAAATATTAAGTTTTAAAGTGGAAAAAATTGTTAGAGTCCAGTGTCCCCCCCTTCTACCAGCTAAACGGTTGCTTCTGGAAACGTGAAAAAATTCACGGGAGTAGGAAATATGCTGAATTTAAAAGGAAAACTATCACGGCTAAGTTGACTTCATAAGTTATTGAGTAATAGTCGATCAACTAAAAAAAATGTATTCGGCTAAGTATAAAGGAACTTTTCGTTCAAATTCCTTTGAGATGATGTTGTTAGTAGTGTAAAACATGTTATAAATATACATTCATTGACCATACAGAAATTTTCAAAAACCAGCGGTGCTACGGAACCCTACATTGCGCGTGGCCCGATACGCACTTGGCCGGTTTTTTTTCTTAAATTAAGGGCCGGTTATTCCAAATTCACGTTTCTAGAATGAGTTTTTTGATAGAAAGCGTCATTCAAAAAAACTGAAAAATATATACATGTATAGATGCATCTTTTAATTAGTGCTTTCATTGGATAGAAACACAATACAGATAATTTGGCTCGATAAAAAAATATTCCGAAACAACATCGATTTTAAAAGCATTTTGAGTTTTATAGGACTTACAGAGACTCAATCAAAAAATAATTTGGACAGTTCGATAGCTATTAAAATTTAACAGGGAAATCATTGGATAGATGTTTAGTTATAATATTTGCATCTAAGTAAAACGGGTTTTTCTCCTATTTCGCCCTATCATGGACGCGGCGAGCGTCGTAACCGCCACCGTACAAGGCGCGCTGATATGAATTTTATTGTAATGACATTTAGGTCGATATTCGCACTGACAGAAATCGACCTGCTAATTTACGAAGAACGGGCCCTTAACAGAATACACTGCGAGCATTTTTCATATAGCTCCTAGACTAGAAAGGTCAATGACCGCTGGTGCCATCTTAAAATATTTTGACTATATAGTAGCCTATGACTATTGACTTTATTGATAAAAAACAATTTTAATGGAACAAAAATGTGTGTTTCATAACTTTTACGATAACGAACTTATAACTTGTAACAATGTTTCTCATAATACAAATATTTTTAAAGATAAGTACCTACAATGAAATCCGGTCGATTTTTTTTTATATTATGTCCCGTAAAAAGGATAAGTGTTCATCGCCACGGATTGGAAGTCGAACACAACGGGAAAATGGCAAAATATCATATCGCATTATCACAAGCGCGAAAAACTTGTATCTGTGTAGAAGGAGCTTTTTAGGGTTCCGTAGACCGTACCCAAAGGGTAAAAGGGATATTACTGAGACTTCGTTATCTGTCCGTCTGTTAGTCCGTCTGTCCGTCTGTCCGTCCGTCCGTCCGTCCGTCCGTCCGTCCATCCGTCCGTCCGTCCGTTCATCCGTCTGTCCGTCCATCCGTCCGTCCGTCTGTCTGTCTCCTGGCTTTATCTCAAGAACCGCTATAGCTAGACTTCTGACTTTTTCACAGATTGTGTATAATACTTATCTGTTACCGCTATTACAAAATACTAAAAACCAAAAAAAATATATTTAAGAGGGGCATAAAACAAATGTGATTTTTTGGCCTTTTTTGCTCGGTATCAATAATGGCAACAGGGACTTGATATCTTCACAGATGCCTTAATTATAATGTATGTCTAGTTCAATAATAATTAATAATAAAATTAAAAAAAAAGAAATATTATATTTTAATCCCGTACAAAAATTACAACTTTTTTCTTACTTTTGGCCATTCTTTTTTCTTTGATTTTAAATATATTTTATATCCATTCGATATTGATACTGCATTGATAAATATGTTATAACTACAATAAGCTAATGATAGAGCTATAGTTAGAATATATTCTGCATCTATCACGGATCACCTGTGAGTTGTGACAAAATTCTCCAGCGTGGCCAGTCGCCAGAGCATTTATAGCAATAATTAATGTTGTCACGTTATGATTGATTGTATGCGTAATTAGGCCGAGGCATTGTAACCCAATTTTGGAAGCCATTTAAAAGGATTCCGGCGTTTCCGGAGCTTTCCGGCCTTTTTGTACGGACGAAAACTTAGTATAAACATGAGAAAAATAAATTGTAATAAGTTCATCACATCATATTGTATAAAACTACCCAATAATATTATATTGTTGTGTAAATTGTTTAACAATATTATGGAAACCCAATCTAGAGTTGCTTCAATGCTGAAAACGTGATCGAAACACTTCCAAGTTAGTAGCAGCGGATGCAACTTTAAAGCTTAGACAGATTACAACTTTTTTAGCCAGATCCATATTACTCCGTTGTATTACTCTGCGTTGCGTTGGAAAAACGCATCGTAAGCCACATCTGCGTTGAGTTGACGCGCGATTACACAACACAAGCATCATTCACCCTCCCAGTCCCACTTCACATCATGTCCGTTGTTCCATGGGCCCGATCTAACTCCTGGGAAATTCATGTTGTAGGATAGGAATAAGTAAAGGGTTCGAACATTTTTGTATGGAGCCTGGCATATCTAGCCGCCGGCCATTATGATTTTTTCCGAGCACGATAAAAGTGGTATATTTGGATAGAGGACACAATATATAAACAAAAAATGTCATATAACATGGTATACTAGCTGTTGCCCGCGACTTCGTCCGCGTTAGCATAATATAATAACGGAGGTGGATAATTTTCTCCTTTTAAGGTCCCTTATTCAAAGGGTAAAAACGGGACCCGCAGCCAAGTAGGCACATATTAATCAAATGACACTCGAAAATTGTATGTTTAGTTTAGGTTACAATCTTTAATAATTTCAGTTCAATCAGTCGAAAGTCTAAGAAAATTTCTAAAAACTTTCATCCCCTATTTCATCCCCTTAGGGATGGAATTTATTAAATTCCTTTCTGAGGGGATGCCTACATCATAGTATTTTTATGCATACACAGTCTCAGCCCGATCAGTTTAAATTTGACAAAAGTTTCATGCAAAATTTCGTCCCCTATTTTAAAAATTCCACCCCTAAGGGGGTAAGGAATTTTTAAAATCCTTTTTAAGAGATGCCTACGTCATAGAAGCTTTAAATGCATGCAAAGTCTCAGACCGATCGGTTTGAAATTGACAAAGTTTCATACAAACTGTCAACCCCAATTTCAACCCCTTTGGGGTAGAATTTCCAAAAACGCTTAAATACGTATTTATTCATTTTTAATCAATAGCCCAAAAACAAAGTTTCATGTTTCTAACTCAAGAAATGACGGTCTTTCATTCAAACTTTCAACCCCAATTTCACCCCCTTGGAGGTAGAATTTCCAAAAACGCTTAAATACGCATTTATTTATTTTTATTCAGTAGCCCAAAAATAAAGATTCATGTTTCTAAATTAAGAAATGACGGACTTCCATACAAACTTTCAACCCCTATTTCACCCCCTTCGGGTTAAACTTTCCAAAATTCCTTCCTTAGTGGGTGTCTACTTAATAAAACAACCCTGCTCACCAAATTTCGTGGCTGTAATTTTAACAGTTTTTGCTCTGCGATGATGAATCAGTCAGTCAGTCAGTCAATCAGACAGGACTTGTAATTTTATATATATAGATGACACAAATGGCGATCTTTACTTCTAAATATCTCGGAAACGTGACACTTTAGGATACCATGTTATATAACATTTTTTTGTATAAGTGTCTTCTATCCAAATATACCACTTTTATCGTGCTCGGAAAAAATCAAAATGGCTGGCGGCTAGATATGCCACAAAGGTTCGTACCCCTTTGCCACCCCTAATTTTTCAAATCAAAAGTGTATAAAAAGTCGGAGACGTCGCTGTGCGATGGCAACTCGCCGCGATGCACGATGCAACAAGGAATATGTCCTCGTTCTAAGCATTTAATTTTATAAGCCTAATTCTCTAGACTCCATTTGTTTAATATTTTTTTTATAAAATAAGGGGGCAAACGAGCAGACGGGTCACCTCATGGAAAGCAACTACCGTCGCCCGTGGACACGCAACATTAGAGGAGCTGCTTTGCCGGCCTTATAAGAGAGAATAAGCTCTCTTCTTGAAAGTTTGCATTATGCAAACCTTCAAGAAGAGAGCTTATTCTCATGCAAATTGCATGTCTTGTTGATTCTTATCACGGTGACTGTTCGTTCCAGAGTTTTACAGAGCGTGGCAAAAAGTTATGCGAAAAACGCGCGGTGGTAGACTGCCACTCATCAAGGTGATGAGGATGGTATATGTATTCATGTATTGTTCGCGTTTATATTTGATATATCGATACGGCTGCCATACTGAAACGGACAAGGCGTGTCGTCCGTTTCAGTGTGATTTGACACTAAGGTCAATAACATGCAGTATTAGAAATCTAAATTGATTTTTGAACGCCGGTTTCGTAACTTTATTGAAAAGAATAAAAGGCGTTCGTACTACTGTGTCATTACTTAGCAATTACACATGACGGATCGTCTTTAACGAAACGGTACCTTGAACCGCGCAGGTCACTTAGCCAAATTGTATTAGATAGTAGATACTTTCGACAGAAAATCTAGAAATAATATAATGTGTGGAATGTCAAGTTGAGATGCATCTAATAATTTCGACAGCTGGCTGCCCTCGCCACGGTCTACCGGAGAGGTCACCTGTGCAGTTATGCCTGCGCAGGTGTCAGTCAAAAGAATTGATTTTCGATTTTGCGCCGGTTGCCTGCGCAGGTCCAAAAAACTGCACAGGTCTATTCCCACACACATTCCGGTCTGGCGCAGGTATACCTGCACAGGTGGCTCTCTCCAGTAGACCGTAGCGTGTATGGATTACATAAGATAGATATTATAAAAAACGTTATATATGCATAAAACACATCACCAAGAATTCGCCACTATCGAAAGCATCTTGACAAAATGCCCAATGCCTTGAACCGCGCGCGGCCGCGACCTTCTAAAGATGAATACATTTTTTTGAATTCAATCGTATTAAAATTAATTGCTTAGACCGAATCCAATTTATCGGGAGTATAACAGCAGGTGTTAGAATACAATTTGTATAAAAAGCTTCTCTGGGTCTACAAGACCTTCTTGTTATCTATACCACAGAATACATATTTGTCTATACTAATAAAGAGAAAAAGTTTGTTTGAATCGAATATGCTCTGAAACTACTGGGTCAATTAAAAAAAAATTGGCATAAGCATTGAGTAGACCACGGGATACTTTTGTTGCGGGAAAATGTACGATTACCGCGGGATGCTGCGATTCATTTTTCCGGCCATTTATGCACCTGTTACTTCCAATACCATCTTCTTGTAATGACTATCAGAGAAATTATTCATAACTCATAAGCTTATCGAGTATCTACGCAATTTGGACGAGCTATTTCAAGCCCAGTCTACAGATGACTAATATCAATATAAAGTGATTTCTTTGATAGTGCATAAAATAATCATTATATCACGTGCCGCCTGCCGATGTCACCTCCGTTGCGCCAACATTCCTTTACAATTTTTAAAAAAGTATCCAAGTCCTTTCACTGGACTCAAAGCATCTCCATACCGGATTTAGGCGCGAAGAGGTAACTGACATAATATACAGACAGACACACTTTCCGATTTATAATACTTATTAGTATGGATGCATGTATTAGAGGTTTTGATCGATACAATGCAGCTTTTATATCTGATGCTTTTTATTGATAGCAGACATTCACCGTTTGTGCAAGTGAGCGCTCTGTAAGGTCGTGTCGTATTAGGTATTCTAGATTTGAGTGGCTGTTGGGCAAGCGGTAAGTGGTAACAAAAGTTGAGGAAAAAATGGTACAGTTGTAACGAAATTTTTTATTTGCTACCCACTTTTGTTGCAGATGAAAACACTCACAAACAGTAAGGGCCTGTTTCAGCACTTCCTGATAAAATTCCATAGGATATCCACAACTTATTTGATAGATTCTCCATACTCTATCTGTAAAGTTAAGTGGTGGATAGCCTATACGATAGGATTCGGCATTTATCAGGAAGTGGTGAAACAGGCGCTAAACATTCTTTATTTTACACAGGATTAGTAGAAGAAATATTATTTTAGGTGCCGTTTTTTTTTCAGTTTCGAGCTCGGTTTTGTCTTGTTTTTCGTAAGGATCATGATTAATACCTAATAATTCAATGCCAAAAGGACGGTATAATATAAGGGTGCATCTTCTAGTAACTTTTACTAAACTTTTAGTAAACAATTTAGGTTTGAAGTCAAACCGAATTAAACATAATAATATTTTAGCTTGATGTGAATAGTAATAAAGCTTCATACAATATTTATATTTATACTAGCTGACCCAGCAAGAGCAATTAAAGTTGTTTAGGGCATATTTCACCACTTCCTGATAAGTGCCGAATAGGCTATTCACTAATTAACTTGACATTTTGAGTATGGAGAATCTCAAAAAAGTTGTGAATAGCCTATGCGGCACTTTATCAGGAAGTGGTGAAACGGGCCCTTAGTCATATAAAATTATTATACTAAGAACTGATTGCTATAGTTATAATTTATCATTCAGCATATTTCATAAGTACATTTTTTCAGATAGACACATTGTCATTTTCTAATTATTAATGTAACGCAAATAGGTAAATAAATTCCATCAGGAGATAGAACAGATCCATTATCCATATTGTGTTTCCCTTTCCGCACCAATTCCGAATGTAACTGTCTCTGTACCTGAAAATCGATAGAAAAGTCATTATTAACATAATAATAGCAAATATTATGTCCTTGACACAGTCTATGTAATAGAAGACACGTACAACCATAGTAATATCGTAATATAGTCCATACTTAATCTATATTTATAAAACTCAAAGGTGACTGACTGACATGGTGATCTATCAACGCACAGCCCAAACCACTGGACGGATCGGGCTGAAATTTGGCATGCAGGTAGATGTTATGACGTAGGCATCCGCTAAGAAAGGATTTTGATAAATTCTCACCCAAGGGGTTCAAATAGGGGATGAAAGTTTGTATATGATAATACTTCTTAACGCGAGCGAAGCCGCGGGCAAAAGCTCGTAATATTATAAATGTGAAAGTGTGACTGTCTAGTGTCTATCTCTCTGTCTTTCTGTCTGTTACCTCTTCACGCCCAAGCCGCTGAACCGATTTTGCTCAGTTATGTTTTTTTTTCGCTAGAGGCTTACAAAAGCAGTACAAAAATATCGGCTTTTGGGCCAGGTCGAGTAACCACGACCAAAACTCCGTACTTTCTGGTCGTTCTCACCAATCTTACCTCTATAGGATTCATAAACAGTTAAACTTTAACTTTTACGGTTTCGTACTCAAAGGGTAAAAACGGGACCCTATTACTAAGACTTTGATGTCTGTCTGTCCATCTAGTCTGTCCGTCTGTCTGTCCGTCTGTTTGTCTCCAGGCTGTATCTCAAGAACGGTGACAGCTAGAGAGTTGAAATTTTCACGGATTATGTATAATTCTGTTGAATCAGTTCCGCTATAATAACAAATACTAAAAACAAAATAAATCAAATATTGTAATATTCACAAAATACTTAATGTTATTAGTATGTACTTTAATAATTGATAATAAAATCAAAATAAAATAAATATTTAACGGGGCTTCCATTATTTATCCATATGAAAATACATTTTTTTGCCTATTTTTGAGTCGGACTCGCGCACGGAGGGTTCCACTACCATTTAGGTGCGGAACCCTCCGTGCACGAGTCCGACTCGCACTTGGCCAATCTAAATATATAAAACTCAAAGGTGACTGACTGACATGGTGATCTATCAACGCACAGCCCAAACCACTGAACGGATCGGGCTGAAATTTGGCATGCAGGTAGATGTTATGACGTAGGCATCCACTAAGAAAGGATTTTGATCAATTCCACCCCCAAGGGGTTAAAATAGGGGATGAATATTTGTAGTATACTAATACTTCTTAACGCGAGCGAAGCCGCGGGCAATAGCTCGTTATTTTATAAAATATTACGAAAGCCTGGCTGTCGTTGGCTACTCTTATATACTTCGCCGACACTTGTACTCAAATTGTGGTGAAGTGTGAAGACTGAAGGCAAGTTTGATATTTGATAGTTGAAAGTTATGAATGGGGACTAATTCTAGCATTATCTGCCTGCATCAAGTCTCAAGACTAGCTACAAGTTATCCTTTCATAACTTCGCAAGTTGCTATCATAACTATTAAGACTTGCTAGTTGCTCTCGCCTCTCGCCCATCCTCCTTATCTTAATTAACACACTGTCAAACCAGGGATGGTCACACGACGGCAGAAAGCGGCGATACAAAATTTAATACGAGTAAAATCGGCCTCTTGGTCGATTTTACTCGTATTAAATTTTGGGTGTCGGTCTCGCACACGAAAAGTTCCGTTTAATAGAGCAAAAGTAGGTCATAAATTGTGTGTGTTTTTTTTTTCACTGTTTCACTGTGAATTCACTGTGAAAGTAGCAGCGGTTGAAGACTGCAGCTTAAAGTATGTTAATGTTCATAAATTCATAATGTTAGAGCGAGCGTTATAGTACGAGTGACTTGCGAAGAGTTTCGGGCGAACCCACTGAGTCATAAAATACTACTTAAATATTGAAACTTATTATGGGACGACCTCTGTGGCTCAGTGGTGAGCGCGTTGGTAGCTCAAGCCGGGGGTTGCGGGTTTGAATCCTGCCGACGCGATGGAACAAAAAGTTTTTCAAAGTTCCTGGGTCATGGATGTGCATTAAATATGTGTATCATATAATAAAAATCTTAAATAATATAATATGTATAGTATAAAAGTATCAAATAATTATATTTCCATTGTCTGGTACCTGTAACGCTAGTCCTTCAGGTACTTAGCACGGGGCCAGACTGACGTGATGTGAAGCGTCCATAGATATTATTATTAATATACAGTTTGTATAATATCATGATAATATATACAGTTTGTATAATATCATGATAATTATTAACGTTTATAAACGCGTAGGAGAAGAGCATTATATTATGAAGATTACGCAAAACCACCAACTGTTGATGTTAAACCAAATTGGGATATTAATGTTATGCATAATTATTAATCCAAATTCCATGTATGTAATAAAGATATTCAAGAATGAAATTATTATGCGTTTATGTACCTAATGGTGTGTATGAAAGTATTAAAACTTTAATAAAAAATAAGGGTCAAAAGAGACCTCATCAATTAACTATTTTCGATCAGCAATAAAGACTCGCGTACGAAACTATTAAATGCAACAAAAACCCGCTTTTCATGGAGACTGATAAAATAATTTTATAATAGGTATTTTGTATTTACCCAGTTATAATTTAACTGAAATTGTTTCTCAATATCCTAGTTAATTTTCCACAAAAAAATAAACGACATTTTGGTGTTACTCCTACAAAAGTAATAATTGTAAACATACGGTTTAATAATAATCAATAATTCATTATTTAACCATAACTCTGTACACACAGTGTGGATTTTTTATTACTAAGGGGGTAAGTGAATGTCGTTAATAAACCAAATACAATCTGTCTAACAGCTTTTAATGGGCAGATAACAGCAGTTTTATGGGCACTAGAGAAGCGACATAACCGAACGACATAAAACGATTTGATTTCTTTACTATCGCGATTTATGCACAAACACATTATAAAGTTGGATTCGATTAGTCAATTAGAAGGGAATGGTATGTTTGTAATTTGTTACACTTTGTAATTGTTGGATTATTATTGTTGGTGACGCCGTGCTGCAGTGGTTTAGAGCGTTACTCTTTACTCGGAGGTCGTCGGTTCAATTATCGTGTTGGAAATATAGAGCTCGTCAAGACTCTAAAATCTAAATGAACGTGGCGAAAAAAGGACCTAACGCTGCAATCATTCAAAAACGCAATTTTTGACAATTCTCCTTTACAAGCAGCGCCACCGCCCAAGCCTTGTCGCACTTTATGTTATTTCCAACTTTAAATTAGACATTGTTCAGTGTTCAGACATTGTGTCAGAAGTGGGAAAAGCCGTTGAGATAGGATTGGTAGAGCCAAAGCACAGATTAAATAATAGTACAAGTAGCCAAAGCACGATTTTGCCCTAGTATATAATATGCCTGAAGTAGCAAAACCTTTGAGATAGAGTTGATTCGATTCTGATTCTGTCGGGAGTAGGTAAGGCAGCAGTACTAAGTTACATAATAGTTTTTGATTTGCCATAAATCGTAATGGCGGAACTAAGCAGCGAATTAGCATACGAGACGAGGCGGGTTAATCCTTTACGAAATAACGAAAAGTTCGCACGCACGCGTCCCGCATACAGACATGTTCATTACATATTAGTTAAATCATCACGAACTGTTATATAAGTACAGAATAGTTTGCGAGAAAAGAGACTTTTTACTCTTTAATTTATAAAGGCCAAAAAAGGTAATTTTCTCGCAAACTTTAAAGTTAAAAATGTTATGAGTTATGACAATTTTGAATGTGGGTCAAAAACCCAGAACTCCAGAGGCGGACGATCACTGGATATGAAATTATTTCGACAAAGATATTGTGCCTATTACTGTCAATGGCCTACGAGTTTTTATATACCTCCTAAAGTCTCAGGAGACAGGAACAGACCATATAAGAATTAAGATAAAGACACGGACTAGTTATCCCTGTTTTAATTTTCATTTGCTTCATTTATTATACAATTTATTACTAAGGCTTTTAACAAGAAGTACAAAAAATCTTTAAAAAAAAATCTCCTCCTAAAATCTCAGGAGACAGGAACAGACCATATAAGAATTAAGATAAAGACACGGACTACGAGTAGTTATCCCTGTTTTAATTTTCATTTGCTTCATTTATTATACAATTTATTACCAAGGCTTTTAACAAGAAGCACAAAAAATCTTATTAAGCAATTTATTACAGCCGATTGAAAGGTTTTGTAGGAATTGGTTCGTTATCATTTTACCCGATTCTTGAAACTTGTATGTTAGTTAGATCGTAGTAGTAAAAAGTACACAATACTTGCAAGTGGAACCTGTGATCTAAGATACATTCGAATCTTAAGAATGCCCTAGTAAGAAGTTTTCGGACAAGTAAAATCGAATTTCGTGCATATAACTAAGTGGATTACGTAACTGATGCAACAAGCAGTAGGCACGGTAACTGACCGCAAATTGCTTTGCGTGCGACAAACCGACAGTTAAGTTATATTATGTAGATAGTGTGTACGCTTCACTTAGTAGCACCAAAGGACATGTCTAATTGATCCCATTGTATTAATTGCTTGATAACGAATTAATCTATATCCATAATAAGCTACTAGTTACTAATCTGTGTTAATTAGTTAAAAATTAATATTTTATCAGGCCTAGATGAAAGCTCGATTAGTGTATATTATTATTTATATACCTGTAATAAATATATACTATAAAATAACTAACGCTATATTGAATTATTATTTATCGATATGACAACGTTTAAATAATGCCGTTAAGTAGTTAAAAAACGTGTTGATGTGTGCGTGTGCTCGAGAAGAAGATAACAATATTATAATTAAATTATAATGTGGTTATCAATTTATATAATAAAGTTTGGTTTTGGTAATTATCATAATATATTTTTATCTCTTTTAAACAACGAACATTATTCTTTATAAATCTAGTTGGTTGCTTTACGAAATATGGTTGAGCCAAAATTTATTCTATGTTTTGCATAATCTTATTCCAGAAGCAAGAAAATTTTAACTTTAAATAAGGGTAAAAGTATGTTAGTAGCTTAGCTTTCATATTATATCAAAAACTCTTGTGGTCCAGTGGGTTAAAACTGAGCTCTCGACAATGGGGCTGTAGGTTCTATTCTATCTATATAATATTAGATATACAGAGAAATAAAAAGATGTTCATTTATTTGATTGCATCAAATAAGCTGCAAAACTACTAGGACGATTAAGATGGACAAATATAGAGTAGATATTCACAGAGCCTTCCCTGATTAGATATAGGATAGGATTTTTTTTGTGCTGAAGGCAGGTCTAGTAGCCCTGATGTCACTACGACCCTTGAGTAGATAATACTTTTTATTGCAAAAAATTATACGGTGTCCGTATATGATATTACATATTTAGGAGCCATGTTTTTCTTTAATACGGAGTGTGTGTTTGTCTCTGATGATTACGGCCGGTCTACATTATTCCAATCCAGTAAAGCAATCCAGCGCTGGATTGCTACAGGAATAATGTGAACGAGCACTGGAATGCACTGGCCACTAAAAAAATTAAAAAACTAACTGAAAACTAGAAACTGAAATGTATTCCAGTGCCCGTTTACATTATTACAGTAGCAATCCAGCGCTGAATTGGATTACTGGATTGGAATAATGTAAGCCCGCTACAATGTTTTTAAAGACTGATTGACCGGTTATTGGAATGTGGCCAAAACTTCCACTCATGACCCGGAAACAGAATTTGTTACATAAAAAACAATTACACTGGTTTTGTTTTTCACTTTCAAACCTGTCGATAAGGTTCTGTTTTGTAGCGGCAAACGAGCAGTCAAATCGCCTGATTGTGCTTTACATTTTAATTTTATAACGTCTACTATTATATCATAATTTATAGCTTTACAAGACGCCTGCATGTAAATGTCCAACTGCAACTCTTTCTACCAACTCTTAGGGGCTTTCTTTTGAATTCACTGTGGGTTTGCTCGGTAAAAAACAACGTATTTTACACCAGTTTTCTATTGGGCCGTTGCATTAATCCGGTCGGCTGAATCGTTTATTATGCGCACCATAAATAAAGTCACGCACTGTCAACTCTTATGAAATATATCACTGGTGGATATTCCAACATTTTCATCGGAAGATCAGAAATAGAAAATATATAGAGCAGTTCTGTGCATATCTAAAAGTAATTCTCTGTTAGCTTTGGCATTTCGATTAACTTATATCTGGCTTTGAATGGTGACTTAGCTATTTTTATTTGAACCTATTGAAAGACCTTAAAATATACTTATTGCAAGAATATGCGATTGCTGCTCGGTTCTTGAGATTTTCTTGACTGAAGTTCATCTATTTACCAGCGTTTTTATTTTGCTATCGTCACACTTAAAAAAATCTGCCAAGTGCGAGTCGGATTCGCGAACGTAGGGTTCTGTACCGTTATAGAGCAAAAATAGGCCAAAAATTGTGTTTTTTGTATGGGAGCCCCCCTTAAATTTTAATTTTATTTAAATATTATTATTAATTATTAAAGTACAGGCCGTTATAAAAATTTCAAGTGCCTACCTATTGTCATTATTGATTTCGAGCAAAAAAGGCCGAAAAACTCACTTTTGTTGTATAGCAGCCCCCCTTAAATATTAATATTATTTTGTTTTTAGTGTTTGTTGTTACAGCGGCAACAGATATACACAATCAGTGAAAATTTCAGAAGTCTAGCTATAGCGATTCTTGAAAATTGAGATACAGCCTGGCGACAGACAGACAGACGGACAGACAACGAAGTCTAAGTAATAGGGTCCCGTTTTTTCCCTTTTGGGTACGGAACCCTAAAAAGAACATGTTACATACGGTCGAACCGAGAAACCTTCTCCTTTTTGAAATTCAGATAAAAATATTGTAGGTATGTACTAAAATGATGTTTAAGACGGAAGGAAATTTAAAGCGATGTTGTATTGAAAAATGGGGAGATATAAAATATTGTATATATATTTAGGAAAAAATTGATGCCGAGGGGAACGCTCCAATTTGTCGAAGCGTTCCCTTACTTTGGTGGAAGTGTCCCTTTTCAGGTAGACTGGCCGGTCGTAAAAGGAGTCCGGTGTTTGACAGATCCATAACATCCCTACGGCTGATGGCAAATCGCAGGTGGTTTTGAAAAAAACTGAAAACTTTGAAGTCCATTGAAGCCGGGGCCTATCGGTTAGGTATCGCAAGTTAAGGTAAATAGAAGCAAGGCAACAAAATTCGAACGCAGTGGCCAATAAGTAGCCACTTACTTGAATATTCTTCTATTCGAGTTGTGAAATCGATAATGTCGGGGCTAGACTTTTCGCTTTTTTTATTACGTTATTATCCGTTTTTGGATGTGACCTGGTTACGTGCGTTACGTGGACGTGGTAGGCCCCAATCCCGCCGTCCGTTTTGATGGCATATTCATTGTTCACTAGGACGTGAATGTTTACAAACTTGGGTCCGAACTTCGAAGTTCGAACTCAGACTGTCGTTTTATTTTATTCTGAAAACTTATTTAGTGGCGTTGGGTACTTTTTTAGATAAAAAAGTATAAAACATTTGACCTTGTAATATACAACGTGAAATTTTAGTGGTTGTTTTCCCGCAGCAGAACGATTTACCTATAGTAGTACTATCGAACCATGCATGTTATTTTTTGAAAATACAAAATATTTTTTATGACGTACTATGGAAACTTTATGCCGATAGGCACGAGTTACTATGGATCCGACCGATTTTTTTTTTTTTTGATTTGAACAAAAAAAACTTTACAAATCTATTGTACTATTAAGATAGAATCATTTTACTGCGGGAAAACAACCATTAAAATTTCACACTGTATATATCGTCGACAGCTGGTGCGGCTAGAAGAAGCAGCAATAGCCAATAGCTTCTTTCTACCGCGCAAAGTGAATGCGTGCTGATGTGTTTTCAGTTCTACTGTTACTCCTGACGTGCAACCCGATGATTTTGTCATTGTTGGGTCCACGTTATGATAATACAGATGTGATATTCAATGTTACATAATCTAGTTTAAGCTACTTAGCTATAATTGACGGAACTGGATTAGGTTCGGAAGAGCGAAAGTGGATATGCGCGGTTTTTTGGCCTAGATCGTTATCTCTATATGGCTTGGCCATTCACTCGGACATTCGAACTTATATTTTTGCGTAACCGCGGTCAGATGCTCTTGAAGGTTTAGCCCAATTTCACCAGTAACTGTTAAAGTTAACGCTCGAATTAGTATCACATTACCTCTTTCGTTACTTACAGACGTTGGTGAAATTAGGGCTCAACTTAATTATAACATAATGGAGCGATTTAATTCTTTTACTTACTTCAGATTACAAGGCTAATAAAAAACCTATAAGTGTGATTGGTTGTTATTTTGATTATAGCACCCTTAACCCTAACGAATATTAATCCGTACTAATATTATAATTACGTCTGTCTAACTGTCTTATACCTCTTCACGCCCAAAGCGCTGAACCGATTTTGCTGAAATTTGACATGGAGATACCTTGAGTCCCGGGAAAGGACATAGGATACTTTTTATCCTAGAAAAATGTACGGTTTCCGTGCGATAAACTAATTTTGGCGCAACGGAGTTGCAGGCGTCATCTAGTTCTATATAAAGTCGCCGCAAAAATGGACCCGAAGACTTTTGCCGCTTTAACAACGGGCTATTAAATAGTAAAGATAAATAAATATTTATGGAAGTCATTCAAAAACACACTCTTTGGCATATTTTTGTTCTATTATTACTCCTTAATACACACTACGCACTTTGCCGATTTATTTACCGCAAAAATTTTGATGTTTTCCATAAGCATTTTTATTCAGAATGATATAGATAAGTGATATAAATCAAAGTATACTTATAATAAGTCAATAAAGTTGAAAGAGCATATTCGCTAGTTCTATTAGTCTAGCTGTTGCATAACTTCATTAGTTTAAATTTAAACGCGTTCAGATGAACCGTACGTAATTTGTAATTAACCAATGCACAATGTATGGACTTTCCAAAGCAATGAAGCACTTAAGATGGATCTAAATAATACAATTAAGGGTTGATTTAGACCGCAACGCGACGCGTAGATGCATTTCTAAATTAGTATGGATTTGACAGATTCGCAAGACGTCTCACGCTGACGACATCTGTCAAATCCATACAAATTAGGTTGCGTCGCGTCGCGCCTCGCCTCGTCGCGTTGCGGTCTGAATTGACCCTAAGTCCGCGAGTCGCGACGCGACACCGCGACCCACTGCTTTGTATGAAGGCCACGCCCACACATCGCGCGACTCGGTCGCTAACGCTAAGCATCCGTCAGCACTTCTTATTAATTCATATGAAGCAGTGGGGTCGCGGTCTCGTGTCTCGGTCTCGCGTCGCGGTCGCCTTAATGCGAAAGCTACCTTTATAGCTGGTGGCTTTTCGATCCACAGCGACCGCGACCGACGAAAACTCGAGCACAATGCAGCTTTACGACCTATACGAGCCTAGGCTAGGTATAGGTTTCATTTTGTTCTACGCCACTACAAAACAGCGGCGGCGGTCGCTAGACCAATGTCGGTATAAAATTAAGCCTCTAGCTCAGTCCAAAAACAGGCATTTTATTTGAATAATTGTTGTCGGTCAAAAGTTCGGAACGGTACCTTAATTAGGTCGCTAATATTTTGTTTCTATAACGGAAACACTTATTTTACCTAGGGCCTGTTTCACCACTTCCTGATATGTGCCGAACAGGCTATCCACCACTTAACTTGACCGATGAAGTATATTATAGAATCTGTCAAAAAAGTTGTAAATAGCCTATTCGGCACATTATCAGAAAGTGGTGAAGTAGGCCCTTAAACTACCATTAGAGAAATGGATTTATGGGTGGACCTGAACGTTATTTGGTTAGGTCATGGCCCAGCGGCATAATCACGACTATCATTTGCATATAACCCGACTAAATAGCGTAAAGCGGACACTAGACGGCCATGCAGCATGACATATATTTACGTGACAGTATTAATAATTGTTGCATGACATGCCGATCGCGAAACGATCACGCGCGCATGTCATAATTACATCACGTATTGCAGGACGAAAAACTAAACAAAGTGTCAACTGTCAATCAATTCACAGCACGTAGTTTGCCTGTCATTCGCACCAATAATACAATTAAACGGTCATGCGTGCATGACAGCACGTAGGTAACGCATGTCATGCTGCATCACCGTCTAGGATCCCTATTCGACCATCTGTCTATAAATTAATTTCTCTGACCAACTATGCCCAAAGATCTTTAAACCTATGTCAATGCCTACACCGGTAAAGCCTTACGACTCACGTGACACTGTCGCACCACTGTCACAAAACTGTCAACTTTGGTGCTAATCCGAAGTCAACTATGTAATATTACGTCCACCGGCGTTGCGTTTACAAACTTACTAATCTCTGGTCCGCGTATTTTCAAATTGACTTACGTATTATTAAAAATATTATGTGACAACTTTATAATGTTACATAATATTATACCACTGGTTGAATTTTTCCAAGACCTAAACTTTATTTACTACATAAGAAGTTCCAGTTATTTTGAAATACATGCTTATTTAAGAATGTATCACATTGCCTTGTCGCGTCACAGTGACTCCATCAACCCTATCAATTTTATAGACGGAGTTTTAAAATCTAGAAATTGAATGCGCAATAAGCCTTAGGGCCTGTTTCACGACTTCCTGATAAGTGCCGGATAGGCTATCCACCACTTAACTTGACAGAGTATGGAGAATCTGTTGAAAAAAGTTATGGATAGTCTATCCGGTACTTTATCAGAAAGTAGTGAAAGAGGTCCTAACTCTTAAAAATGATCACAAAAGTAGTTAATCTCTCCTTTAATGTTTATAAATAAGAGCTCTACCCCTTGCTCTAATCCGATCCAATTAATAACCGCCACTTAGGTATCTGCTTATTTAGTACTAATGCAGATTCATTATTTGTTAAGGTTATTTAATATATAATCCCTTATCTTATAACTTATAAGTTATCTTCCATTTATTTGTAGCTGCTATTAAAGGATAATTTTTCATTTATGCAATATGGTCGTGGTATGAAAGTGCCTTAAAAGGAGCATAGTCAGCAAACATAACAATTGTCATAAAACAGAAACTTTAATCATGTTTTAAATGTTATGTAAAGGAATAACGTGGCAATTTTTTTCGTCAATACTTTTTTACACACTACTAATTATAGAGGTACATAGATAAACTAATAAATAATAATGAATGATTCTAAAATAAAAACCATATAATATAGCCTACATTAAAGAAAAACATTAAAGCACTGAGTCTAAAAATATTACAATTTAGGTTACACTAGCTAAAAGCCGAGCTTTGTGAGGGCACGCGTCGTCACAACTTGACTGACTCGTGATAACACATCTACATAATATAATTAATAAAAATTACTATGTTAAAGCACAAATAAATAGGCGTGATAGTTTTTCAGTATAGATGTCGCAGTCATCTGGTTCAATCTGTGATTCGATTGAATGACTAGCGTATTCATTGAATGACACCGTTCTATTGAATGACTGAAGGACAACTAGTCAAGACGCTGACTGTAGCGTTTAACATCTTGACTAAACGTCATCACAGTGAAGTCGTTAAATGGAATGCTATGATTTTTTTAAGTATTTGTTGGTGGCGTAATAATAGGTTAATCTAGATCTAGGCTTCAATTATGAGGCGACGGCTACTTCTGGGTGGTTTACAAAAAAATAACCACGATGGCTAAGGCGGAAGCTTCGCTGCGCTACGCTCCCGCCTTGCCGTCTAACCTAACCAAATCCAATCGCATTGGACAGACGGAGTAATACCTACATTTCTATTAATTACCTAAGAATTATATACTTACTACTACTATATTAAGTTCTTATAATTTCCTATTCCGTTAAAAATAAATACATTCAATTACCTGACTGATTTCATATCCGCTCTCTTCAAAGGGCTATGTTAAAAATCGCTAACTAGTTGAACGTTGAGGGACGATCGTTCAGTCGACGTTCGGCCGAGTCATTCAATTGAATGGAGTCATTCAATGAATGCGCTAGTCATTCAATCGAACCGCAGATTGAACTAGATGACTACGACATATATACCACAAAATGTACAGATTGTGAGATTGTGTGTGTGACAATTATTTAAGTTCTATTCTGATATTTGATGTACTAGGCCTATTGAATACGGAAAGAGACGTCAACAGACATATATACTATTTACTCATCGAGCAAACCTTTGCAACTTAACTCTTGAGTCATCAGCCGAAAACTACCTCCAGAGTCAACGAAGGAGGATCATGTTGGTTAGGATGTCGAGTGTTTGAATAATTTATTAAATCCCATGGACGCTATCACATAAAAATTAGCAGGTCGATGTCTGTCAGTACGAATATCGACGTTAAGGACATTAAAATAACATTCATATCAGCGCGCCTTGTACAGTGGCGGTTACGACGCTCGCCGCGTTCTTGGCGAAAATGTATGAAGAAATTTGAGAACGTTTCTTATTTTTCTTATAAATGGAAATGTTATTTATTTTTATATAAAATATTTAGCACTCCGTACAGGGGACTAAATAAGTAAGCAACAATATTTTTGTATATTTATTTTCCTTAGTTCAGTGTATTTCGATTTTAGCTATACTGGTTCCCATAGCTAAAATACACTGAACCACACCGTCGCGCGTCGCGTCGACCCCATTTTTTAATCTTTTGCGATTATTGTGATGGTTAAAACGTATAATTTATATGAAAATTTTGTATGCGGCTATAAAATTTTAATGGTATAGGTTCGTGGAGATGAATATATTATTATCTTTCATTTGAAACCAAAATATTATCCTCGCAGTGTGACTCCTAATTCTTTAAAATGGTACCTGAAAATCGCTGATATTTGTGAAAATATGTGATAGCATCCTTAAACCCACCTCATAAAAATGTAAACATACCTCCTTAGAAATAATTTTTTGAAGACGTAAGTGCATCAAGTGGGTAACTAATATTTTTTAAGGTTTTTTTTGACAGGAGTTTATCTTTTCACTGACTGTTGTTGGTTGGTTAATTTGACGCTAGCCAATCAAAAGCAATGGTAAAAAGATAAACTCCGGTTAAAAAAAGCTCAAAAGCTGAGCATAAGCGTATCACGTATTGCGTAATATTATTATTGACCTTCTAGGGATGATATTGAACATCGCATGCCTTCAATGAACATTTTAATTGTCAAATATTAAACTATTCAATAAAATTATTCAAGCCTGATATTGACAATAAAATTGCTCGTCTGAGGGCCGACTGAGGTTTACTTTTCATTGTTAGAGTTCCGTAGTTTAAATTAAATCCGTTTTGAACAGAGTTGATGTTCTACCCACCCAAGTGAAATTTTGCCATTTTGGCACATTATTGTTCTGCGTCACACATCGTACAGCGGAATTGGAACGGAACCAAGCTTTTAAACTTGACGCCATATTGCAATAAAAACCATAATGTTACATTTTCTTAATTAATTCCATAATTTTAAGTGAAATTCTTGGTATGTATATTTATTGTTTAGTTAAATAGGTGATAAACAAAACTAAAAGGCTAGAAATGGTTTTACTCAATATACAGGGTGAAACAAAACTAAGTGATAACTTTAAGGAAGTTTAAGGTGTGTATAGTAGAGTTCGCTGTGAAAGTAGCAGCGCTGCAAAATTATCTTTTTTTTCACCTTTGTATGGGCAAATACATGACGCTCGAGCGATTGCCCATACAAATCACAAAAAATTGCCTTTACAGTGCAGCTACTTTCACAGTGAACTCTATATATGGGAGACGTTCAAACCCTAAAGCAGGGGTTCCCAAACTGTGCGCCGCGGCGCCTGGTGCGCCGTGGAAAGGCAAGAAAGGCGCCGTGAGTCGATCCTTCTGCCTTCATCATTATCCAAAACCACAAATATTATAAATTAAAATTATAATATGTAAGTATTACCTACTGTAAAACCAGCAGATAATTAAAATATTATATATTTTGTTTTTACAATTTATCTGCTTATCCTAACTAAAATCATAAAATGTGTTTGTTTACGTATCTTTTCGTAACTATAAACTACTCTACCTAAGGTAGAGTAGGGCGCCGTTACAAAATATTGTGACGTGCAATGCAACTGCGCCGCAGGATGAAAAAGATTGGGAACCTCTGCCCTAAAGTATTATTATCACTACGTTTTGTAACACCTTGTTACATAATAACATTATTATGTAACAAGGTACTATACATACTAGACGACGCCCGCGACCATTCTACGCAAAAATTCGTTTACACGCGGGTACCGTACATTTTTCAACTCATGTCTTCAATTTCGAGTTACCATTATAATATTATAATACTCGAAGTACCATAACAAAACAGTATCATATCAATTACTGTGAAACATTTTTACTGTATAGTATCCTACAGTTCCGATATTTTACTATTTAAGTTCGTTACCATTAATATTAATTAATTCGTTAAAACACACTGTTAATATTTCGAAATGCCTTATTACGTGTGTACCGTATAATTTATAATTTAAATTGTACTAAGGGCCTGTTTCACCACTTCCTGATAACTGCCGGATACGCTATTCGCCACTTTACTTGACAGATAGAGTATGGAGAATCCTTCAAATAAGTTGTTAATGTGGATAGCCTATCCGGCACTTTATCAGGAAGTGGTGAAACAGGCCCTACATGTTAAAGAGATAACACTTTAGGGAGTATAATAATATGTGTTCCCTATATAGAGTTCAATATGAAAGTAGCAACGCTGAAAGATTTTTTTGTAATTTGTATGAGCATGCGCCCGAGCCCCGAGCGTCATGAATTTTTCCATATTTTTACAATAATAATTAAACTGTATACAGGATAAATTACAGTGATGTAAGATGTAGATATGCTAGTAGCATAACTCAAAATATACATAAAGACTTATTCTTAGTGGGCCGCAAGACGAACAATTTTATTGTGCAATATTATTGACCGTCTATGGTTGATTTTGAACACCTTTTAAGCTTGTCAAATAAATTGTTCAATACTTAATCTTGTTTAATGATATTGCACAATAAAATTGAACATCTTGCGGCCCACTAAGAATAAGCCTTTATGTATATTTTGAGTTATGCTAGTTACATCAATCGTCAAAATATATTGATATCATTTGCTGTCAGTTCACCGAGTATATCTCTCCCATTACGGCGAAGCCAAACGAGCGTAATTTGTGAGTCGTGAGCCGCAGCATTTCTGCTGGGCAGAATTTTTTGTCAAACAAATGACAACTCATTTTGAGTCGCCGTGTGAATCAAACATGACTTTTGTATGAAATTTCTGCCCGGCAGAAATTACGCTCGTTTGGCTTCACCCTTAATATTTTTTTTAATTCTATTGCGACTTTTACCACTCCGAAGTGGAAGCTTATGGTTCCTTGTACTGTGGATGGGGGGAGGGGTACTCGTAAGCTGCGGGGGTCCATCGGATCCAGCAAAATGTTTAAAGTGATTTATGACAAAAAAAAGTTTGGGAACCTCTGCTCTATATTGTGGAGCACCTTCTGCTCCGACCGTTTCGTAATATTCCCTATAAAACATTTTAGCGTTAGCTACCAAGATTTTATGTCCGACTTTGTAATATAATATAATTATAATAATATAAAAAAAAACTTCATAATATATTTTAGTGTTCCAGTTTTTGCAGCAAGGTCAAAATTTATGTAATAATTATTGTCCAAACCACTTTCACAATATATTAAAACTACTTTCATATTAATCAAAGCATAATTGGCGAGTATATTATCCTTTTTAATGAGTTTCTACTCGGTTCATTTATAATATGGTTATTTATTAATAAAGTATTGGTATTATAATATTATTATAATTATTATTATTATTATTGAGTTAGGGTCGATTCACATTGCAACGTGAGGAAACGTTGAAAATTGAGATGTATTTATAAATACGGCAGAACTCAAATCTGTCAATTGTATGTGTTGTATTGCAAAATAATTAAGTATAATAATTTTGAATGTCTCACTAAAAACACATCGAATTGCATCGACGCGTTACGTTGCAATGTGAACTGACCGTTATTGGAAGGAATAAACAATAAATAGTGTCAATTTTCCTTAGACTTTCATTATCTTCAAAGCATTCGCTATTCTACCCGGTTAGAGAATTTATAGATTTACTTTTTTGACTTTGGTTCATCAACTAC
Organism: Plebejus argus; assembly: GCA_905404155.3. NCBI lineage: Eukaryota > Metazoa > Arthropoda > Insecta > Lepidoptera > Lycaenidae > Plebejus > Plebejus argus. The sequence goes on from FR989932.1 coordinate 8,197,119, forward strand.
ATTATAGTGTCACAAACCGATATGTAAACGAATACAACTATTAAATGACAAACACAATAGAGAATATTGTGAACAAAATTGAACACAATCGCTACAAAAGTATATAAAGGAACATACTCACGGGGGTAGTACATAATACGAAGCTTGCGACTGGCTTGTGGTATAACTTCTATAAAAATAATAAGTCGTTTATGCAGCTAAAGTGCTGCATAAATTTAATTAAATGCCAAACTTATCCAATCCCACTTCGTAATGATATATGGATTCCCAAAAATAATAATACCGTAATATTCGATTATCACTTTGGAATAAAGAAAACGACTTAATATTACGATTTTGTTGTATTACGTCGAAAAGCCCCCAAATATCATTATTGTACATGTTGTTGCTACAGCGGAAAAATAGATCATTTTTTGTAATCGTAACCAGTGGCTAAATGTCACAGCCTCACGGATAGACTGACAGACAAGCAGCAGTCTCAGTAGCAGATCAAATTTAGTTTTTACCCTTCGGGTACTTTTGTAAGGTGGTGGTTCGGGAGAAATGAAACCACTCGATGCTTAATTAAGACTGCGTTTATTTAATATTAAATTCACACTATATAGTCCATGACAGTGCTGTGACATTACAATTAGTGTTGTACCTCTACACTTTCTACCCAAAAGTGGTGTCGTAGCATGAATACGTTCCCTAACTTCACTAACAATTACTCCCTATAGACAGCGCTCCTCCACGACCGAATAACATCGATTGTTGTTCATCGCAATCCAATAAAAGAGACAATAATCGTAAATTATAGATAGTTTGCGGTCGGCGAAACAAACAACTCGTATACTGTGACAAAGTTTTCTTTCTGTCTATTACTTGCGCTGATTTTTGATTAGCTTAACTTATAAAACGTTCGAGAGTTTTAGGTCCTCTTTCACCACTTTCTGATAAAGTGCTGGATAGGCTATCCACAACTTTTTTGACAGATTTTCCATACTCTATCCGTCAAGTTAAGTGGTGCATATCCGGCACTTATCAGGATGTGGTGAAACAGACCCTTAGTAATATAAATTCCTTACAAATAAAATCTATACTGTAATATTTATTACTGACGACGGAATTGACTTAAATGTACTATCAGAGAAGTAGATTCCAGTATAGCTGGGGGAGCTACGTAGAATTTATGGTGACGTTATGAGCTATGACAAACCCAGCCGACAGATCACAAATAACTTTGAATTTACATGATCCTATCAATAATTGACGTTGGTCTGTCAACTGCCTAGGAATCAATTTCCTCGAATATACGTATTTTGGTTTCGACTGTCGAACCACATAGCTAAAAAAGTTTGAAGATAATATCTAGCAGGCAACGATGTCAATAGCTATGTCCACATTGTGCCTTTTTTGTTCATTAAGGGCATGCATCATAGCGCAGTAAACAGAGCACGTGAGGCATGCCCGCGACGCATGCCCTCTGACCGTATCCAAAACTTTCGCTTTGTTCTTTAAAGACAATGTTGGCGTTGCGTTAGTTGACATATTCAATTGAATGTTGAAAGTTGAATGTCAAAAGATGATGAAAATTGAAGATGAAAGTGCACAATGTGGACATAGCTAATGCTATGCTAGCAGGTTATAATTCTAAGCTAGCAGGCAGTAGCGACGGCGATTTTGGGCAATCATAGATGAATCAGGGGGCGTCTACAAATTACGTGAGGTGTTTTTTTTTTAATTTTTTTTATGGTGGTGTTTCAAATCTAAGTGTAATAACTTTAGGGTGTGTATGTGTTCCTTGTAGAGAGTTTACTGTGACTTTCACAGCAGCGCTGAAAGACCAATTTTTTTTTCACTTTTGTGTGGGCAAGCGCCCCAGTGTCACGAGTGACGAGACTCACGAGACTCACTTTTCCCCATACAAAAGTGAAAAAATTGGTCTTTCAAGTTTCAGCGCTGCAAATTTCACAGTGAACTCTCTACAAGGAACACATACACACCCTAAAGTATTATCGCTTAGTTTTGTTACATCCTGTATACATTTGTAATCACAAGCCAACGTAGAGAAGCGGCATTTACAAATGTTTGCCATTTTATAATCTGTCAATAACAGCCTTCCGACAATTTAATTGTTTTACAAACATTGTCCTATCTTTCCAGTCGGGTTGTCTCTTCTGCTTTAATGCATTTTGAAATAATCTACCTCATATTATAATACCTTGTTCATATTATTATTATTGGCAAGTGACTTTTCCAACAAAAGCGCTTATTCCATTTGACTAAAAGAAATCTAAATGATTTAGTAACTAAATTTAGTGAAGTGGAATAACATTTAGAAAGATCCTAGATCCTAATTAGTGTACTAAATTGGCAAAAATGTGGCTTCTAACTGACTAAATCAGTGTTGCCAGATGGTTTCAACCTTTTATTGTATTAAAGTCAATATATTATGTTATACGATCTGGAATCCATTCGTTGGTAATATCTAAAGTCTGCTGGCTCCAAATAGTTTAGAAAGTTCATGATTTATAATTTTTCGTGGAACAAAAATTCTTTCAACCATCTTTTTCGCCTTTTACTTATTTTGATTTTCATTGAGCCAATAGCTAAGCCTATGAGAAGAACAATAATTTTTGTTGCTTTGACAGAACTGGGGGGCGAGCCAAAATTTTTTCGTTTTCGCTTCGTTATAGAATCGCCGATGAAAATGTATGGAATTGACATAAACGTTCGTTAATATGACGTTAACGTTCGACTCGTCTTATGTCAATTCCATACATTTTGATCGGCGATTCTATAACGAAGCGAAAACGAAAAAGTTTCGGCTATAGGCCCTGGAGCCAGCCAAAATCGCCGCGTCGTCACAATAGATTTCATTACTAAATAGGACAAGTGGAATAAGAAGCTTCTAATTAGTCTTCTTTTTAGGATTCTAATTAGATTTCTAAATTTAGTGATATGGAATAACAACTAAAGTCACAACAGAGTTGACAAGACATAACAGATAAGTTAAATAAAAATTATAATTCCCTATTACAGTGTCCAATTAATTTTGTTAGTAATTATTATAATTAATATAGTTATTATATTGATGTTTCATTATTAAAATATAATTATAATGTGTTTGCGGAGTCATCAATACGGTACGATATTGATTTCCTTTCACTTCGCTTGAAATATGTGGAACTAAACATAATGGTTTCTTTAATACTAAACTCTGCATTTTATTCGGAATGTGGCCTTCTAGTGATGATTAAATTGGGAAGGTCGATTGCAAACTCTTATTGATATTTAAAATTTATTATTGTATCAATATTTCATTTAAAAATAATCCGATACACTTCCCACGGATGCATAAATAATGGATACTTACTTAAAATTATTGCACATTGACTTAATATATTATAAGCCATACACGCCATTGTCTACCGGAGAGGTCCACCTGTGCAGGTATGCCTGCGCAGGTAGACCGGAATGTGTGTGGGTGCTGGTCGCCTGCGCAGGCTCAAAAAACTGCACACAGCACAGGTCTGTTCCCACACACATTCCAGTCTACCTGCGCTGGCATGGGTCTGCACAGGTGGACCTCTTCGGTAAACCGTAGCGTGTATGCTGTGGTGTATGGCAGCCATTCCACTGGCATACTTGAAATTATGTCCTATTTCCCCAATAAATGCAATAAGTACTGATATATCTACTTACTCGTCGTGACTCGTGTTGCGGTCTGAATTGACCCTAATAAGTTCTCGAGAACTTTTTTTGTAAAATCTAATAATTATTATTTGAATAATTTAAAACCACATTCAGAACTAGATTGTGATGTAATTATTATTGTGAGTTCGAGTCCATCGAGATTATACAACATTATGTCATTCAGTAGACCGTAGTCTCAACTCTCACAGATATTACTTACATGAAATAGACAGTAGGCTGCAGCCCCGGATCTAGGGGGGGGCAAGCCGGGGCCTGTGCCCCGGGCGGCAAGTTCAGGGGGCGGCCAAATTCACACTTGACGGACCAATGGACAACTCATCATTTATTTAACTTTGACCACGGAATAAATAATAGCACAATAAAATTACAGCAATTTCATAGCCATAATATAAACTTGACCGATACCCTGAGCGCGGAGTGAGACGTGCTGCACGAACATATTTATTATTCGCGAGGCGCGAGTTCAAAATACGCGCCCGGCTCCCGCTCGCCTGCAGGAATCGCAGATCGGGGCTTAAATATATATCTTACATATTGAGAGCTGAAATTAAATGGATGATAAAGGTGAAAATAAACATATTAAGTATGTAGGCGGGGCGGCATTTTTCAGTTTTTGCCCCGCCTAAAAAAAATTGAAGATCCGGGGCTGGTAGGCTGTAGACGTATCAGGTTCGACACAATTATAATATTCCATCTGCCCCGCGCGAGTTCATTTCGGCAATATAATATTATTATCCCGATTCCCGTCTTTGAGACTCAAAAATTATTTACCAAAATTACATCCAATCTGTACTAAATCTATACTAATAATATTATAATTCTGAAGAGTTTGTTTGTTTGTTTGAAAGCGCTAATCTCAGAAACTACTGGTCCGATTTAAAAAATTCTTTCAGTGTTAGATATAAGATAGTCCATTTATTGAGGTAGGGTATAGGCTATATTTTATCACGCTTAGGCCCACTTGCGCCAATCTGGGTTAAAGTTAACTCTGAGTTAAACATCATGTCATCTCTATCACTGACTTGGTGAGTGACAGATATGACATGATGTTTAACTCAGAGTTAACTTCCGTGGGCCTTAGACTAATTTGAGTTAAATTAAATTAAGAAATTTAAAAAAAACCCCGCCAAAAAACTTTAAAAAGTAATGAAATAACATTTACTGACTTTAAGTTTAAATCATTCCTATGAGTAAAGTAATATTTTAGTCCATAATCGTAGTCAAGGTGTGTCGGGGGGCCGCTAATTTAGATGTTTGATTTCACATAACAATATAGTTTGAGCTATATTGTTATGTGATGTCCGTCCGTCCGTCCGTCCGTCCGTCCGTATGTCACAGCCACTTTTCTCCGAAACTGTTAGAGCTTATACTATTGAAACTTGGTAAGTAGGTGTAGTCTGTGAACCGCATTAAGATTTTGATGCAGAAATGGAAAAATTATTAAAAATTTTAGGGGTCCCCATAGGTGCAACTGAAACAAAAAAAATTTTTTTTTCATCTAACCTATGCGTGTGGGGTATCTATGGATAAGTCTCCAAAAATCATATCGAGGTTTCTCATATCATATTTTTCTAACTTGAATAGTTTGCGAGAGAGACTCTTCCAAAGTGGTAAAATGTGTGTAATTTCTAAAGTAGGGGCATGATAATTCTAAAAAAAATATATGATGTAGATTACTATAAAAACTACCAACGAAAATTGGTTTGAACGAGATCTAGTCAGTAGTTTTTTTTGTACGTCATAAATGGTAAACCTTAATCTAAATTTCATTAAATCGACTGAAATATAAAAATAAATAAAAAAAACCTTTTAATTTCATAAAAATAAACCTTATTGCTGCTGCGGAACCCTTCATGGGCGAGTCCAACTCGCACTTGGCCGGTTTTTTATGTTGTTTGGCACAGATAAGAAGGATCATAGGCTATTTTTCGTGGACTAATTTGTCTGTGAAATATATAATTTACGCGGGCGAAGCCGCGCGGAAACTCTAGTTGGTTCATAAGCATAAAGAGGAAAAATACATGATACACAATTTAGAATTTAGATTGATGTAATATTATGCATTAAGACGTAATATTGCTTGAGCAAGTAAAATTACTTTGAGTAATAGATGGCATCAATATTTCTAGAACTATGTTAAAATTACCTTTATTTTTGCCAATTCATACAATTGTTACGCAAGAACAACATTCGGAATGAGTCAACTATAAGCTCTAGTGTTCGGTCTACTCAGTATATGTCAGTATGTAGAGACTAGAGGGGCTTCCATTAATTACGTGAGGCACTTAGGGTGGGCAGGGATACCGGAAAATCTTCCAGCAAATATCACGTAGTTTCGAAATTTAATTTTTATAAATCGATAAAAATAAAGCTGGGAAGCTATAATAATAAAACGATAATGCGACAAGATAAAATTCAATTAAAATCTCGAAGGATTGAGTCTTAATGCTTCGAAGTTCAATATTGAAAGAGTAACAAATCTCACCGGAAGTTTTTCAGTCTCCAGCGATCGAGCCCCGTGTTGCCGGCGAACTACTTATCTGAACGATTTACTTCGATTGCCTTCTTATAGCGCAGGTTAATGAGAATAGTTTCTGTGTTCGACTGATTGCAAATTAATTAAGCAAGAAGTTTAATCGTGCACTTGCGCTTAGCGGGCCTCCTACAGAACTCGTAGAAGCGAGAAACGTCACTTAGGCTGCGTTTTCACCATGTGCTGCGAGGAGTGTGTTTTTGAGAACCATAATAGACTCGCTTCATTGACGTGACCTCGCTTAGCGTAGCGATTCTATTGGATCTTAAAAACACATTCCTCGCAACGGTTTTAGGGCCGGAAAATTTATTTGAAATAAAAAAAATGATTTTATGCATAGCCAGATGATGAAGTGGGTAAGTTGCAAGGTTTGTTCAAATTATAAGTGAAAAATTAGCTCTTTTTATACGCTTTTTATTAGCTTCACCTGTATATTTGTTTGTAACTATAATTGTTTGTAACCGACTTCTTTGGGCGCGATTTTGACCCACTTTAAACAGCCAGATTTCGTTCAAACTTTGTAGATTTATCGAGGACCGATGACAATACACTAATTTGATATAATTATTCCATTTTTCAATTTCTATATTTGTATGTTTGTTTATAACCGACGCTTTATATAAAAAGCGTGTTTTTAGTTTTTTTAACTATTACTTATTTTCTTTATTTAAAGGCTTGTGTCGAAACCGACATTGCCAGCCTCAAAATTAGCTCTTATGTTCTAAATTCTGAAATATAATTAGTTATCCACTTCATCATGCACATATGTTAAATTTTGTGTTTATATTTTTGTTGTTTATTTCTATATTTCACATTTATAATATTAGTATAGATTATAAACAAAATAGAAAATGACGATAACCTCATTTTATGAAGGTATGGTATTTATTTATCTTACTACGTGAACATTATTTTTTTTTAATAAGCCTATCCATGGTGCAAAATACATTATAATGCTGAGCCAGTTTTGGTGATACCAGTCGGTTTCAGTAGCCTGCATCCTAATTTTATAATTTTAATGAAGCTTTCTACCTCGTTCGAAATTACAGGTATTTTGCATAAAATATCAAAGCAACGTCAACGTCAATCGCATTCCGCATTGGTCGCATCTCCAAAAGTCAGTTGCTTGACGAATATAATTAAATACAGTACGATTTAAAACGAGTAAAACTAAGTAGAATCGGCCATTTTACTTAATTAATCTGTATAGCATTTGATTTTACCAATTAAATCCAACAAGACGTCATGTACTAGACTAGAAGCAAGCATTCCGCAATCCACATTCCCTTATAAGCTCCCAAGGGCACCAAGGGTTGAAAATAATTTATTCGCCGCGCCGCTAAGCTTTCACGGGCAAAAGCTCATTGATACGATTATGAGGAAGCACGAAGCTCGAAGTCTAAATAAGCGCCTGCAAATGTCGAAGAGCTTTCGACACTAAATGTTAGTTAACAAATAATACTAGGCACGATCTGTCTTGCATATTGATTCCTTTCATGTGAAATGGCGTGGGTTTGGGGCTATTAAGGACGCTATTACAAATATCAGCGATTTTCCGGTACCCTATTAAAGAATTAGGAGTCAAACTGCGAAGATATTTTGGTTTCAAATGAAAGATAATATATTCATCTCCACGACTGTACCATAAAAATTCTATAGCCGCATACAAAATTTTCACATAAAATACGTTTTAACCATCTCAATAATCGCAAAAAAATGGGGTCTGATTAGGTACCTTACTATCTAAATACACTGAACTGAGGAAAATAAATATACAAAAAAATTGTTGCTTATTTAGTCCTCTATAAAGTCCGCAAAAAATTTTATATAAAAATAAACAACTTTTCCAGTTATAAGAAAAGTGTGTTTTTAGTTTTTTTACTTACTAGCGACCCGCCCCGGCTTCGCACGGGTGCAATGCTGATACTAAATACACTACAGAAAAACTATGAACGTTGTATATAAAAACATAGCGGCCCACTCCGGTTTCGCACGGGTATAAAATATATAGCCTACGTGATTAAAATCGATTTAGTAGTTTTGATAAATTGCAATCCATAAATTATGGTTTTATTTAATCTAATCTTATCTCACCTTATGTAGGTACTTATAATTACTATAAGTGCGATTTAAAAATTAACCTTAGAATAGAATATAATTTATATTTTAAAACTACTATCATACAATTATTTATCGTAACTTACTTATAATTACTGATACGTTGTCGCGCTGAAAAGCACGTTTTTATAATAAACGCGTCCGAACGCTGCTAAATTCAAAGTGCTATAGGGAAAACCGCGGCCTCAGACGCGCTATATAAAGGCACGCTCTTGCCGCACCGGGCAGCCGGCCGGTACCGCCGCAAACGCTACGTCCCGCAATTTTTAAATCTGTAATATCCTCGAAAATATTCACTTAAATCATACGGTGTAAAGGGCCATATAGATCTATATTAAATGAACAATGTATTCAAGGTATTTAATTGGTTAAGAATTAATGCTGTATTGGTTAAAATCGCTTCGAAAATTAGCCATTATTAGTCGTAAAAAGTAAATGACAAAAAAAGTTATTGTGGGTTATCCATAAGAGATAGACATATACCATCACGGACTTTTCTGTAGACCTTTTCAATGTGTACAATACTTAGTACATTATTTTGATAAAACTCGTAGGGTTCAGCCTGGGTTTGCAATGTAAGCGGAAAAATGTAATTATTTACGACATCACATTAGAAACCTCAAAAATAACAGTACTTCTCCACTATTTAATGGATGTTATTATACATATAAACCTTCCTCTTGAATCACTCTATCTATTAAAAAAACGCATCAAAATCCGTCGCGTAGTTTCAAAAGGGACATAGGGACAGAGAAAGCGACTTTGTTTTATACTATGTAGTGATTATCCATAACAATGATGAATGAACATATGAATTTCACACACCATTTTTGTCCCAACTATATTTAGCAACAAAGGCGTCCGGGATTTGGGCTATTGTTTCAACAGAAGGCAGGACGAATCAATCATTGGAAATTAAATGATGCATGATGGTGCGATATCCGTTATCCGTACACCGTAACATGCTAAGTGGAAATTTAAATGCAAATATCTGACGGATAGTCTGAAGTCTGAATCCAATCAAGAGTTATGGCGCAATTTGTTCAATGTTAGATTAAATTAGAATTATAGGGATCGTTCGCAATGGTGCTGCAAACTGGTGTCGCCAATCTGAAACTTTTTATTATTTACTTGACAATTGACAATTGACATCTGTTCCCGCCTATTTAGTTCTTGCACGGTCCCTCTAAGTTGTGCGTGGTGATCACATGGAAGGGCGATTACGCGCAGTGTCAATACTCACTATAATATTAGTAGTAGGTATTGGCAGTGTTCGATTTTAAGGAGGAAGAGGTGTGAGCGAGATGAGTGCACGAGAAAAATATAATATGAAGAAAAACGTTTGGTGGGCGTATCTAGACACGCGGTAGCGTGTCAAGCCAAGTTCCAGCATAACAGAATGGCGAGCAGCACCGTGTGTAATATTCTCACAACAGGAAATAATATTACACGAACCATTTGCAGGTACTTTTGACCATCTCATAATTCAGAAACTATTTCACATAAACGTTTAAAATTTGGCTCATATAATAAAACTTGCGAGATAAATATATGCTCTAAATTTCATGAGCACAACTCAAACGGTTATTAAGATATTAACGCCCGAAAATCTAAATTTTATCACTGACTGACTGACTGACTGACTGACTGACCTATAGATCAAAATTCTAACCCACTTCCAGATGACCTAGAAGGCTGAAATTTGGAATCCAGCTCGATAATTGTGTGTAAGCGTAGGGAAAATCAGAAAACAAAAAAAAACGGTCAAGTGCGAGTTGGACAGAGCGAAACTAGGCAAAAAATGTGTTTTTTGTATGGAGACCCCCCTTGAATATTTATTTTATTTTACTTTTATTATATATTATGAAAGGAAAAATATAATTAAAGATTTTGTGAATATTTCAAGTACCTACCGGCTGCCATTATTGATTTTGAGCAAAAAAGGCCAAAAAATCACGTTTATTGTATGGGAGCTCCCCGTAAATATAATATTTTATTTGTGAAAAAACTTTAGGAAATGTATAGAAGGTGACTTTATGAAGTGTGTCTGTCTGTCTGTTTACTGTTACCTTTTCACGCCCAAACTGCTTGTACCGATTGTTCTTAAATTTGGTATGGAGATATAGTTTGAGTATTGGGAATAGACATAGAATTCTTATAATACGTCTGTACGTCTGTCCGTCTGTCTGTCCATCTGTCCGTCCATCCGTCCATCTGTCTGTCTCTCTGTTAGATAGCTATAATAATAGCTACACTTCCGCACAATAAGTTATACCCTATAGTTAATGGTTGGAAATACAATTGTGTTATACCGTATTATTCCAATTTTTTATTTATTTATTTATTTATTTATTTATTTATTTATTTATTTATTTATATCGGGCTACATAGGCCCATACAATATATACCTTAAAGACTAACATACATAAAACTTATAATATACACTTAATAACTACACTTTATCACGAGTTAACGGCGACGTGACGCGCGCTTCATTCCGGAGTCTCCCCCGGAACCTTCGGTAAACCACACCAGTCGGCCAGAATTCCTCCGCTTCAAAGGTCGACAGAAGATGCGTCGGTACTCTCACCACAAAGGAACTGAAGTTGACCTTGTGGCGAGACTGCAGACGTTCGACCCTCAGGCGGAGGGATGTCTTCTTACTGATGTAGTCCACGACGTCCTCGACCTCCATGGACCAGTGCAGGCGGGATATGTACAGGGGCGTCGCGGGGACCTCGCTCCGCAGACGCAGCTCAGGTACATATGGCGCGGTGCCGCGATGGTTGCGGGCGGCGGGCTTCTTCTTCTTCCTCTCCACCAGTATGAAGCCCTCCTCATCGCACCTCCTGCTCTCGTCCTTGTCAGGTCGAGAAGACTTGGCCTTGCGGCTCTTCGTAGTCTTGCGGCTCTCCGTAGACTTACGAATCTCCGAAGCCTTACGGCTCTCATTCTCCCCTTTTTTATTCGCCCGCGGGGGAGGGGCGGGGCGACCAGCAACAGTCGCGTAGTTTTGCTGAGTCGCCTGTGGACTCGGCGTCGGCGCAACCGGGAGGGGAGCGCGGGCGGCGGCAGCGGCGGTGTTCGTTGACCCGTCCAAAAATGCTGACGGGCTAAACACTTGCGCGCCTCGGCGACAGTTGACGTATGGCGCGGCGTCAGGTGACCTACATAATGAATTATTACTTTTCAATTGCGATAATTCACTACGTAGGTCACTGATGGTAGCTGCTTTTTCCATTCGCTTGGATTTTCCTTGTTTTATTCGTCTGATACTCAATAAGGCTTGGGGGCTGTTTCCCCACTTCCTGATAAGTTTCAGATAGACTATCCACAACTTATCTGACAGAATAAGTATCTACCAGATAACTTGCGGATAGCATATCCGACACTTGTCGGGAAGTGGTGAATTAGCCCCTTAAGGTTGCGATTGAATTTTATAGTCGAATATTATGTATGTTTGAACTGGGAAGATTAAGGTGTCTACCCTTGCTCGGAAAGTTTTATTGACAAAAAGTAATGATATCCCACCAAAAACATAAATGTAAATGGAGAGCCAAGTTCCATACAAACATTATTCTTGTCTATGGTCTTCGCCGTAAAAAGGATGGAGATCTAAATAAGTGCCAAGTTTCATGAAAAATCGAAACATATGTATGTATAGGAACCAAATAACATTATGAACAAATAATAGAGTCTATTTCTTTGCTTTATTGAATATCTAAAACAATTATTGATGTTATTTAAATGATGTGAGATCTTAAACTAGATTAGATTTGAATTGGCTAGTTTTCATCAAAATTAAAATGTTTAATAACTTTATGAAATGACTGGTGTAATGAAGAGTGACTTCACTAGAAGTGAGTCTGTTACAAATTGACACCGGAATCCGTACTGATACTTTCTTTGTGAAACAATTAAACATCCTCAACTGGAGTTTGCAGTTCGAAAACTGACTAAACAAACTGAGCATCGAATTCAGTGCATTTTGTACTTTTCTCGCATCATGACCCCCACAGTTCGCAACGACGGAGTAAGTTTTGTTGTTAATTCGTAATCACTGGGCCGTTCTATTTTAATGATAGACCGTATTTAAAAATTAATTGATCGATATAATCTGTTTCCTTTGAATTATTATCAAACTACAATTGGTATTTCTGTTGAAAATATATTTTTTACCTATATTTTTTATTTTATTTGAATGGAAAATATACAGTTAGGTACGTTATTTTAGGAAACACATTACATATTATATTATGACAATATATGTAATGTGTTTCCTAAAATAACGATATGAGAATATTATTTTGCTTTTGATAGAAAACGGACTGATTCGAACAAAGAACGAAACTGAATTATTATCGTTACTTATCTGTTACTTACTTATTCAACTTTAATAATCTTTTTTTCCAGATCGTAATTAGTATTCTACTATTTCAAGTAATAAAAATACCAGCCATGCCAATCCATAATGGCATCAGCATGAAATTTAATCCCGGCGCAGCGAAAGAGGATATTAAGCCGAAGACATTTGGGTCGCTTTTCGCCAAAACTTCACAAGGATTAACCCCTCAAGCTCAAAAACTGTCGCAGACGATTTTAACGCAGGGACTAGGATGTACGAATCAAATTGCGAGACATTTCGCTATTGAATCTAATCTATATAACTCGAGTGGAGACGGAAAAATGGACACCATAACAATCCCTATTCTGAAAGAGCTCAACGAGACTTACAAAATAATCGTGGTGAAGGCGCCAAAAGGTTTTAGAATCGGTCAACGCGATTCCGAACAAGCCATCATATACATACTTTTCTCAGACGAGGACACCGAAGAGTTTCATATACCCGAAGTATATTTTGTTAAGAAAACTCCCAGTAACGTGCTAGACCCCAAAATTGTAGACCCCGTCATAATAGTAAACAACAATCGAACCATAACCGGCCTGAGGAGCGCAGAAATAACTAAATTTGTTAGATTCAAAAGCAAAAGAAACAACCGCCACGAATCTCAGGAGGTAATAAAGCGATAACTTTGAGAAATACTGTTATCGTTACAAGTTTATGATTCTCAATTGCATTTTAAAGTAAACTAATTTAATGAAAGTTAGCAACAGCGAGTTCCGTTAATATTAAATATTGTAGAAGATTTGTGAAATAAAACATTAATTACGAAACTTTTTATTTTATAACTTACCGTGAGAAGAATTGCAATCGCTTCAGATCATATTTTTTATTTCTTCACATTTTCTTTAGTTATTAAAAGACCTAAATGTACGGTCACGAGGCCGTTCTCTTTCAAGTTTGTAACAAAAAGGAAGTCTTTTATGATTCAACAGGAACCTCTATTGACTGGAGAGTGGAGACGTCGCGGCGCGTAGTACCTTTATTAAAAATTCTACTTTCCACGTTCCTAGCCTCTTTGACTTGCAACGCTTTTCGATATCGCTTTACAATTAATTTAATGGAAAATTGAAAAAGACGGCAAAGAAATAAATGGCACTTTTCTTTTTATCAATGACGGGTGTTATTATAAAATATATAGCATTGTTTACGGACTCGCAGGTATTTTACAAACTTTTTTGCAAGGTACATTCTTATAATATAGTATTAAGATACTATACTTGTGTAAAATGTAATAAGATGTAAAGCAATGGCTTCTCTGATTTTTCAAGAAAATTAAATGAAGACTGTAGGTGCGGTTTTCAATATAAGTACCATGCTTAATTAAAAAGAGTAGATACTTATTATCAGATTTAGATGTAATATTATACTCTATACCCTATAGAGTACTAGATAAAGACCGCAACTCTGTTGCGCCAAAATTTGTTTATCGCAACGAAACCGTACCTTTTTCCGGAATAAAAAGTATCCTATGTCCATTCCTGGGACTCAAAGTATCGAAATACCAATTTTATTTCTTATTCTTCCATTTTATTATCTATAGACACTGCTTTATAATTTAATATCAAACACGCGCAAAAAATTGGTTTACACCAGCTGTTAGCTAGTGCGCATTCTGCTTTCCGCAAACCCTAAAGTTTAAAATTCAAATACTATGTAGTATAAACTTTACCACGCTTAAAGTATTTGAACTTAGACTAAGTAATCTACCTATCTACTTTACGACTCTCTTAAATTAAAAAATTATGGCGTTAAGCCTTTGGTGATTTATGAAACAAGCAACCGGTCATAGTCTAACTTTCCATATTATTTCCTTTTTTATCCTTGCCATATCCTGGGTTATGGAATCGCTTTGCCCACAAAATAATTTGCATCCCAGAAACGCAATTAGACCGTAACCCGCGTGAAGCCTTGTTAATTTCAAAATATAATTGGAGGGATGCTCAAACAAGGATATATTTTCTGCGGACGTTGTTAATAAATAATATTATATATAATATGTTGAACTTGTTACAGTCTTTATTTAAATATTTTTTTTTACCAATGAGAAAGTATAATGTTATAGTTTAGGAATATAGTAGGTAAAACGCCCAATTACTGGCACTTCAAAGGGTTTATATATACTACATCTATAGTCTATACTAATATTATTATAATTCTGAATAGTTTGTTTGTTTGTTTGTTTGAACGCGTTAATCTCAGGAACCATGGTCCGATTTGAAAAATTCTTTCAGTGTTAGATAGCCCGTTTATCTAGAAAGGCTATTAGTACGGGAGTCCTAGAACAAACTTTTTTTTGATTACTAACAAGCTAATTTTCCGTGAGTGGCTTCATTTTGACAAGACGAAGAAGATAAAATAGTTGGGCTATTTTATCTGCGAAAATTCTCGAAAGTAATAGCTAACAGAGATAGAAAGGACAAAAGATGTCGATTTGGTGATCCTAAAATATTTATTACTAACAGGTTGGTTTAGTGTTTAATATAAAGATAATTATGTAAATGATAGGAAAACACATTTGTCCTACAAAATATATGGTTTGATCAAAGAGTTCCCCCTCTTTCAACATGTATCGATGACGAGTAAATTTTTTTATTACTAACCAGCTGATTTTTTGTATATTAATTGGCTAATATTTTTATAGTTTAACAGTCGTATTGTCCCCCAAATACCGTGGTACGTTATCCCGGTTCTACGCTGTATAGGCTGTATTTTATCACGCTAAGACTAATAGGAGTGAAGAAATAGAGGAAAGTGTGGAAAAACGAGGGAAATTATTTGAAAGGACTTAATATCTCACGAACTACTGGAGCAATTTTTCTATTATTTGGCACAGATAAGAAGTAGTAGAAGAATCATAGGCTATTTTTGTGGACTGATTTGTCTGTGAAATATCTAATTTACGCGGGCGAAGCCGCGCGGAGCGTCTAGTCTATAATAATTATTACTATTGGCATTCTAATATTTTCAAATATTTAATTGGCTTAACTTTCACTATTTTTTCACCAAGTCCCTCGTTGTTAAAACAAACAACTAAATTTAACTCATGAGTCAGGCTTTGCCGTGAAACCAGTCTTCTGTAAATCCTTCTCTTTGATTCATTACAGTTCGGAATTGCTTTGAACTATTAACTTTTTTTAGTATCAATCGAATGACATTCGATCTCTACCTGTTCTAGCTGCTTTTCTAGTTGGATTAAGAACTAGATTTTTGTATGAAATCGATAATTTCCTGAGATAATTTTCACGATGTTGTCCGTGGAAAGCTATATTCCATTATGCCATTATGCCATTTCCTCCATTGGTACTCTTAACTTCAAATTATTAAACAAAGATTTACAAAAGAGGGTTTAGATTATTTCAAAGCGTACATCTAGACACGCGGTAGCGTGTCAAGCCAAGATCCAGCATAACAGAATGGCGAGCAGCACCGTGTGTTAATATTACACGAACCATTTGCAGCTACTTTTGACCCCCTCATAATTCAGAAACTATTTCACATAAACGTTTCAAATTTGTCTCATATAATGAGACTTGCGAGATAAATATATGCTCTAAATTTCATGAGCATAGTTCAAACGGTTATTAAGATATTAACGCCCGAAAATCTACTTGTTTATCACTGACTTACTGACTGACTGACTGACTGACCTATAGATCAAAATTCTAACCCACTTCCAGATGACCTAGAAGGCTGAAATTTGGAATCCAGCTCGATAATTGTGTGTAAGCGTAGGGAAAAATCAGAAAACAAAAAAATCGGTCAAGTGCGAGTTGGACAGAGCGAAACTAGGCAAAAATTGTGTTTTTTGTATGGAGACAAAATATTTATTTTATTTTACTTTTATTACATAATATTATGAAAGGAAAAATATAATTAAACATTTTGTGAATATTTCAAGTACCTACCGGCTGCCATTATTGATTTTGAGCAAAAAAGGCCAAAAAATCACGTTTATTGTATGGGAGCTTCCCGTAAATATATTTTATTTGTGAAGTGAAATACTTTAGGAAATGAATAGAAGGTGACTTTATGAAGTGTGTCTGTTTGTCTGTTTACTGTTACCTCTTCACGCCCAAACTGCTTGTACCGATTGTTCTTAAATTTGGTATGGAGATATAGTTTGAGTCCTGGGAATAGACATAGAATTCTTTTAATACGTCTGTACGTCTGTCCGTCTATCTGTCCGTCTGTCCGTCCATCCGTCCATCTGTCTGTCTCTCTGTTAGATAGCTATAATAATAGCTACACTTCCGCACAATAAGTTGTACCCTATAGTTAATGGTTGGAAATACAATTATGTTATACCGTATTATTCCAATGCCTCCTGATGGTAGCTGCTTTTTCCATTCGCTTGGATTTTCTTTGTTTTATTCGTCTGATACTCAATAAGGCTTGGGGCTGTTTCCCCACTTCCTGATAAGTTTCAGATAGGCTATCCACAACTTATCTGACAGAATAGGTATCTGCCAGATAACTTGCGGATAGCATATCCGACACTTGTTGGGAAGTGATGAATCAGCCCCTTAAGGTTGCGATTGAATATTATAGTCGAATATTATGTATGTTTGAACTGGGAAGATTAAGGTGTCTACCCTTGCTCGGAAAGTTTTCTTGACAAAAAGTAATGATATCCCACCAAAAACATAAATGTAAATGGAGAGCCAAGTTCCATACAAACATTATTCTTGTCTATGGTCTTCGCCGTAAAAAGGATGGAGATCTAAATAAGTGCCAAGTTTCATGGAAAATCGAAATATATGTATGTATAGGAACCAAATAACATTATGAACAAAGAATAGTCTATTTCTTTGCTTTAATCTATAACAATTGATGTTATTTAAATACTGTGAGATCTTAAACTAGATTAGATTTGACTTGGCCAGTTTTCATTACATCACACAGTGTATATATGTAGATCTAAATAAGTGCTATATACACAGTGTATATAGCACTTATTTAGATCTCCATCCTTTTTACGGCGAAGACCATAGACAAGAATGTTTGTATGGAACTTGGCTCTCCATTTACATTTATGTTTTTGGTGGGATTAAATTAAACTTCAGCAATCACGTGCCGCTGTTAGTGTACTGAATGATATTTATACTGTAATCGGACGCTTCACCTGAGTCACTCCAATTTTGGGTTCGAACTCTAATTTTGAAAGTAAATATTATGACGATGAATTATTATTTGTTATGATCCCTTTTTACACGTAAACAAGGTGACAAGATTAATTTGGGTTTTGGTCCTCGGCGAAATCTTGAGTTTCCTAGACTTGGGCCGGTATAAATAGTCAGCACTCAAGATGCATCTCGGTCTCAAGACACGGTTCGCTCTGTGATTGGTTGGCTGTCAAAATTTGGACCAATCACAGAGCCGAACCGCGTCTTCAGACCGAGATGCATCTTGAGCACTGACTATTTATACCGGCCTTAATTATCAATGTAGGTATTGTCAAACATCTTCGCTTAAGGTCAGGTCACACAAAAACGCTCAACGCGACTTGACGATGCACAAAAATTGAAGAGAAATTAGTAGAAAGACGGGCGTGAAGGTCAATTCAGACGACGCGTAGGTGCATTTCTAAATTTAAATTGAATTGACCGACTTCAATTGGGTGAGACCGGCTGGCCGACGGACAGCATCTTGCAGTCCAACTGCAAAATGCGGTTGCAGCAGGATTTCTGCCAACCGAAAAACTCACGACTCACAAATTACGCCAAACGAGCGTGATTTGTGAGTTGTGAGTCGCAGAATTTCGGCTGGCAGAAATTCTGCTGCATTCAATTTCATACAAAAGTCGTGTTTGATTCACACGAACGTAATTTTGTGAGTCACGATTTGTATGAAAAGATATTTACGCGACCGAAATTCTGCGACTCGCAACTCACAAATTACGCTCGTTTATCTTCGTACAAACCTAAGTGTGAAGGGAGAAGGCCGGCCGGCCGGAATGTTTGATTATTATTTGCTTTATTCGCCCTACTACGGAATTCTAGTAGGTACAATAAATATTTCCATAAAATATCCCTGATTTTGTACGGAAATTGTGAGCGATGAGAATCGCATCGGCCGTTTTTTTAATTAATTACTATTTATTTACTTTTGCACAGTTTCGTCATCCATATTCATAATTCAATACACAGATTGTACAGAGAAATTATTATTATTGGACCGACATCAACAAAAGGAGGTTATCAATTCGACGCGTATGTATGTAATATTTCCAGAACTGCCCAGTTTTGGTATATTATCTTCAGCGTCTGAACAAATGTGCCAAATTTCAAAAGTGTATGTAGGTATGTAACTTTATGGTGAGTATAGAAAGAAATCAAACTTAACTAAACTTTAATTTACATAATATACCTTTATACTAAGAATACAAATAAAGGAGAACCACTGAAGCCACTGAAAGCTACTGAAAGTCGGAAGATTTACTTCGAAGCGTGAATACAATTCGAAAATGTGCAAATAGTGCAAAAAGGACGATTCGAGATTCGAAGTTTAAAATAGCAGTTCATTCCTTATTTGTGTCTGTTCGGCGCTGATTCCAAACATAAATATTCTGTGGATTTCAAATAAAATTAATTGAATTAAAATAGCTCTTGCAAAATACTCGGATTTATTGCTGCCGAATACACGACAATTTTTTGTGAAAATAATAATCGGCTGCGGTTATTTTAACTTTTTGAAAATTAAAAGATATTCTGATAGACATGGGTCTTACCACAAAAGATTTAAACACCCGTTGAACAGTTGTTTAGAGAAAAATTCAGTACAAAAATGTCACAAAACAACTGTTCAACAGGTGTTTAAATCTTTTGTGGTAAGACCGTAATAGTTTATTTTATGAAAATATACAATTATTACTATAAAGTAGTTCGCGTGGTGAAACAGGCCCTAAATCTATCAAGTTAAGTGGTAGATAGCCTATCCGGCACTTATCAGGAAGTGGTGAAACAGGCCCTAAGTATGCCCTTTCCCAGTGCTGAAAGTATCTTCATATCGCATATACTTACAAGTTACATTGGATAATAAGTTATTATAATATTTTATAATACATTGGACAGTTCCATATAATGGTTGTTATTAATTAATAACTTAATCATTGTAATTAAACTATTAAGGGGCCTGTTTCACCACTTCCTGATAAGGTGCCGGATAGGCTTTCCATAACTTTTTTGACAGATTTTCCATACTCTATCTGTTTTGTTAAATGGTGGATAGCCTATTCGGTACTTATCAGGAAGTGGTGAAACAACCCTAAGAGTTTTTTGTTTGGTTGAACGCGCTAATCTTCTTCTAACCCGAGAACCCGAGAAAAATGAGACGAACCCAAGAATGTAGAGCTCAAGTTTGACTTTTTTTATATATTGACTTTGTCCGCTATATCGTGGCCGTTAGTCCACACTTCACAGCTGCCGTCACCGGGACGTCACCGGCAAGCTAACCAAACTTGGAAATAACATCAAACATGTTTCCAACGCGGGAATCGAACCCATGGGCCATGACCTCCGAGTCAAGAGCCGTGCTCTGTACCACTAGACCACGGAGGCGTTACTACTGTAATATTAATATGTTACAACTTCATGCAATATTCATGATATGACACCATTTATTACCTAACTGTCTTATTTAAATGATTCGATTATGAAAGTCATCTAGAGTGAAAATATTACGTAATAATTTGATGCGAATTGATTAAAATAGATAATCAAATTTCCCCAAGCTTACAGCGGACCAAAATTATTACGAAAACTCTTACAACGCTTTCAACGCGAAAAAAGCAGTCACCACCCATGAAGAAAGACAAGATAATATTCCTCTCAATGTCGTATTGAATTTTTAACCGACTTCCAAAAACGAGGAGGTTATACGTTCGTCTGTGGATATTTTTTTTTTTTTTTTATGTATGTTCAACAATTACTCCGCCGTTTATGAACCGATTTTCAAAATTTTTCTTTTGTTATATTAGGTTCCACTCCAATTTGGTCCCATTTTGTCAAAAGTGGTGATCTGATGATGGGATCCATGGGTAATCGAGGGAACTCCTCAAAATTCAAATGGAAACATATGTTTTTTTTGGTTTCATATGAAGTATTCCAGACATATGTTACCAAAAAGTAAGATTTTGCACCAGGATTTACCATGGTTCGAAGGTGGTGAACAGAACTCCTTACTCATTGTAGATACATGTTTGGGGGTTTCGGCGTTATCTTAAGAACTGAAAGCATATACTACTATGCAAATTTAATTAATCATCATCATCATCACCACCAATCCACCATACATCCGTGAGTAATCGAGGGAACTCCTCCAAATTTATATGGAAACTTATAATGATTTCGATTTTATAAGAAGTATCCTAAGCATATGCTACCAAAAAGCAATGTTCAGAAAAGTGGTGACCTGATGATGGGATCCATGAGTAATCGAGGGAACTCCTCAAAATTCAAATGGAAACATATGTTTTTTTTGGTTTCATATGAAGTATTTCAGGCATATGTTACCAAAAAGTAAGATTTTGCACCAGGATATACCATGGTTCGAAGGTGATGAACAGAACTCCTTACTCCTAATAGATACGTGTTTGGGGGTTTCGGCGTTGTCTTAAGAACTGAAAGCATATACTACTATGCAAATTAAATTCATCATCATCATCATCACCACCATTCCACCATACATCCGTGAGTAATCGAGGGAAATCCTCCAAATTTATATGGAAACATAATATAATGATTTCGATTTTATGAGAAGTATCCTAAGTATGTGCTACCAAAAAGCAAGATTTTAAAATTAGTTATACCATGGTTCCGAAGGTGCTAAGAGAACTCCGGATTCCTTATATATACAAGTTTGGGGGTTTCGGAGTTGGTTTAAGAACTGAAAGCATATGCTACTATGCAAGTTACATTCATCATCATCATCACTACTACCAGTCACCACACCATGAGTTATCTAATTATAACCCTATTATTGTTACTTTTAATCGTCTTTAAGAACAAAGCCCGAATTTGTCGAACGATTTAAAAAATTATAATGTTATTTCAATGTAAATGATTCGACCTTGGTGTTTAGGTTACCGAGTTAGCAACTTGATCATAAGATCTATGAGGAAAGTTATTCTTAAAATTTATAAGGACGATTTTAGTTATATTTGAGCATCCATACAAATATTATAAATGCGAAAGTGTGTCTGTCTGTCTGTCTATCAGTCTGTCCGTTTGTTACCTCTTCACGCTCGAACAGCTGAACCGATTTTGCTGAAATTTGGCATGGAGATACTTTGAGTCCCTAGAAAGGACATAGGATAGGATATTTTTATTCCGGAAAAAATTTAAGTTTCCGCGCGATAAACGAATTTTGGCGCAACGAAGTTGCGGGCGTCATCTAGTAATGTTGAGTTGTTTTCATGAGTGTAATGATAGAAAGTCACTGAACAGAACTTTAGAGCCTTTAAAGACAGGCGTATAAACATTAATTTTATTATTGCTTGATTAACGCCAAGCATATACATTAGGTATATGCTTGGAGTTAAGTAAGCAATTCTGAAGTAGTGATATCAGACAATGAGTTCTCATAATATCATGAAAGTGTATCCTGGATCCAAAGTAACTAAGCATAACACATATTAGTCTGTGCAAAAAACCAGCTTATAAATCACTTAAAAGAGTGAAATTATTATTTTTAACAAAAAATTAAAACCGACTTCCAGGGTAAAAATAATAATAATTTATAATGAACAAAAAAGTGTTAAATAATTCTTACTCTTTAAAGTGCCTTATGCATAATTCTCCTAAACCTCAACTATTTCTGTACACAATCTACATTATTTTGAAGTCGGTACCAGTCTTAAATATTAAAAATATTTTGTCATACAACTCAGCATTCTTATAGCTGGTACCGTCTTCAAAATAATGTAGATTGTGTACAGAAATAGTTGAGGTTTAGGAGAATTATGCATAAGGCACTTTAAAGAGTAAGAATTATTTAACACTTTTTTGTTCATTATAAATTATTATTATTTTTACCCTGGAAGTCGGTTTTAATTTTTTGTTAAAAATAATAATGTGACTCGTCTCGCGTTTTGAACTATCAACTATAGCTACTTGTACTAATAATATTATGTATTCTGTGCTATAGCATAGCATCACACAGCATCTAAATATGGATAACATAAAAGGTGTGTTTAGTCGATTACCCCATAAAACATAACGCAGGTGTTGTCTCACTATTTGTGCTGAAATATGGCTTACATTTCGCACAACCATATTATTATCATTTATTATGCAGTAATAAATACTGTATCCCAGTATAATGGCACCTCATTTGCTCTAAAAGCACGACACGTCTGAGACATTTTATTGAGAAAACTGCTGCATTTAAGCCGCCTAATGACGTCATTATAATATGTACATTACCTCAACTTGTACTTACTTATCATTAAGCACCTGTTAGATCACTGTTGAGCACCGAGAAAATTGCGTTATGACTGGTACAGCACAAAATATGATTAGCGCTGGTACATAAGACGTACTATCAGAGAAGTTGATTCCTAGGCAGATGGCGGACCTAAGTAATTTGGTCGCGTTATGTCAAAACTATCCAACCGATCACATCACAGCTAACATTGAATTACTTAAGCACAATAATTATATAGGTCCGTCAATTGCCTAGGAATAAATTTCTTCGATAGTACATTATATTATGTAACAAAATAGAATGTGCGTTACACGTACGCACGTTAGTCTTTTTGCATTCTGAATAAAAACTTATTGGAATTATAAATTAGTAAGTATCTCAAACATCACCAGAACGACAGCCAATAATTATGCAATGAATTGAACAAATGAACATGCGATTTCCAAACAACTTTTAGTAAGCTAGTTAAAATGTCTCAAATTCATGCAAAACACTAATAACTTATTAAGTAACAAATACGAGTGAGAGAAACTTTTCAATTTGAATACATAAAGGCGGCATTATGGATCAAAAAGAAACACACAGCTGATTCTTAAGTCTATTACATACTTAAAAAAACAATATTTACAATAATTTATAATAACTATGTACACAGTTTTCCTTTATTATACCGTTGTTAAACGGTTTGCAAGGAGAGCAATTTCTCAGTGACCGTTAACAAGCCCCGGCTGTAATGAGCTATCGTCATGTTTGAGTTCCGTTTCGTTAGTTTCTGATGTACCGGAGTTTTCCTTGATATTTCTATATTTGACAAATATAACTTCATGCTCCGACGGACCCTTCGGCTGTGGGACAATCACTTGCAGTTGTGGCTCCTCGGGTTTCTTGACTAAGACATAAATAAGCGTCTTGTCCTCTCTCGTCGCTTGTTGGTTGTACAAACTCTGAATTAGAGCTGCATTCTTACGCTCCTGTGACGGTAGCTTTATGAAAATTATCTTGTACGTCTTCTTCGGGGGTGGAGGTGGCGCAGGCGTATCTTCGAAGGCCGGCGGTGCGGCGTGGAAGTAAATATCCTTAGTTACTATTGGTGCAGGGGCCGGTTGAACTGGCAAACTCTGACCTATATTCGATACGCTAGCCCCGTTGAGTAAGAGCTGTCTTCCTGCTAGCACAAGTGGAGGTAAACTTTGAACGTTTAAATTAATCGGTGTCTGCTGTCCGTCGATTAAAACTTGCTGGCTTACTGGAGGAGGTAGTAAGTTGGGTTGCGCTGAAAGTATTCCACTATTTTCTGGCGGCAAAATATGAACTCCAGAGTTAACTGGAAGTTGACCATTAACTACAACTTGAGATGGTCCCAGTGGTAGGGGAACTGCTGGACTCGGTTGAGCAGCTATCACTGCACTCGCTTGCGGTAAAACATGCTGAACATTGTCATTGACAGGAATTTGATTGGCGGCAAGAAAAGGCGCTGGATGGAGCGGAAGGTGGTGTACACTAATCGACTGCGAGGGCAAAACACCAATATTTGCTTGGGGCAAAACATTCTGAACATTAGAAACAGTCTGGCCGCTTACAAGGGTTGGAGGTGCACTAAGAGGCAGAGGCAGCAAGTTGATCCGTTGATCAGGTAGAGTTACAATATTCGCGGGCGGTAACACACTTTGAGCTTGAGGTAGCGGACCGCTTAGCGGAAGTGGATTTGACGAGGGTATCGTCCCAACATTTGCGTAATTCGGATATAGAGAAGGATAGAATGATCGCAAATGTGTTGTCCGAATGGATTCACTTTGCGAAATTATCTGATTAGAGTTCACACTTTGATCGCCATTATGTTGATAAGGCAGTAAGTTACTCTCTAGGTTTGTTGGTAAAGCAGACGGTGTGTTTGCACTCTGTATGGTATTCGATAATATCTGCTCTTGATTTGAATAGTGGTTTTCTGATTTGTGTACCTCGCTTTCGAGTTGATTAACGACACTTCTATATTGCTCCTCGTTTATATTCTGTGGTACTGTTTGATCTAATTCATATCTGATATCTTCATTATTTATTTTTTCCTCCAAATTATGACTCGATAAATCTGGTTGGTGGTTTTGGTTGCTAGAAACTTCGATATTTGTATTTAGATGCTCATTGTTTTGATTTTGGACCTCAGCAGTACTCTGTCCTGAATAGTATCCTCCAGTTGTGCTACCAATGTATGCGATAGTTGTCACCTGTAATCAGAACATTATAAATAACAAAAATAAGCGCGCATACTTTCAACAGATAGTCAATTAAGCTAAGCGTCAAAAATGAGCAAGTCAAAGTTGCTAATTACTTTAGAGCAACAATAATTAAAAAATACGAAAATGGAGACATTAACGAAACACAGTAAACAAAATCGCTTTTGATGTGCATAAAATATAAGTAGGTGATAACGAACCAAGAATAATATGTGTCTAGTTTTAGCCATGGTAAAGTCGCAAGCAAACTGAGTCGTCTTCCGTCCTTACATCTGTTTATATATAATCATCCATGAAATCGCCATAACTAACCGACTACACCATAAATATTAATTTAATATAAAGCACCTATTTGCCTAGTCACAAAACTTCCACCAGTTGGTAATTAAGACTGTGATCATACTGAGCGTATCTCACCATTCCATTTTATATCTGAAGATAAAATCTCTATCTATCTGAATATCTATCTGAATATTATAAAGAACACGCTCAAATTATAAGCAATTGTAAAAGTGGTAATGGAACTGCTGGATTTGGTTGAGAATCTTTAATAATAAAATATGTTGTTACTTATTCATAATTCTAAAATGTAAGTATTGATAATCTTTTAGTCAGCAGTTTTTCTTTTCATCTACTCAAATATCTATAGTCTATACCAAAGATCATACAACTTTATTATTATTGTTGTATGTATTTGTTATATGTATAATATAATATGTATTTAAATAAACATAAACAATCATACTTATACTATCAAATTGAAGTGCGAACTTCACTTTTGCTTTACAAATCGCACATCGCGTATTCTTTTCCCATGTTCACGGCCTTAAGCGATCTAAATTTTTTATGAATTCGATGTCGTTGAGTGAAATACTCGTATCTGTTATGTCATAGGCATAACGTAAACATTCGAATAAAACTAGTTCAAATTATAATTCATTAATTTGCGTGAAAGTTCAATTAACATAATATTTGATAGAAATATGCCGCCTTCTTATAAGCTCTACAATATTTGGTTTTGGTGTTTTTAGCACAACAATCTATATTTAAAAATAAAAATGAACATTAAATTTTGTTGTTATAAATATATAAGCCAGATTATCAAGTAAATAAATAACATGGTTTGGAAAAATTAGTTATTGCCCTTAACTAGTTTTCAATTTCATCCACTCACGTCTTCAATTATTACATAATATTATAATTAAGAATGAGCTTTAGCTCGCCCTTAAATCGATCAATTTCACTTATTTTTTTCTTTACTTTACAAAATTACAATGAAAATACTGTTTAAACATGATGTTCATTTCCGCAAAACTCCCAGGAGTCTAAAAATGGAGTTCTTATTTCAATTCGAATAAACTTTTCGCATTTTCTCAGAAAATCCGTGTACAACGTAAATGTTTACCTTACTTAGGGCCTGTTTCACTTCTTCCTGATAAAGTGCCGAATAGCTGCTATCCACAACTGTTTTGACATTTTCTCCATACTTCATCTGTAAAGTTAAGTTTTGGATAGGCGATAGCCTATCCGGCACTTATCAGGAAGTGGTGAAACAGGCCCTTAATAATATTAATGTAACTAAAATTAAATGACGCCCGCAACTCCGTTGCGCAAAAATTCGTTTAATGCGCGGGGACCACACATTTTTCCGGGATAAGAAGTTATCATAATCTTTCCCGGGACTCAAAGTATCCTCCAAATCACATGAAAATTGGTTCAACAGGTTCCTTCTTCTCAATTGCGAAGTTCATTTCATGAGCAGCTTTAGTTAACGTCAGCAATTAAGGGCCTGTTTTACCATGTCCTGATAAAGTACCGGATAGGCTATCCCCAACTTTTTTGACAGACTCTCTATACTTTATCTGTCAAGTTAAGTGGTGGATGGCCTATCTGGCACTTATCAGGAAGTGGTGAAACAGGCCCGAGTCAGTGTGTCCCGCAAGTCGCAACGCGACGCATAGACGAATTTCTGTGGATTTGACAGATTTGCAAGACGTCTCACACTCCAATCTCCATACGTCTCAACTCTCACGCAATTGAAATCTGTCAATTCAGTACAAAGGATTTTGGTATCATTATAGTCTCAACAGAGATAAAATATATACCATTAGATACCATTAGATATAATATGGCACCCAGCCCCTACCAACTGTACTTTTTGAAATAATGTACAGTCAATGTAAGGTTTTTTGAGCTTAGAAAGGTAATAAGTAAGGGAGCCCTAGAACAAATTTTTTTGTGATTACTAACAAGCTAATTTTGATAAGACGAACAACATTTTTATTTTCAAAAAATCTCGAAAGTGGTAGCTAACAGAGATATAACGGATTTCATACTTTGACTTGACGGTCCTAAAATATGGATTGTTTTATTTGTAAGATAAGGTTATTCTTAAATTATATACCTAACTATTAAGTATTAACCTACCAATATCCAAAAATTCAGCTGGTTAGGGTTCCGTTTTAGGGTTCTGTAATCAACAAAACTTGGTTGACTTTTTAATTGCTTAAACTTTTTGACTGACTTAAGTATAATTTTACTTATGTAGGTACTTCTACTTATGTTCACATTCTCTACAACTTGAGAGAATTGTGTTTCCTCCACCAGACATAAATGCGCATCCGACCTGAATACACAACTCCGAAGTACTTAGGTGTATTGTGTACGATCTATTGCCTTCTTGCTACCACTTTCTGGTACCACTTTGCTACTTTCTGGTAGCATTTTGCTAATTGCTGGAACCAGTTCGCTAGTTGCTAGTGCCACTTTGCTAGCTTCTAGTACCAGTTTGCTATTTTTGGTACAATTTTACTAATTATTATTGGTAGCACCTTAAATCTTAATAGTTTCGGGTACCACTTTGCAAGGTACAAAATTGTCTGTCCGACTGGTACCTAAATGAGCTATTTTAACAGCTATTAATACAATTCTCATTTTCTTGTTTCAGTTACTGAAAAGGAGATTCGTCTCTGGTGAGTATAAGTTTTTAACATCCTAACGACGCGACCGCATTCGTATGCCTTTAAAGATAACTTTTGTTTAATGAGTTATGAGGGGTGACAGAAAATGTATGAATTAGTTCAAATAAAATCTTCATTAAATCTATCTAAGGGCCTTTTTCCTGATTAAAAGTCCACAACTTTTTTGACAGATTCTCCATACTCTACCTGTTAAGTTAAGTGGTGGATAGGCTATCCAGCACTTATCAGGAAGTCGTGAAACAGGCCTTTAATGTGAAATTGATAATTTTTTTCTCAAATGTTACCTAGGATCTGAATTTTTCCGAATTTTTACACTCATAAAGCTATTATTCACCTGTTATTAATATTTTAGTCGATTAATATGCAAATGTGTACTTTATATTCCAGGCACAAAGGATTCCTTAAAGACTGTCCCAACGGCTTGCTAACAGAACAGGTGAGATAAATTATTTTTAATACTAAAAAGTAGGTGTAACAAAAAATTGATTCATAATCTGTTAATTGATAAGATTTCATGACTTTTCTATAACTTTTGAAGGGAAAACTTCTTCAGAGCTATATTTTGGTGTACAAAAGTTTATTGGTAATTTATGTAGATATAGATTTGGTTACAAAACTGGTGGTGGTTACTAAAAATGACAGTTGATATTTATGGTGTCACGACTGGGTTATGATGGTATACTTTCTATCTTGAAGAATTTTAAGGCTACTCTCCATGCCATGTCCCATGATAACCATGTTTGTTAAGCTGTAGCACAGCAGAGTAGCATGAAGAATATGCCCCTGTAAGTTCGTAATCGCATATTACTATGAGCCAATTACGTGAGGCGAGAAATAATTTATATGGCAAAACAACGTTTGCCGGGTCAGCTAGTCATATTTTAATATTTAAGATATTTTGGGTAATTTCAAGACAGTGAGACAAAACACTCCTATTATGAAGCGACCTTGAAATATACTCTCAAGACTCTTTTTAGGAAGCTTTCCTTCAAAAAACACGCAACAAAAATCATAAGAATATTTATCGTCGCTCGAGAATATACTTTATAAATAAGGTATAATGCATAAATTGTCTTTCTTTCAGGGCTTTATTAAGATTTATAAGCAGTTCTTCCCCCAAGGTGACCCGAGCAAATTCGCCTCTCTAGTGTTTCGCGTTTTCGACGAAAATAATGTAAGTGGGATTCATTCTTTTATCCTCTTTTAGTATCTAAGCTTAGGTTTTAAACATTATCAATAAAATTACCTTTGAATTGGCAGGGTGTACTGAATAAAAAAATAATGCCCGTTTTCAGCAGCCGCTCATATTATGGTCTACAATCCTTCAGGAAATCAGAACCCTTGCTTTCACCCACGCTTGTCTATGACCAATAAGTAAACCAAGTATAATATTATGTTTCGACGTCAGACCCTAAGTACTGAGATGACATGGATATGTGATAATTTAGTGAAAACGATTAAGTTCAGATTATTTAGAGTGTGCTATGAGATTACCGTACCACCTGCAGCTAGTGTCTTAAGACTCTGAAGGCTTCCATTTACGGCTAAACCGATCGTTGTACTCGAACTGATCACAGGCCTATTGGACCGTTCGCGTTATACTCGTTTTGTGGAGTGAGTCCGGTCAGGATAGTCATATGACCGACCTCCTATCAGAAGAATCTATCGGATAGAGCTGCGGTCAAGAGTTCAAGCGCGCGTGAGCGGTCATTTTATGCGTTCTTTATGTTATAGAGATACTCACATAGGGAATTCCTCCTTTTTTAATATTTATTTATTTTATTTCAAGAAACTTAAAAATTAATACATTTAAATTAACCTCACCAAACCAAGGTTTATCGGCGTCCTGTGTGACTAATTGCCCAAACGGAGAATGCGAATGCAGAATGCTTGGACGCGTGACCGCTTTCAGTGTCTGATAGGTCCCTAAGGAAACCTTAAAGCTAGCGCTCTTTTACAATTGGTGTAAGCGGGCACGAATCGAAAATAGAGATGTCACGACATTGTAAATGCTTACCTAATTTTGAAGGGCGAGTGTTGAAGCTAATTTTCTGTTTAAGGATGGGTCAATCGAGTTTGAGGAGTTCATTCGGGCCTTGTCGGTGACGTCAAGGGGGAATCTCGACGAGAAGTTACATTGTGAGTATTGAGTAATAAAATCCTATGCGGCCGATAAGGTTATCTAATATTTAGGAACCATCCATAAAGTAGCTACCATCGAAGATATTGATTCATAGCCCATAGGCAGTTGACGGATCATTTGGTCGGATTATGTCAAATATTATGTAGGTAATGCTGGCTTCTCGCGGCGCGTAATATCACGAGCCGCGCCGCGCCGAGCCGATTTGTACGAGCAAGAACGAGCCAATAGGCGAGTCCGCGCAACTTGTTCTCACGGCGCGTAATATAAAGAGACGCTCGAGCCGCGCCGAGCCGCGCCTTTGAATTTACCGACTTGAATTAGATCGGACGCGCTCGCGCCTGCTCGAGCCAGCTAGCGCCACCTCGAGCCAATCCCCTTCACACGGCGCGTGGCTCGAGCTGGCACGGCGCGACTCGTGATATTACGCGCCGTGAGAAGCTAGCATAAGTTGTGATCTGTCGGCTAGGTTTGACATAAGGCGACCAAATTACGTAGATCCACCATCTGCCTATGTCAACTTCTCTGATAGTACATCACTCGATTTCCATGATTTTTAGGGAGGACGGGCCCCCTGCCTGCCTAGCATACGCCAACGAGATATCTCACTCTCGAGATAATTAAAAACTACTCGTCTCATAATGTCAAAATCTCGACATTAACTCGACAAAACTCTATAAAATGTGTTATTTCGATGATAGATCTACGCGAGAAACAATGTTTGTCATGCTAGAGTCAATAGAGATGAAGATACAAACTATCAAACATCGAGAAACATGTAGAAAGAGATATCTCGTTGGCGTATGCTAGGCCGGCTGGTCTGAGGTCTCAGATAGTCATATTTGTGAGCCCCTAGTGTGACGTCACAAATTTGTAATTCTACATCTAGAAATTAAGGACCCCCCCCCCTCCTTATCACACCATATCACACTTCATCGACCCCCCCCCCCCCCCCTTTAGGTATGACATACTTAATGGGTGAACGGTGAACCCTTATGTAAAACTTTGCGGTTAGAAAGCCTGCTTATGCGAAATCAGTAGAACTGTTTAAGGTCAATCTTGTAGTTCTTTTCGTCGTGTTAGTAGTCTACTAGACCAATGACCTGTTTCATAACTTCCTGTCCATGTCGGATAGGCTATCCGTTACTTAGCAGACAGATAGAGCATGGAATATTTGTCAGATATGTTGTGGATAACCTATCCGACACTTGTCACTGATAAGGGGCTGTTTCACCACTTCCTGACAAGTTATAAGGAAGTGGTGAAACTTACAGGACCATAATTTAGAAGTTATGCTCCTCCCGTTAGTTCACTTTAATATGTTTGTCGAGAGAATGACAATGTACTGTTTTTAAATTACGATGCAAGATTATATATTATGAAACAAGAAACTTGCATTAATTTTTACATTTAAATAGTAGAACTAGTACCTACTGAAAAGTTACTATTCAGTACTCATTCTTGCAAGTCTAGACATACGTGTGTAGTGTCACAGAATAGATAATAGTACAAGGTAGTGTGTACCTACTATTCAGTATTCATTCTTGCAAGTCTAGACATACGTGTGTAGTGTCACAGAATAGATAATAGTACAAGGTAGTGTGTACCTACTATTCAGTACTCATTCTTGCAAGTCTAGACATACGTGTGTAGTGTCACAGAATAGATAATAGTACAAGGTAGTGTGTACCTACTATTCAGTACTCATTCTTGCAAGTCTAGACATACGTGTGTAGTGTCACAGAATAGATAATAGTACAAGGTAGTGTGTGCCTACTATTCAGTACTCATTCTTGCAAGTCTAAACATACGTGTGTACTATTCAGTACTCATTCTTGCAAGTCTCATACGTGTGTAGTGTCACAAAATAGATAATAGTACAAGGTAGTGTGTACCTACTATTCAGTACTCATTCTTGCAAGTCTAAACATACGTGTGTACTATTCAGTACTCATTGACAATATGTAGATAAAACGTTGTTGAATAAAAGCTCGCATTTTTCAGGGGCTTTCCGGCTATACGACGTGGATAACGACGGCTATATTACGCGGGATGAAATGTACAACATAGTCGACGCTATATACCAAATGGTCGTAAGTATTCATTACACTATTTTTATTATGACTGCAATGAAAGGAACTCCGCAGTTGAGTCAACCACACCTATAAATAAGTACTAAGGTACTCCTAGAGTCTACAGTAGCAAAAAAATATGAGAACATCTCATACTCCTATGTACACAGAATTCTTTCGCTCGAATGATACCGCGCCTCAAGGCGTACCATAATTTCCTCATGAATTTTATCATATCATAGTAGCAAAGGCTACTTATCTTTTTCACATGCGAATTAGAATTAATCAAATATCGAATTTCGTCAGGTCTGTGGATTGCGGTCTATTAGATATAAAGGTTGACGAAGTTAGGTTACCGATTTCAGAAACTCGTTAAAAAAACCACCTTCCCAAAAGATAGGAAAGAAAATCCTTGAGTCACGCCACTGATCCTGTTGCCCATTAGTGATGGCCATACGATCTAACAATATATGGAAACACAGCAGTCACTTAATCCAAAGTTTAACCCTTACGGCAGACCGCGACCGGTATACGCACATATAAAATAGTTAATAGGGATTTTGTCCCTTGGGATACAAATTGCATAACACCTGACTAATCCTTGAAAATAATATAGGGATCAAGCCGCGATCAATCAAGGCTTACTGCATATCCATCATAAAGCTATTGAAACACGGAACACAGCTCATTGTTGTTTATGATTAATCGATATTTCGTTGTTCGATGTTCATTAACAGAAAAAGGAAATGGGAATAGTAAAGGAACGGAAAAGCTTCCAAGACGTAGACTGAGTCGCTGAAGCGAGAACGTAAACGGTCTTTATTACTATTGTTTCTTGTCCTATAAAATAGCTCCGAAGTCGAAAATTAGAATCTTGCTCCTCTGGTCTAGTAATAACAGTTTATTTTTTTCAAATCTCAGATTAGAGATATATATTTTTATTAGAAAAATGTGCCTAAAAATAACGTTATAAGTAATAAATAACCCCTTTTGTCAAAAATAAGTATCGTGAGTGATGAACTCATGACAATGCCTGGAACAGTGATGTAGGTACGGACTTTGTATGAACGGACTTTTGTCACTAATCTAATCAGGCCAGACCAGGACCCTTAGGCCCACTTGCGCCAATCTGGGTTAAAGTTAACTCTGAGTTAAGCATCATGTCATCTCTATCACTGACTTGGTGAGTGACAGATATGACATGATGTTTAACTCAGAGTTAACTTTAACCCAGATTGGCGCAAGTAGGCCTTAGAGAAATAAAGCCATTCAGTAAACGACTGTCGAAACTCATGCAATTCCCCAATTTTTCCAGGGACAAACGCCGCAGCCAGAAGACGAGAACACACCACAGAAACGCGTCGACAAAATCTTCGACCAGATGGACAAGAATCACGACGACCGCTTGACTCTCGAGGAGTTCCGCGAAGGGAGCAAGGCCGACCCTCGCATTGTTCAAGCCCTGTCCCTTGGAGGCGATTAATCGACAGTCATCCTCTCGCCGGATTTCTCATTTTCATCTGAAGAATAAACACTTTCCAATAACACTCTTTACTTTTATACCATTTACATATTTATTTTGGGAAAAAAGTTTGATGGTTCGATATTGGATGGCGCGGCCTCTCCGCGTTGGCCTTTGATGGACAAATTTATAAATCATTATTTATGGCCATGATCGACGTCTAAGCATCGACGTCAGACTGCACAATCTTGATATCCATCGACCATCACGGTCCAACGCGAAAGCCTTAACAATGCATTTTTTTAAATCAAAATTGGTTTATGATTAAATTGAGAAATCAACAATTCTATCGATTCGACATACAAGGCCATGACTGTATGAGGGTCGCACTGGGCACTGTGCCAGGGCATGACCGCTTCATCTCTTTAAATTCATCCGGTACGGAACTGGAAGCGTATTTTTATTATACGAAGGGCAAACTTTTTTCAGCACGTTTTGAATTCGTTCTATATTATTTTGATCAATGATTGTGTTACTACCCCACCGGTTTTTAGTTCTCGGCGAGAGAATGACTGACGGCAATAGCTGTGACCGTACAGGTACATTTGTACCTCGATTCTGTAGTTAATAAATATTAGTTACGACTTTTAATTAGGTAGTTAACTCACGATCACATAAAATCTGTAGGACCCTACCTGTTACCTTAGTAAGTGTAATAATATACCTAGGCCTTGCCCTTTTTATTTGAAAAATGATAATATTTGTGTCAACCCATAAATTATGTATTAAAGAAAAAAAAAATTATTAATCTTAACCATAGGTAACGATTTGTTAGATCATCACGACAGTACTATAGTCACATCAGAAATTCACAACTTTGTAAAAACAACTTGATCGTGCGTTAGCTACACTATCTAATTTAGAAAGACGTGTTATTTATAATTTAGATTTAATTTACTTAGTGTTTTATTAATGTTAGTTTTAATAGTTTTTAATTAATTTAAAATACTACTACGATATAGTTTATGCAGTATTACTATAATGGACAATTTGTTTGGTTTAAATAGACGTCACAAAAAAAAACAAAACTGTAGGGAAAGTTGCAATCACATGTAACAAGATTTGATAAAGTATATTGTAGTACCAACGATTCACATGAAAAAGCTCGTATTTTTGTCATTAATTCAAAGTGATTATGTATCCAATATGTATAGTTTGAACATACATCATAAGGTGTATATTAGGGACCCCGTTGAAACAGACTTTTGCGCCCTATGATAGTTTGGTCGATTTGATTAGCAAGAGCATTGTAGGGGATTTCTATACTGGTTTAAAAACCGATCAAACTACCATCACAACGAGAAGCCTGTACGGAGACTCTACTCCTGTATTTGAGTAAAGCGACTGTTACCTATGTATCAAATTGTTGATTAATGATTAGGTTTTTAAGAGTTACGCCCCATTATCGTTGAATTTGAACTTTGGGACAATATAACTTTTTGGCATTACTAAATGCGTTTTGGGTTTTTACAGCCCCATGTTTACTGATATTATCATGATAATGGCGTACGAAAAGATAATGCCATTTAAAAAGGTAGTGGTTTTTAATATTGTTTTTTATTTTGAAAAGTTTTATATTAATAAAGAAAAATGTAGAGCTACTATTTATAGAAATAGTGATTAATTTTAATTATTTAAAAATCGAATAGAAAATATTGAAAACAATTGTTTAGTGATATTTTGTTTTTACCCGAGCGGGGAATAACTTGGGGGTGTGAGATCGGAGTGATTGCACGGAGTGAGTGAGCGGTAGAGGGCGCACCGTCCGACGTCGCTCGCGGTTAGGACATAGGACATAACTACGTAATGTAATTATTGCGATCTTGTAAATCATAATTTCTGCTCTTAGAATACTATAGGATACGTTTTAGGTGGCATATTTGAACCATCACTTTAAGATATAGCACGATTTATGATGTTTTCGAGGGCTCGTCTAACCGGCCCTCATTCTGCACTCGGAACGCACCATAATTATTTATATTCAATGCCAAACGTAGCATAGTACGTTCGCTCTTAAAGTAGACGTTTACAAAATTTTAACTCGCTGAAAACAATATATTTTGGAAGATTTTAAGATACCGTTAGACACTCTACATAACTATTTATAAAGCTCTGAATAAGTGTAACTGAAACTTTTTACCTAATCGTTAACTTATCTGCTTATCTCTTATAAAGTTTTCTACGATAACGTTTCCTAATATTTTACGTCGCCCGCGATACTGCACCTGGTAGATTGTGTGAAGGGAAAGGTCAGTGAAAGTCGAGGTATTGGTTGCTAAGTAAGTGAAATTATTTTAGTGGACAATTTAGGTGTATAGATGCGTTTACAATCGAGCTAGAGTAGGACTTACGGGCTGTGCATCTCTAGGTTTAGGTATCCGGTTTTCGATTCTTTCTAAATTCCACTTAAAAACTAAATTGTAATTGTAATATTAATGTAAAACATTTGTTATTGAATATATTTTGTTATTCCATCGTATTAATAAGGATGTATGTTAAATCTAATTCGTAGTAATGTGTCTAATTCTTATTGGTCTCAAAGATCTCGACGAGCGAGTCTGCAGGTCGAATTATTACTCTATTTATAGTATTCAAATGTATAATTTTAATATAAGTAATTGCTTTAAAAAGTTTCGTTAATCTCCGAGATTCTCTGCTAAGCATAGGAAAGTTTTTAAGAATTACGATGTTAATGCATTTAGTAAATATTTCTAGAATAAGATTATAAAAATTATATGTAAAGTTTTGATTTTAATATGATTTGCTCAAAGTTTTATATTTATAAGCAACGGCGTTTAAGTTTTGATTGGAATTTCTAAGCAAATAAAAACATTTTCTAGAAGGTGTACACATTGCCCATTGGCCTAACTTCGATTGTACCCATTTTAGTACCTAACACTTTAGGAGTGTCTAAAACATCAGTAATAAAAACTTTTCGGCAATTCATTTTTAGAAACATAGAGAACTATTTCTGTAGGTTCTGTATACGTGCGAGCGAATGATACCACTTGTAAGCCTTATCACCATAAGATAAGTTACACATTGGACTAAACAGTTGTTAGGACTTTATTACACCTACCGAGTAGAGTAGCGAGACAGCTGTACAATGACGCGAACACCGTCTCGCGACTCCACTCGGCACGTGTAACAAGGCCCTTAGCGACACCTACCAGTTACCACCTTCTAGAAAATACATATAATTTTATCCCTAAATAATTTTTGTAATGTTTCCTGTTTCAACTGTATAGTTTTCAAATTACAGCTGCTTATTATTTTTATCTGTTACTGTTCTTTTAATAAGTAGATTTTCAGATTTCAGTCACCTACGACAGGAATGTAATTATTTATTATTTTTTTCCTAATGTACTAGTTTTTAGAATTACGTCTAGTAATAAAGATTAATGTACGTCTTAATCTATTTTTATTACCTAAACCTGATTCCTAACTTCCTACTACCCTCTCAAGTCTCAACTACTATATTATATTATTTTTCTTCCTCGAACTAGGACACATTAAAGCGGACATCCCTAGCTACTACTTTACTCTTTCAAACTTTTACTTATTTTCTCAATCAAAGAACGAAAAAGAAAATAGCACATCCATTTTTTATATTTTCTAGTCAAATGTAATTCTAGTAAAAATGTAATCATTAATCTATTCATACCAATAACATAATTTATGCGAAAATAATATGTCTATCACTTCACGCTAAAACCACTGAACCGATTTTGATAGGTATGGAGATATTATCTATAGTCCCGGAGAAGGACATAGGACAATTTTTATCCCGAAAAAAGTAGGTACGTTTTCTGCGCGATGAACAAATTTTGGCGCAAAGTTGTGGGCAAAATCAGCTAGCACAATATGAAACAAAAACTGGGCACAGCTGCCTATGGTTAGCTCGTGAGTAACATGAACATAAAATTTTATAAAATATATTTTTTTTTTCTAAACCTTATTAATACAACGCCATCTAACGCAAAACAAAATAAGTAATGAGAATAGAACAAAAGCGACCTCTACTTAAGATCGTCCATAACAATACATCAGTCAGTAGAGAAAATGCTTTGGTTTTAATTAAACTACGGTTCTAAACCATACATTATTTTGAGGTTCCGTAAGTTTTCCACTCAATACTTATAATTTTTATGGACCAGTTTACGATCAACTTATTTTTG
This sequence comes from Plebejus argus, assembly GCA_905404155.3. NCBI lineage: Eukaryota > Metazoa > Arthropoda > Insecta > Lepidoptera > Lycaenidae > Plebejus > Plebejus argus. Next base: position 8,235,420 of record FR989932.1, read on the forward strand.
ACCTAAGAGCCAGCGTCAGACATTCGTCATTTTATAAAAATTTAAAGTTTACCTGTTTTTGATCCGATGAATGGTATTGCCTATAGAGTAGAGCCTATAGGCTATAGGCCACATGTACGAACTCTGCTGCCATCCTAGAACACTGCCGCTCCCCCTAAGACGCCATAGGACGCTGTCGCCCGCAGGCCATGACCTATACTGCATAAGCATAAAGAACAAGAGCTGATATCGTGCGCGTGCCTTGGGAATAGTTGGCAGGGTCCCGCATAAAAATTCGTGCCAGGGCCCTTTAAGGAAACCTATACGCACGATGTGGGGCCCCGTAAAATTTATAGCAGATACGACGATAGCTACGCCCCTGGATATCAATTACAATTTCGTAATTAAGGCATAGTCAAGTCGCGTTTTTTCGTTTCGAATTTCGATAGGACCTGACCCTGATGCATAACTAAAAAAACATGTAGGTAATGAGGTAGGTAATAATCGTTTATTGCTTTAAAAAATATCACACATCAACACAAGTCTAAACTACAGTCAACAGAATTATTAGGCACTATTTATTTTCAGATTCAAATTATGTGAAATTGACAGTTTTTAGGGTTCCGTACCCAAAGGGTACAAACGGGACCCTATTACTAAGACTTCGATGTCTGTCCGTCTGTCTCCAGGCTGTAACTCAAGAACGGTAATAGCTAGAGACATGAAATTTTCACAGATTATGTATTTCTGTTGCCGTTATAACAAGAAATACAACACAAAATAAATTAAATATTTAAGAGGGGCTACCATACAACAAACGTGATTTTTCAAACATTTTTTGCTTGGTCTCAATGATGACAACAGGTAGGCACTTGAAATGTACACAAAATTCTCAGCTGTATTAATACTTTAATAATAATAATAAAATTTTAATAAAATAAATAATTAAGGGGGCTCCCATACAGAAAACACATTTTACTATTTTTGCTCTATAATGTGCGAGTCCAACTCGTACTTGGCCGATTTTTAATAATTTCAAGACATTGAATATTGAGCCTTAGGTATGTAGTACATTATCAAATACCTAAGATATTTTGGTTTGCAGTTTTGTTCTATTTTTATGTGTTAGCTATAGTTCGGTCGCGGACTGAGAAATTCGTACATACAGTATACACCTAACTACTAGATTATTACCTATTTTGGGGTCGTGGAAGCGAGATAGTTACATTTTCTTGCGAGAGTGAAAGAGATAGCAATCACAAATGTCTGCCTATTCCACGATCGAACTTTAGCAAAACCGACGTAAGAATCTTTTAGCAGTCACAAGACGTGTATAAGAAGTAAAATATAAGTCACTCTCATTTTAGACATTTTAAAATCATTCAGAATATCCAAATTTTGTGTACATGTGTTATAAAATATAAATATCTGTTACTCCAAAATCTTCAGCACTATGACGAGTTCTAGAAAAAATTGAATTGACCCTAAAGTGGCAGCGGGCGACATGAAGCAACCGCAGACGACGTGTCGCAGCGACACTACTGGTTTCTATGTATTTCTATGAAATACCCTGCGCAGCTAGCGACACGAAGCTAGCGACACTTTTCATAGAAATACATAGAAACCAGTAGTGTCACGACGACACTACTGATCTACACTTACAACTTAGCCGGCTTAGAATTTAGGTTGAAAAATGTTAAAACATAATGTATGGTCCATTCAACAATAATATTGTTTTTCTGAAATTAAACTCAATTTAAATTCATTGGAGTAACAGATTATTTACCTACCTATTTTTTGGAAATAACAAAATTGTATACAGGGTGTAACAAAAGTCAAAACTAAGTGATAATACTTTAGGGTTCGAATAGGTCCCTTATATAGAGTTCGCTGTGAAAGTAAAGCTCTGAAACTAGATAGAGTAACTTTTTTTTACTTTTGTATGAGAAAAGACATGACGCTCGGTCGCTTGTGCATACAAATCACAAAAAAAATTTTTTGCTCATTCAGCGCTAATATACTTTCACAGAGAACTACACATCACAACATATTGTACAGGGACTCATACACACTCTAAAGTCTAAATTCTAAAGCATTATCACTTTGTTTTCGTTACACTCTGTATACATAGTACATACTGGGTGCAATTGAATATCGTCAAATATAGACGAAGAAAATAGAGTAGAAATATTATTATGTAGGTACAATATAATATTCTGGCATTATTACTGCCCCCCTAGGAACAGCTACGTTATTTCCAAAGAATCTGCTATTTCATACAAGTGCCAAAGCTCAAGCACACTTAATTAACGCAAACAACAGAATAATATTACATAAAAATCTGATAAAAATCAAGAAGAAACATACTACATTCCTAAATCCTACGTATTAATTCTAAAAGACATTTTCTCTACAGTGTAATAATTGCACCCAGTATAGTGTAGAATCTACGTAATTTGGTTGGTGAATGGCAAACCCTGGCAGGGACAGATCATAACAAACGTTGATTTGATATAACCCGACCCAATAACGTAGATCCGCAATCTGCCTATGAAGTTTTCAGACATTAAAATTATCAGTATCTAACTAGAATTATCAATATCATTATTTTCTAAAATAATAAGAAAATTCTGAATATTAAATAGCAAAAAGTAGAGAAATATTGTTGAAATAATGTTATATCATTAAAAATTTCACACCATTCTACACAGTTCCAAGAAATACATAATATATTACGACATAGTAATCAATAGTAATAAGTATCATACAAAAGAAATGTTTTAGTATTTTTAAATTCAAATTATAAGGGAATGACTTTGATTTTAGTAATAAATCCAATGTTATTTCAATATTTAATAAAACCAAAGACGAAAACAGGGAATTATTTGGTTGAAATTGTTACTTAAATAATATATATAATTATTTTAAGTTCTTAACCATCTTATTAACAAAATATTTTATGGCTAATAACTAGACAAGGTCAGTTTTTTTTTGTCTATTACATGGGAAAATTCATTTGAAAGACAAAAACAGTGGACCTTGGTTTTATGCTTATTGCATAAGCTGCTTTAAAATATATTTATTATTTAGTTAAGGTTAAAGAATGTTAAAGACGTATCTACGATTACCAAGACTAAGGGCCTGTTTCACCACTTTCTGTTAAAGTGTCGAATAGGCTTTCCGGCACTTATCAGGAAGTGGTGAAACAGGCCCTAAGGACGTAAACTGTGTTAAGGGCCCGGGTTACCCTCGAAATTTTCATACATTCTTAATACCAAAATCATTTTCTCATGCGAAAATATTTAACATGTTTGAGTTATTTTTCAGCTTAATATAGTAATTACCTAGGGTCCTGAACAATTTTTTTTTACAAAATATTTAAATACTAAAAAAAAATTTGTGTTTAAATATTTTTTAGTAAATTTACTACTAAATATTTAAACACCAAAAAATAGACAAAAACACTAAAAAACATATAAATAAATAGTAAATTTAATACAAAATATTTAAACTTTAAAAAATATTTTTTATTATTTAAATATTTTGTAGTAAATTTACTAAAAAATATTTAAGCACAAAATTTTTTTTTTAGTATTTAAATATTTTGTAAAAAAAAATTATTCAGGACCCTAGGTAATTACTATCTTAAGCTGAAAAATAACTCAAACATGTTAAATATTTTCGTATGAGAAAATGATTTTGGTATTAAGAATGTATGAAAATTTCGAGGGTAACCCGGGCCCTTAAGCGGGCGCCCGCGCGGGTTCATACAAAAGTGACCCGCCGCCCGCGCCGACAGGAGCACGCGCGGCATACGATTTTTTACATTTATTTTGCATGTATGTACTATCCAAAGGCAGAAATCGTACTGTACAAATACTCAGGAACTGGTGACACTGCGTAAATCGAGTCTCCACGACGGGCCCCGCGCGGGGACCCCCCGCGTTAAGGTGACGCCATGTTAAAGTAAAAAACCGTGTTGGATGTGTTTTAGATTGCTTGTTTTCTATGCGAGGCTGGCCCGGCCTCTCATAGAAAACCAGCAATGGAACAGCAAAAAATGGAAAGGGCGTAGCGACAAAAAGGTTTTTGTCGTGTAATTTAAAAACCATAAATACATTTCATATAAGCTATGGGCAAATTCAAGTGTATGCTAGAACCAATTATTTATGTACAAATTTTGGAAGCTTATATCACTCTCCTCTGTTGGAAAAATAGGAATCCCTTTTTTTACAGAGGTCTTTTTGACTGATTATTCTGTGTTATAAAAGTTGACCAATCGTGTTATGCTATGGGTAATTCAAAGACAAAGACATGATGAATACTGACAGTGAACTTTAATTTGTTAGCTTTAGTCATTGCTGAGAAAAATGGACATTGCTACAGCCAAATTATCAAGGCGTCACCTTAACACGGTTACCGCCCTAAAAGTCTTGAACGTTAATTACAATATTATGACCTATTGATGAGATTGTTTTTATTAAATTCATGATCATTTTCCAACATCTAATGTACACGATTTGAAAATAATTTAAAATATTATATTTTTATGTATATTGCACTGTTTATATTAGAGCTTGTTTCACCACTTCCTGATAAAGTACCGAATAGGCTATTCACAACTTTTTTGACAGATTCTCCATGCTCGATCATTCTGTCAAGTTAATAATTGATGGATAGCCTATTCGGCACTTATCAGGAAGTGGTGAAACAGGCCCTTAGTATCTAATGATTATTCAAGATGATTTAAAAAGATTATTATAAAATACTTATACAATAAATATTTTATCCTGCGGCTTAGGGTGAGGCCAAACGAGCGTCATTTTGTGAGTCATAGGTCGCAGAATTTCGGTTGGCATAAATTCTGATTTCTGCTGCATTCAGTTTCATAGAAAATTCCTACTCGCATTTTATAAGTCATGATTAGTATGAAAAATATTTTACACGACCGAATTCTGTGACTCACAACTCACAAAAGTACGCTCGTTTGGCCTCACCCAGTGGTCAGTGTCAAAAAACTTAATATAAATCAGTTATTGTTTAAAAGGTAAATTGAATAATATTTATTACATGAAATGTGATAGTTTGATTTTTGTAGCATATAATAAAGATTAAATATGATAGACAAAATGTTACATGTATTATTTGCATAATATCCAAATGTGCTAAATATACTTATTAATTATCATAGACACATATTCCTAGATAGATTCATTTAAAACCCAACATCACGACTAACATCGACTTGACATAGCCCGGCTGAATAGCATAGGTTTGCCATCTGTTCATAAATTTCTCAGACGATATTATACAGCTTTGATCAAATATATTATATACATAGGAAAATCGAAACGTTAACGAAGAACTAACTACACATTACTGAACGATTTAAATTTAAAATAATAATTTAAATGTAATATACTTAGGAACATAATATTCTTAAGTTACATAGTCTGTTTCACAACATAATAATTTCTGTAGTCATATGATTCAATCAGTGTTTCTTACAATCAAACGCTTTATGATTCTGGATATTATAATGAGGACATTAGAGATCCAATTTGCTAAGAATAAAAGATTTTCCTGATTATTTTACGACTATATGCTATAACAAAACTTTTGGATAGTCTATTTTTCTATTTTTTGGTTTTTGCTCAATGTATTGACAATGTGTATGTTATGAAAACGGAAATTTCCTGTTTAATGAACTTTAAAACCCATTGTTCGGCAGTTGACTTTTGTTGAATTATGCTGATAATAAACATTCAAGTTCCTTTCATTGTTTTGGTATTCAAAATCGCGGCACAAAATATTTTATTTGCATATTGAAAGAGAATCATTTGAGTCATATGACTGGAGACATTAAATTAAATATTTTCATATATACCAATATTTAAAAATAGGATTCAAATAAATAATTAGGAAGGGCACTGCCTTAGGTACTCAGAGTCAAAGTAAACAACGGTGACCGTCATATCATCTCTAAACATTCTACTCACGTCAGAAGAAAGACTCAATAAATGAGCTAGTCTAGTATGATCTACACCGTATTCCGTGCCTCCGATCGCATGTCTGATAAGATGCGTAGCTGCATTCCTATCTTTTGGCTTGCTTTTCAAGCTTTCTTTTCTATGCATCAACAACTCATTGATATCACCCAGCTGAATATTCTTTTTTGGTAGTTTCAGGGGGTTGAAAAACACTTTTCCTTTCATGTGTTCACCGACCAACTTCACAGCTTGAAGCGGAGTCATCATATCCCACAAGCCATCTGATGCAATGATCATAAATTTGTCTTTGGGTGTTAGCCGATGATAATATATATCGGGCTTAGCTGTTAGGTACGGGGGCGTGTAATAGTTCGGAGGTATCGCTCTTTGTCCCACTAGTGGTACAGCCACTTTTTCTAAAACATCAGTGCTCCACTTGTAACGGTAATCTCCTAAGCTTCGTAGCGGAGCCAACTCACCCAAAAGTCGGTCTCTTCTGATAACTGTTTTTCTTTCACTTTCAGGATGTTCATTCCATATCCTTTTTAGCTCGTCGAAATTTTCAGAATTATGTTCTTTAGTGATTTTCTTAGCTACCCACTCGTTATCCTCTGTCTTGGTTCCAATAACCGCATTACAGTCCCCAACATTCGCTACATGAATATGGGGGCCATCTATATGAGAAATGCAGGCAACGGCACCAGATAAAGCTACAGATAATGTTCTATTATTCAAGGAGTTACTTTCGTTAAATGGTTCAAGTACCTCAGTTCCTATGTCTTCGTCTAATTGCATTATTCCCTTTATTAATGACTCCTTTACATCAGGTATATTTATTTTCTCGTCTAGTAGTCTTTGTAAATATTTGTTGTAACTCTTATCATAAATATTTTTAAGATCTTGAACAATTTCAGCCTGTAAATATAATTATTTACTAAATAGTATTCTCTTGTACAAAAATTATAGCATCATGATTTTTGTTAAATACAAACATTTATAACTTACTCTATCATTGAATGTTTCAATTACGTTTTCTCTTGGCTCTTTGGATGCATATTCTTCTAGTTTATTATATGGCACAAGGGCAGTTGCTATATATTTCAAGAGTCTTTTTGAGATGACTTGAGCACAGGCAGGTCCTCCGTGGCCATCATACACAGCCATGAGTAAACCTTGAAGAGACAGAAGACACATTAAAAAATTTCATCCAACTGCCTACAAAAGGTTACAATCAGACATGCTACTTGCTAGCAACACTTTGCAAGAAGAGAAATTGATTTATGTGATCTGTGTTAAAAATATTTCTATTTTGAAAGGATGATAATGGAAGAGGCTTTTACCAAGAGGCCTAAACTACAACCTGGAAAATACAAACCCTTAGATTTGTATTTTCCATTTTTTTTAACTATTATTGCCGTTGCCGCATTCCTCATTGTAATATAGATTTTTATTAAATGCCACAACGTTATAATAAAGAGGAAAGAACTCAAGAAAGAGATGAAAATAGAGCAAAATAAAGGAAATTTAGCATACATAAAATACGACAAGCTCATTGTAAAAAAATCTAAAGACCCTGAAAACAAAAGAAAAAGATCCCCATCTACATCACCAACGACCGGAACTACAGGAAAAAAAATGTCTACACCGTACAAAATAAATAAGAGGTTCGATATATTTCGCCCAAGGCCCTGCAATGACCCGAAACCCACTGCGCTCAACGGGGAGCCAAAACCACAAGAAAAACACTAATAAACCAACAAAGAATACATTTCCCAATCCGGCTGGTCCCCGTGGGAAATTAGACCAAAATCCTCCAGAGGAAAGAAAAATACATATAGCAACACTAAACACCAGAACACTGCGAACAGACGAAAAACTATCTGAACTAGAAGAAGCCCTAAGTACAATCAAATGGGACATACTAGGACTCAGCGAAGTGCGAAGAATGGGTGAAGAAATACGAGAATACCCCGACTACATCCTATACTACAAAGGAGAGAGGCAAGGAATGCATGGGGTTGTCTTCATGATTAAAAAACAATTAAGGCAAAACATTATGGAATTCAGAAGCAAATCAGATCGTATCGCAATATTAAACATTAACATTCCAAACCATAAATCACCCTGGTCTATCATACAGGCCTACAGACCTACAGAACAAGCAAACGAGAAAGAGAAAGAAACATTTTATAAAACCCTAAATGACACTCTGTTAGAATGTTATAAGAAAAAAATTGTCATGGGAGATTTTAACAGCCAAATAGGGAAACAACAAAGTGGGGAAGAAAATATGTAAATATAGCAGAGGCAAAAGAAATTCTAACGGATACAAGTTAGTAGAACTGGCCCATGAAAACAACCTGAAAATTATGAATGGATTCTACAAAAGAAAACCATCGCGACAATGCACACCAATGTAATCGACTACATACTTACCAATTCCCCAACACATTTCAATAATGTAGAAGTAATTAACAAACTCAACTTCAACACAAATCATAGAATGGTAAGAGCCACTATGAACACAAGCCAAAAGAAATCAAGAAGTAAATTAAGGAATTCTAAAACGTCCAACATCCCAAATCCTCTTCCGGCAGAACTAATAGTCTGGGTGCCCTAGAACATTTTTTTTTGTGATTACTAACAAGCTAATTTTTTGTGAGTAGCTACATTTTGATAAGACGAACAACATTTTTATTTTCGAAAAATCTCGAAAGTGGTAGCTAACAGAGATAGAAAGGATTTCATACTTTGACTTGATGGTCCTAAAATATGGATTGTTTTATTTGTCGGACAAGGTTATTCTTAAATAATATAACTATTAACCTACCAATTTACAAAAAATTTGCTGGTTGGGGTTCCGTTTTAGGGTTCTGTAATCAACAAAACTTGGTTGATTACTGTACTAACCGATCTTCGCAAGGTAACAAAAGTAACAGATGTGATGGAAAAAGTCAAAACCCTTAAATGGCGCTGGACTGGACATATGATGAGGTCGAACAATGGAAAGTGGACAAAAGACCTAACCGAATGGTACCCAAGGAATGGAAAAAGAAGTCAAGGAAGGCAATGTAAACAGTGGGAAGATGACCTACCCAAGAATTGGAGAAGAGATTGCAGAGACAGGACGATGTGGCATAATCTGGAGGAGGCCTATGTCTTAAGACAACCAACATTAAAATAATATTTAGTTGTATAATATTATGTAAATGTAAAATTTGTTGTGAATAAAGACTTATCTTATCTTATCTATTATTGCCGTTGCCGCATTCCTCATTATAATTTATATTTTTATTAAATGCCACAACTTTTATCAAACTTAATACTTTAAATTTTTACCATGTAAGGGACTCACTTTCAGGCATATGAATTATTATATATTAATCCTAATATCGCGGATTCTTGGAAATATATTGTTCTCGTGGCCGCATGTGGCCGTTTGGGAGTTAAAATATTCTTGGGAGCTTCTTTTAAGCCAATCTTTGGTAAAAGAAGCAAATACTCAAGTTAAGACCAAGGGTAAAAAGCTCTTATAATTTTACCTGGGGTCATCTTGCATTGTGCTTCACTTCTTGTGTCTTCAATAGGATTGTTGGATGGTAACTGATTGCAATCATATGACTTGACAGATCCATTTGTAAAATCCTTATTAAACTCATTCTTGCGAAGTATCAATGTAACCTAAATTATATGAATGACATAGTTATTATGTTTATATTATAAGAATAAAAACAGTCACAACATATCAATGGAAATATTTGAAGACAAAGTAGGGTTATAGTCAGGGTGCCCTAGAACAATTTTTTTTGTGATTACTAACAAGCTAATTTTTTGTGATTAGCTACATTTCGATAAGACGAACAACATTTTTATTTTCGAAAAATCTCGAAAGTGGTAGCTAACAGAGATAGAAAGGATTTCATACTTTTACTTGATGGTACTAAAATATGGATTGTTTTATTTGTAGGATTGAGGTTACTCTTAAATAATATAACTATTAACCTACCAATATACGAAATATCAGCTGGGTAGGGTTCCGTTTTAGGGTACAGTAGTCAATCAAGTTTTGTTGATTACAGAACCCTAAAACAGAACCCTAACCAGCTGATTAGGACCATCAAGTCAAAGTATGAAATCCTCTCTCTCTGTTAGCTACCACTTTCGAGATTTTTCGAAAATAAAAATGTTGTTTGTCTTATCAAAATGTACTTAGCTACTCACAAAAAATTTGCTTGTTAGTAATCACAAAAAAATTTGTTCTAGGGCTCCCGTACTATAGGTATGAAGACCACATCCTGTCCATCCCGTACTATAAGTATTAAAAGACATATTTTATGTCCAAATAGATTATTTTATTCAAGACTACCACAAAAGGCTTAAGAATTTCTTAAGCCATCTTGCAAGGTTTTGGATAAAATAAACATTATGATCCATAATACTAATAAACGTTGTTTCAGCTTTGTATACAGTGTTTTGTTCCTGTCACACAAGTGACATTTTTAATTGGATTGAAGAAGACAAAACATTGTATAACTATTCAAAGCTTATACAGCGTTTATTAGTAAGGGGGTATGAGTATAATAATTTCATCCCAGTTTAAATATTTGAAATAATTAACATATAATTTACCGTTTATATTATTTTAATAAAAGGTAAAGACGATTGTTTTAAAAAATAATAAAACCTTATTATGTAACATAGGATTTGACTATAACTAACCTCTTGAGGCGAGAGAAGAACTTCAGAAGGACAATCTTTTTGTGCTTGACATTTTGTTGTTATTGTGTGAAATGCCCGATAATTTAACTGACTACGACACGGAGATTTAAAATGTTCTTGAATATATTTATTTATAAGACTCTGTCTTAAAGTTCGATCTAATTTATTAAAAGTATTTATAGCAGCAACTACAAAAGGATAATTCATATTTACTGTACGATGTTATTCGTACATGTTATGCAATCACGAACTTTCTTCAAATTTAATTACGAGATTTAGTACCCAATGTAATAGGAAGATAACTTTAGGAACAAAACATACACATTTTTAGCTGTTTTTTACATAATTCTGCAAAAATTCACCTGTTTATTAAAATTGAAAGGTAGGTACTTGCACAGATAAGAGTAAAATAGAGTAGAGGTACTTAAGAGGTAGGTACTTGAACTTTAGGCAATTGACATTTGACACATGATTGACATCAGACATTTTTTTTCTTATTATGGCACTTTGGCTTTAACCATGGCCAGTGTCGAGTACTTATATAATGTCGGCTGTACACTCTCGCCGAGAGCTCTCGGGCGAGAGTCTCGTGCGACTTGCGAGAGCCCCTTGCCCGAGTGCGACCATGTACATTCTTGCTTAGTTCAATCGCAGTTATGAACTCAGAGAAGATGGACCATTATTTTTCTCTATGAGATGGACGAAAACACTTCTTTTGCAGCTGCCGTAGCTCTCTATGCTATCAGCTATTTTAAATAATTAGTAATAATTATCAAATATAAATTACACAATAAAAATACAAAAATAAAAAAAAATGGCGAAATCGTACTATCTACGATCAATGATCACCATTCACCATGCATCGAAAGATATCATTGTAATCCAAAGACCTATAATCATATTTAATTTTATTTCTCACAGATAATGACTGATAATGACGTTTATTATTGTTATTTTTCTGTTCTGCATTGTGTAGCGGGGCGACTAGTTGTGAAAAACGCGAGAGTGTACAGTAATGCGCTCGCTTTCCTCGCGAGACCCTTTGACTCGGGCGCAAAATACCGACACCGGACCGAGAGGGTCCGAGACAGGCGAGACGAGGCGAGCGCACCCATTTACACTCTCGCACTCGGGCCGCCTCGCTGTGTCTCGGCGAGAGTGTACAGCCGACATAAGACATATTTTGTTAACTAAACGTCATAACAATAATCGCCCAAAAGTGGTCTGTTACGTTTATCGTAAAATATGGCGTAATTTTAACCATTGTGTAGTATAATAGCTGTTAACCATTGAATTTTTAATTTACTTAGTCTAATTTCTAATTTACTTAGTGCGGGCCGCACAAATAACGGCCTCGGGCCGCATGCGTCCCGCGGGCCGCAATTTGACGACCACGGGGCTAGAGGGTGTTGAGACTTGAGCCCGGCCTGAGGGGAGGCCCGGCCACAAATTTCTGATCAGAAACAGGTGAACGTTCGCTTTTGTAAGCCGAGTGAGTTCGAAGTCGCCGGAAGGATATTTCGGATAGTGTGCGAGGTGGCGGTCTGGCGGAGTTCAACTATTTCTGATCAGAATTCGGACAATGTGCGGCCGGGCTAATAAATTGTAATAAATTAAAAAGAAGTTGGTTTAAATGAAGAACCATCATGTTTATGATCATGTCGACCACAAAATGAGGTTGAATATTAAATTTTAAATATTTTTCTAAAATGGCAACATAATTCAATATGAAGGATCCTGTTCGAAAAAGAAAGAGAACGCATGCGCAATGCGCAGGTCGAATTCGTCATATTCGTGCGCTGTGGCCGACATTAAAGTTAATCTTTTACCATTTCATCCAGATCAAGTGGAATTCTTTACCAAGGAGATTTAACTGAATACAAAATGCCTAATCAAGTTTTAATAATAGAACCACAAAATGAGTTGAAGTTTAAAGGTGAGTCAATTTCGTTGTATAGAACAGAATCTGCAATTGCCGCATTGGATAAAATAGGTAGTGATAGCTAGCAAATGGAGTTCTATTTCCAGATATCGGCATTTTGTCTGGGTGTGGTTTTTAATTATTTCAATTTAACCAAGCGTTTTTGCCGACGATAAATAAAAACCAATCTTCGAAAACAATGCTAACACTTTTATGCATCAATAAAATGTTGGGTACACTACCTACCTACAGTTTTTTTACAGATCATACCTATTGCCTGTGTAAAATTCGTTTCGAAATTGATAGATGATTTATAACTGCTGTTTGATATAACAGCATGAAATCTAAAATTTTACTGTTGATAAAATCAGAAGACGAAAAACAGCATCTACTCTGACAAATGTGGATGTCTGATTGAAATGTCAAATTAGCACTAAGTAGGTACATTATAATTAGTTTTAGTTTTGTGACTATAATTAAAAATTATAGTATAAAAATCCATACTAATATTATAAATGCGGAAGTGTGTCTGTCTGTCTGTCCGTCTGTCTGTTTGTCTGTTACCTTTACTTTGAGTCTCGGGAAAGGACATAGGATACTTTTTGTCCCGAAAAAATGTACGGTTCCTGCGCGATAAACGAGTTTTGACGCAACAGAGTTGCGGGCGTCATCTTACTTTCCTTTGCACGACTTTCACCTAGTCTTGTAGTAATAATAATAATAAAATGCTTTATTTACACATTAATAAGACAATGCACAACAAACAAACAAGCCAAAAGCTAAAACAAAGTAACCAAAAGAAAAAGAAAGAAAAAAACTGCTTAACTAAAATAAACAACATCGGAAAGAACAACAATATGTGAAAGCATCCAAAAAACAAACGAACAAAAAGAAAAGAATGGCATCATTTGGCAGTGTATTGCACAATGCCGAAAAGGATTCTCACTCATGTGTATTACCACGGCGCTGAACACTGCACCGCGGTACCTGATCTTCCGTGGTTCCTATTGATTCCTATTGATATTGTTTACTACTGATGAATTATGTATAATCATGCTCTAATTATAACAATTTTTTACACATCAAGACCAAATTTTGTCCCCTAAAATACAATGAATTTGAACTTTCAAATGCAGCATTAATAATTATTATGATTGAATTAAGAGATGTTAGAATATAAATTTCAATATTTATTTTAATACCTCGTACATAGAAATTCGAGACACAACAGAATATATTCAATTGTGCCACTTTTGGCTTGATGGGTTAATTAAAAACAAACAATATAATAAATAATATTATATGTTTAAAAGTGCGTAAAAATATTATATGCTTACAAGTGTCAATACATTGTGGATCGGTGAACAAAAGTAAAGGGTGCAATGTTTTGTAGCTGTTGTACAATACATAGGTACATCACATAATCTTACTCACTTTAGGTCTCAACTCCCAACTGACATACTGATTATTGTGTACTACCAAAATAATGACTATTCTTCTGATAAGCATTGTGCTGTGTGCACTATTGAACATGGGACATTTTGATAGTATAAGAAAATGTACTAAGTTCATATTATTGTTTATAATGCTTCTTATTATAAGCTACATATTGTAATTAGCAGCATAATTTTAGAAAACTCCGGAACCACCTGCCACATATTGCACACAATAAAGATTGTACTTGATGCAAAGTAAAATTAGACACACACAGTCCTTTCTAAATCCATAATAATTATCTATTGACACAAGACAGATTGTAACAATACATAATATAAAAAATCGGCCAAGTGCGAGTCGGACTCGCGCACGAAGGGTTCCATATCGTTATAGACTATAGAGCATAATTCAAAAATAGGCCAAATTTTGTGTTTTTTGTATGGCAGCCCCCCTTAAATATTTACTTTATTTTTATTTTATTATTAATTATTAAAGTACAAATATGATTAAAAAAGATTTTGTATAAATTTCAAGTGCCTAGCTATCACCATTATTGATTACAAGCAAAAAAAGCCAAAAAAATCACGTGTCTTGTATGGGAGGCTCCCTTAAATATTTACTTTATTTTATTTTTAGTATTTGTTGTTATGGCGGCAACAGATATACATAATCTGTGAAAATTTCAACTCTCTATTACCGTTCTTGATTTACAGCCTGGAGACAGAGAGAACAGACAGACAGACAGACGGACAGACAACGAAGTCTTAGTAATAGGGTCCCGTTTTCACTCTTTGGGTACGGAACCCTAAAAAGAAATAGACTCCAAGATGCTTCTGTTACATGATATCATATACAGTAATACACAATATAGTACATTCAGTCACATACTTCATCGATTGTACTCTGCTCTAATGTTAATGATCGTTGTTATTGATTTTTTCAGTTACTTTTTCAGGCTTGTTCGAATCCGGATACACGACATACATGAGGCTGTCAAATCCCACAAATGATACAGTCCTCTTCAAAATTAAGACAACTGCACCAAAGAAATACTGTGTTCGTCCAAATTCAGGCATCCTGGACCCTAACACGAAGGTTGAAATTGCCAGTGAGTAAACATTTCACATATTGACGTCATATTTTTTTTTATAAAATTTAATTCAAATTGTTTTATTTTTTTTCAGTAACTCCGCAGCCCGTCTATGTTGACCCTAATGAAAAACATAAACATAAGTTTATGGTACAAAGTGTTATTGCTCCAGAGGGAAAGACAAACATTGATCAAGTAGTAAGTTGTCGTTATTAAGTATTCTTTTATGGATTGATTATATATTTTGTTGAATAAATAGTTAACAAAGTTTTTTAATTTTAGTGGAAGGAGATAAGTCCGGATCAACTCATGGATTACAAGCTCAAGTGCGTGTTTGAGTCTCCACAAGTTGTATCTCCTCAGGTATGGAACACAATTATTTATTATTATGAACATGACCATTGACCTTTTTTTTTAAGTCGTCCCGGTCGGGACAGGCAAAGGGAGCATTGCCCATACAGCCATATGACCATTGACCATGTAAATGTGAGATAGGAAAGTGGATTAAGTCATATCCCTTGACTTTCATCACTACAGCTTTCACTCATTTGTTTAGCAGGCAACAAAAACAGTTACTCAAATTATAATAATAGTGAATCTCCTAGATTATGTATGATGGAAAAACAAAGATACATACACATCCTAAGATTACCCTTACTTTTCCTTTTTAGGGTTCCGTAGTCAACAAGGAACCCTTATAGTTTCGGTCTGTCCGTCCGTCTGTCCGTCTGTCTGTCCGTCCGCGGTTTTGCTCAGAGACTATAGGACCTACAAAGCTGTTATTTGGCATTAATACACATATTAATAATACCGACAAAATGGTACTTACATAAAATACCTCCCCTACACCTCCCCTACACATCAAGCAGGCTTGAATTTTTTTTTCGCGCCCACCCAATCGTGTGGGGTGTCGTTGGATAGGTTTATTAAAAATATTATGAGTATTCATAGATCATTTTCCGATTTAGGGATCCATTTGTGAAATATTAAGTTTTAAAGTGGGAAAAATTAGAGTCCCGTGTCCCCCCCTTCTACCAGCTAAACGGTTGCTTCTAGAAATGTAAAAAAATTCACGGGAATAGGAAATATGCTGAATTTAAAGGGAAAACTATCACGGCTAAGAAGACTTCATAAGTTATTGAGTAATAGTCGATCAACTAAAAAAACGTATTCGGCGAAGTATTAAGGAACTTTTCATTCAAATTCCTTTGAAAGTAACTGAGATGATGTTGTTAGTAGTGTAAAACATGTTATAAATGTACATTCATTGACCATACAAACATTTTCAAAAACTAGCGGTACTACGGAACCCTGTATTGCGCGTGGCCCGACACGCACTTGGCCGGTTTTTTTTAACTTCATTGTAAGTTGATTTGTTGTGAATAAAGGCTTATCTTATCTTATCTTATCTTATCTAAGTTGATTTAGACAAAAGTACTATATTATTTAGACAGATTTATAAGGACAATTCTATGACACTATTACCACTATAATGTGGATACAGAAAAGTCAGTTTACCTCTTGTAAACCTTATCGCTATAGACATAAGGTCCACTCTCTAAATTTTAATCAAAAACGGAATTCGAAGGTGTCAAGTTTATTGTTTGCCATTGAATCAAATTGCATGTTTAAGCCGTTATGGCGTAATGCGATGAGATAATACGTTGCAGCTAATGATGACTAAGCCAATGTGTAAAGTTACTCGACATTAATTGAATGTTTTTAGACAAAAAAATGTATATATTTGAAATTAAAAAGAAATGATGTTTTTTGCCATTTAAAAAATAAGCAACAGTGAAAAAATGTATAAATGTAGGATTTTAGCAGTAAACTTTTGTTTTGTAGCAGGATGCTGGTGACAACGCCGCTCAAAATGAAGTGACGAAGAAAAGAGTTGCTGTCGCCTCAGAGGACCCTAAGGCCTCGACTAAGGTATTTACACACAAACACACATTGCAACGACAGTGTTTAAAGACGTTTAAGCAGGTTGTGTCGTATCCGCATAGTATAAATATCATACAGTAGAAATACAGTCGTGTCCTTGGGAATTCGCTTGACAATATTATATTGAAGTGTTTTGCTATTACCAATAATAGGCTAGATGACCATTTTTTTTCTTATTGGCAATTAAAATCCCTGGAAGAATGACTCTGATAGCTTAAAAATTCACCAAGATAATATGTCAATTCAAACATCTCATAAAATATACCTGCCCGAAACGCTCCATACAAAGTGCTACGAAAGACTGACGTCACTCTTTCTTAGTTTGTACGCATCGGGAGAGAACTTTGTTCGATAGGTATATTAAATATTGCGTTTATGAAAGTGGTTTCATAACAAAAGTTGCTTTTAATTACGTAAGTTATCGAATGGTATACAAATATTAAGAAATTTAATTGAAAAAAAATCGACTTGATTATCCAACTTTGAAGGCTCATAACAAAAAAAATAAAAATGCTATCGAGCTAAAATTTTGGGAACACTTATTATTTATCGTGATTTTTTTATTTTATTAACAAAATTCGCAAATCTTTGACCTTGTCATCATCCCTATTATAGGTGTGCCGAATTCGCGCGCGGTTTTGGTATGAAGGTTTTCAACTGTATGTTATTTATATTGGGTAACATTTCCTAGTCCCTACTACCTTTTATCTCCTAACACCCAGTAAATTATAAATATCATTAAAATCCATTCCTTGTTATTGCCATTGTAAGTCGTAGAAAAAGAGTAAAATCAAAGTCTATAATTATTAATTATATTATACTATTTGACATTGAAAGAAAACTTATTAAGCTATTTGAAGCTTAAAACATCCAATAATTAACACATCAACAGCTTATGCTATTTATGCCATCCTATTTTTGGCATTTCTAGTATTTTGTAACTAACATCTTAGGTGGCACTGATCTCTATACAAGTACGCTGGATTGCTGATAGCCTTTGAAATGACAGCTATTTTTTGTGCCTATTTTAAGCGGAATCAGCGCCCCTATTATTCGGGTAGAGAACTAAATCTGACGTAAAAATGACGTTTGAAAGCCGCCATATTGGCGCTGATAGCAGTAGTGAGAGTATTTGGAACTAATACTAGTGTGACAACCACAACCAATAGGTTACGTCAAATTTAGTTCTCTACCCGAATAATGGGGGCGCTGATTCCGCTTCAAATAGGCACAAAAAGCAGGTCTGTATCAGCAATCCAGCGTACTTGTATAATAGAGGTCAGTGTTAGGTGGCAATAATAGAAATTAAAATCCACTATACATTTTTTGTTTAGCTTTTCTTCGTAATAATAGTTAACGTCATACTTGCGTCAGTTTCTCACTATCAGAGTGTGTAGTGCGAGTTTTATTCGATCATACTCATCGAGAACGTTAACGCGAATTTGTATGGGATCAAAGCGGCATCCACGTAAGCCAGTAGGTGGCGCTGCTTTGATCCCATACAAATTCGCGTTAACGTGTTCGATGCGTATAATCGAATAAAACTCGCACTACACCCCCTGATTAGTTATTCAAGAAAAGGAGGTTATCAATTCGACTCGTATGTATGTAATATTTCCAGAACTGCCCAGTTTTTAGGGTTCCGTAGCCAAAATGGCAAAAAAGGAACCCTTATAGATTCGTCATGTCTGTCTGTCTGTCTGTCTGTCTGTCTGTCCGTCCGTATGTCACAGCCACTTTTTTCCGAAACTATTAGAGCTATACTATTGAAACTTGGTAAGTAGATGTAGTCTGTGAACCGCATTAAGATTTTGATGCAAAAATGGAAAAAATATTAAAAATTTTAGGGGTCCCCATAGGTACAACTGAAACAAAAAAAATTTTTTTTCATCTAACCTATGCGTGTGGGGTATCTATGGATAGGTCTCCAAAAATCATATTGAGGTTTCTCATATCATTTTTTTCTAACCTGAATAGTTTGCGAGAGAGACTCTTCCAAAGTGGAAAAATGTGTGTCCCCCCCCCTCTAATTTCTAAAGTAGAGGCATGATAATTCTAAAAAAAATGTATGATGTAGATTACTATAAAAACTACCAACGAAAATTGGTTTGAACGAGATCTAGCCAGTAGTTTTTTTTATACGTCATAAATAGTAAAGTACAACTGAAACAAAAAAATTTTTTTTTCATCTAACCTATGCGTGTGGGGGTATCTATGGATAGGTCTCCAAAAATCATATTGAGGTTTCTCATATCATTTTTTTCTAACCTGAATAGTTTGCGAGAGAGACTCTTCCAAAGTGGAAAAATGTGTGTCCCCCCCTCTAATTTCTAAAGTAGAGGCATGATAATTCTAAAAAAAAATATATGATGTAGATTACTATAAAAACTACCAACGAAAATTGGTTTGAACGAGATCTAGCCAGTAGTTTTTTTTATACGTCATAAATAGTAAACCTTAATCTAAATTTCATTAAATCGACTGAAATATAAAAATAAATTAAAAATATTATAATTTCATAAAAATGAACCTTATTGCTGCTGCGGAACCCTCCATGGGCGAGTCCAACTCGCACTTGGCCGCTTTTTGTATATTATGTTGTCTATATCAGCGTCTGAACAAATGTGCCAAATTTCAAAAGTGTATGCATATGTATGTTTTTATGTTTGTGTACGCATATCTCCGGAACTACAAGTCTGATCTCAGTAATTATTTTTTGTTGTACTAGGTATTGTTTAACTTAGGGAACAGTGCAAGTTTCATCAAAAACTATAGAGATAGGGAGTTTTAATTCTCAATTACGTACAATTTTGAAGTCGGTTTTATCTTTTTAAAATACAGTTATTTTACTTATTAACTATAAAGTTACTATTATCATCTTTTTAGCTAATAAAAATATAATAAACTCCTTTAGGTAAACATGATAATATTAAATGACAGACATCAGTAAAAGCTAAGAATTAATAAGTATGCGATAACTACTAGATTAAAAACAAACACCTCAACTAAAGACTTAAATTACTTCTAGTTATATCCAGAAATAACATAGAAGTAAATAGTTATTACTTTGCTTCTTTTACTAGTCTATAAAACGATTCATGATGTTTTTATTAGTACACCGTCTCTACTTGATTTAAATATTTCCCATTGAAGTCGTCATTCGTCATAATTATAATTTTATCTTCTTCCTACTTTTAAACAACATTAATTGATGTATAATTAACATAATAACATAACTCATTATATCACAAACAATACATAACGTAGTCTTTATTCCGCCGGTATTAGAGTTTAGTTTCGCTTGAGTAGATGTCCCGTAGCGCCGTCGATTTTAATTTGTGTTCGTGCTTGGCATGTCGATGTATTTCAGGACGCAATAGAAGGTCCCATCCACACTGAAAAGAGGAAGGAGATAAGCGCCGTTGACGTGATACCTACCGCAGCTAAAATGGTATCCCCATTCATATTAGACACCTAACGCACGCACTCAAAACCATAATGTTAATATACCTAGCGGAATAGAGCAACAATCTCGAGCTGTCAAACGAAACCGAAATTGGTTTACGTCTGTGTGTAAAATATGTGTACGTCCATACACTTACACAAGCATGATTGAACATGAATTCTATGAGATTAAATTGTCAACGTGCCGATACGTGCCGACTGGACGTCAAAAAAAGAGTTCTGCTGTCATGTATCACTCGTCTCTTTTTACCACGCAGTGACATCTCGCTTGCTCAGGCGTTTGTTTCTCTATTCCATTAGGTATATTAACTTTATGCTCAAAACCAGCCCCCTTACTACCGCACTCACTGCCGCACTCAGTGGAACATTAATTACTCAAATATAATCAATTCAAAATATTGACATAAGCCCCATACATTATAAGTCAAACTCTTGAGTAAATGGAAGGTTAATCATAATTAAATGTCTCCGAGTATGGCGGTCAGACACATAATAATTACTTAACTATTAATTAAATATTTTTAACACAATCAATGTATGTGACATTATCTGTCAAACACTTCATTAATTTTAATCATCATCAAATGTCTCTGAGTGCAGAAGTCAGTCACTGAAATATTTACACAGTGGAGCTCTAGAGTCCTAATCCTCACCACTCGAATGGCGTTTCGAGGGCAGCTTCTCTAGCGCGTGAAATTGCGCTAGCTTCGTGTTCGTCACGTGTTCGCGTAGTTAATAAGACTGCCATCGAAATTCGAAGCTATATTCGATGTGTTTAAATTGGGACCCTGCTTGTCATTTTCTTAACCTTTAACTATGGACATCTAAAAGTTGTATCATACTTATGGACATGGTTTCTGACAGACCGCTCGTATTTTCGTCTGTTTTTTAGGTAATTTAAAGATTTTTTTGTATTATTTTTGCTTAAATGCCTTAACACACAATTGATTTAGGGAATGTATGGGTGAAATATCCAAAATTCTAAATTATATTGTTAAGCAAACAAGTCACTTTCAAGACTTTCATTCACCTGTGACGAAAAAAAGTCATTTTTATTTATTAAACATAAGTTTTGAAAGTTTTTGCCTTAATTGTCCAATAATATAATCCATATTAAATATAAAAATTGGAATTTAAACTTCTGAACATATAACATAAAATTTTTGACATAGGTCGAACATGGATAAAATTATTGGCAGTCATTTCACATGGTAAAGGCCACTACAAACGTAATTATAGCTTAAATGTAAATAAACATGTTGTGGTTAGTATTTGTTTTAGTTATCTAGACAGATCCAATTAGTTTTTGCTGTAAAAATGTCACTTGACATAGGCACCTTTAAAGTTGTCTGCTGTGAAAATGTTTTATTAGTAAGTGGGTCACGATTACTTAGAGTTAGGGCCGTATTCACTTTGACTAGTAATAAGTGCAAGAGATTAGTGCAGGTGATTAGTAATCAGGTACAAGTACGTGTGGAGTGTGGACAGCGACTGATTAGTGCAAGTCCTTTGAATTCTCCTTATCACTAATCACACTAATCACCTGCACTCGCACTAATCGAAGTGAATACAGGCCCTTACACAGTAAAGGCTTTGACATAAAAATAAAATCCTCATATTTCCTTCCGAAGTCCTCGTTAAATAACTGCTTAAATAATCATCGTGTCTGAGTGCGTGCGTTAGTCCCTAGCAGGCGTCTGTCGGCTGGTTGTTATTACTTGGTTAAGGCTGTATTTTTAACCGACTTCCAAAAGAATGGTTGTATTATGTTCGTCTGTTGTGATCTTTCCGGTGGGCGATAAAAATCAGGCAATCCTTCAGCTCGTTTATACTGCCAGCTGACAGCTCGCCTGCAAGTGGCCTTGCATTAGCGGGTGTAGTCGGTAGCGGTATAGCAGACGAGGCTTAAAGGGTGCATACACGGTTGATATCGGTTTAAACTTAGATAATGAGAATGTTCATTCCATTTTGAGGCTTGGCAGAATGGTATTTACTTTAAATTACTATAACTTTTACTATGGCAGCATCTTTCATTCTTAAAAAATGCTGTTTCATACTAAAGTATAATTGGGAGGCGCTATAGTAAAGTTGCTTATATTTAAGAGTTGAATTTGCTAAGTCTCAAAATGGATTTAACCTTTTACGGCGTTTGGATTTTTGGAAATTAATACATATAATATTTTGTATATTATTATTATGGATAAATTTTTAAATGTTTCGCTTTGTGGATGTGATCTAGTCTTGAAATTGGTCTTCTTTAAGTTATGTACAGTTTTAAAATTTATACAGTGATAAAAATGTTTTATCGCTTTACGGTAAAACATTTTTATTGGCAATCATACTTTAATTTCTTGGACAAATACTCGCTCATTGTTTTTGCATGTCTCTGAATTTGCATATTATTTTACATATAATGAATATAATATTATATTAACATTATTATTACGTGTTTCCAGACTACTACGAAAACTGAGAACTTCGAAGGTGATTTGCAGAAAGTTGCAAACGAAGTTCAACTTCTGAGAGAAGAGGAAAGCAAATTAAGACATGAAAATCTTCGATTAAAAGTAAGATATTTTTTCTCTTTGCTTAGACAATAATGAATAATGATTAAGTTTTTAGTTTTTACTAATTTTAAAATAAAGGCTTCCAAATGTTACTTACTATATTTGACATGACGTCACGAATTTATTTCTGAATAGATTTGAATCAAATACTTTCAGAATGTCCTACATGTTGTCCGCCACCTATTCTATTATGGTACCCAATTATTGACATCAATTCCTAGTCCTAGTATTTTAAAAATAAGATACCAAGGTATATTTTAAAAATATGATTCTTTGCCCTATGTGAAATTAAATGTTATACATATTATTTTAACATTAACCTCCCATCTTATGTGCATGTTTATATTTGCGATGCCATTGTTAAAGCAGAAAAAGATATATTATGTAAAATTAAAATTGAAAGACAGTATGTTGTAAATCATACCATAAACGATTTGATTAATTGTCTGACTTAAAAAAAATGCTTATTTTGCTATATTATGTAAGGAATATCAAAATGACGAGACTGGACAAACATATAATTTTTTTACAATTTATTTGAATTTTTGTAACTTGATTTGCCATTTTCACTTTAACTGCTAAGCGATAAATGCTGGTCGAATGCTTTGCGATTATTATCTTAATATTTTTGTTTGTTGATTGGTAAAAATAAATTTACAATTTTAAATATAATTTCTCAGCTACGCGATTGGCTCTGTTTTTCTATAGGTAGGTTAAAAATGAAGCCCACCAGAGATAATGTTATAAAAATTGTTACAACTAAAACTGAGGTGTAAAGTGCATTTAAATTTTAAAATTGACGCAATAACTATAAAAAACCACAGAAATTGGCTATAGTTTCAGACGTTGCATGCATACACTTCAAATGCAAGCTTTAGCAAATATTTATTTAGACTGTTTTGTTTTCTTTGTGCATCCAAGAAAGAATGCTAAATATGTATATAGCAAGCAAAATTAAATATTTTGTATCTGCAACAACATGCTAATATTTGCGAAGAGTCATTTTTTATATTTATGAAACAAAATCTCGTGCTTCAGCAAATGCAATAAATTTTTTTCGAAGCTCACGCCATATGAACACAAAATAAAGACAAAATAGAAACACTGACAGATTTTAGGGACAAAATGACACTTGCTTTGTTGACCTGTCTCCATTTTAGGCTCGATTTATATGCATCCGCTCAAACGCGGGGTTTGGCGGCTAAGCCGCGAGGTTACAAGCAATTGTTTGTAAATGACATCGCAACCGCGCCGCACCACTATAATATAAATAAACTAGCTTTCGCCCGTGGCTTGGCTCGCCTTAAGAAGTAATTAATTACGTATTAAAGTCTTAGCCCGATAGGTTCAAAATTGACAAACTTTTATCCTCCATTTTTTCCCCTTGTGGGGTAGAATTAATCAAAATCCTTTCTTAACGCGTGCCTACCTCATAACATCTACCTGACCTGAATGCGAAATTTCTGCCCGATCCGTTCAGTGGTTTGGGCTGTGCGTTAATAGTTCACTATGTCATTCAGTCAGTCACGTTAAATGTGAATTTTTTGTCTTGTCACTATTGAATAATAGTGTTTTGGAAGCTGGCGTGATTTAAGATGCTCTTTGATATAATTCGTCATAATCAGCTACTAGACAATAATGCGGTTCACTAAAAGCGAAAGCGAATACTCGTTGCAATATAATTGGCGCTTATTATATTCAAATTACAATTTTCAACTATGAATTATTATGCAAAATTCATTCCTAATTATCTCAACTTTCCCAATTTATAACGCCGTCCGCCGCGGAATAGAACGGAATGGAAAGGTCAATTTCGCCTCATGAGAGAAAATTTGCGCCCGAGAATTGTCGAGGATTCCGAAGAAGATGCGCGCATCCAATTGAAAATGTTATAATAAATTAAGCCTTAAAAGTTAAAACGAATTAGATAACACTTAAAATGTCTAGCTTTGCTCTACAATATTATTATACTAAGCGTGTTTGCGAAATTTTATGTTGCTTTCAATTTTATTTTGTTATAAGTTTCAATTTGTATATTTATGTGCATTTTATATTCAGAAAAACAGAATTGTGTAGAGGATATGTAAATTGGGCTCTTTTCATTCGTGAATCGTGTACTTCTTTAGGTCTATTATTATTGAGCTTAAATTATAGGTATGAATGCATTATAATCAACCAAGGTTTACACTTTACATTAACTTAAATATTGAAAAATTAGGAATTAATAACATTTGGAAGCCTTTATTGTTATTATTAAGTGTAGTTTTAGTATGAGAGCTTAACTAAGAGATCAGATAAACAGAAGCATCCTTCTTAATTATAAGATTATATATAATATGTCCGTTTGTTTGTTACCTTTTCACGCCCAAAAAAATTGCTGTAATTTGGTATGGCGATACTTTGAGTCTCGTGAAAGGACATAATATGTTACTTTTTATCCGGGAAAAATGTACGGTTCCCACGCTATAAACGAAATTTGTCGCAACGGATTTGCGAGCGTCAGCATAATATTTATGCAAATAATAGCCTCCTTCACGTTGACTCATGAATTCATGATGGATTGCAAATATTGCAACTAGAATCTAGTTAATCTTCGCGAACCTGTTCGTTAGAAACGCCATACATTTTCAAAAGAACATTTTCATTTCGATTCCGCTCTGATGGAACCGACATTATTGCTGGTTTTGTTCAAAGAGCAAAATGAAACTGCTCCTGCTCAAAATACCGGTTAGAACCGTTCGCGATTATTTATATCGCCCCGCCCAGCCACACACACCACGACCCTCACCTATTTACCACACTTTACCACAAAATCAAAACAAACAAGATATTATGACAAGTAAATGGGGAGGTGCACAAAAAAGAGACAGAACATAATATCACCGCACTAGTCACTTTCCGTAAGGAATTAACCAAGTTAATTTCAAAAGCAATACCACTCGCAACTCGGTTTCGCTCCAAGCGAACACTTATCCCAAAACCTGGTTAAAGAGCGTTTTAATCTGGTTAAAAAAATACCGGTTCCGAGCCCTGATAGTGGCTAACTTGGAGAAGCTGTATTAGGCTGCGTACAGATTAGTAATATAATAATATAAAGCGCTGAAAGAGTAACCCCAAAATTTTAAATATTGTGTCAGCAACTCAGCAAATCAATGAAGTTAGACAACGGTTACACGCTTTTTCTGGCATCAGTTCAGTCCATCAGTCTGTGAC
This sequence comes from Plebejus argus, assembly GCA_905404155.3. Taxonomy (NCBI): domain Eukaryota; kingdom Metazoa; phylum Arthropoda; class Insecta; order Lepidoptera; family Lycaenidae; genus Plebejus; species Plebejus argus. The sequence goes on from FR989932.1 coordinate 8,261,745, forward strand.
TGACGCCAGAATTTTGGCTGAAAGGTACGTAATAAAGAAATAACCGGTATGTCAATCAACTGGTTAGACCTTTCGACGATTATTCTGACCAAACTGATGGACTGAGCTGATGCCAGAGTCCAGAGTGACCGTGTAACTAGAGCTTTTCCCATGGAAACACGTCCAAGGTGACTTTTTCAGTTCAGCTACTTTCACAGTTACTGTGAGTGATGAGTCGTGATAGCAGACTATGTAAGATAAAGGTGTGATAATAGGGCGTGCCGCGTGTATATAACACCTTAATCTTACAATAGTCTGCTTTTTTCATGCATGTGTCTGCTGTAGGCATACAATCAAAAGCATTTTGAATAAAACCTTATAGTGTGGGAGCCCTAGAACAAATTTTTTTGTAATTACTAACAAGCTAATTTTTTGTGAGTAGCTACATTTTGATAAGATAAGACGAACATTTTTTTGTTTTTTTTTTTAATTTACAATTAATTACATTTGAGTTTACAGTCTGTCAAGAAAGAGTAGACGCAGATCAAAATTTTCTAAACGTAATCACGCTCAAAAGGCGTTTTTTTAGGGTTCCGTACCCAAAGGGTAAAAACGGGACCCTATTACTAAGACTTCGTTGTCTGTCCGTCTGTCCGTCTGTCTGTCTGTCTGTCTGTCTGTCTGTCTGTCTGTCTGTCTGTCTGTCTGTCTCCAAGCTGTAACTCAAGAACGGTAATAGCTAGAGATTTGATAATGTATATCTGTTGCCGCTATAACAACAAATACTAAAAATAAAATAAAATGAATACCTATTTAATGGGGCTCCCATACAACAAACGTGATTTTTTTGTCCTTTTTTGCTCTATATCAAAAATGGCAACAGGTAGGTACTTGAATTTTTCACAAAATCCTTATTTATATGTGTACTTTAATATTTAATAATAATATTAAAATAAAATAAAAAATAAGGGGGGCTCCCATACATAAAACACAATTTATGGCCTAATTTTGCTCTATAATGGTACGGAACCCTTCGTGCGCGATTCCGACTCGCACTTGGCCGATTATTTTCTCTTTGTATTTCCACGGAGAACGCTTATACACTTTAAATGTTACCTTGGCACATATTTATCTCGGTTTAATAAGGTTATGTGATTTGAAAATTGTGTTTAGCGTCTACTCTTTTTCGACAGGCTATAAAATAGCTTTACAATAATATTTTCACTCGACAGGAGGACTTGCTGCGCTTGCATCAAACCGTCGGTGCGGAGGGGCGGGTGACGCGTCGCCACTCGTTCAGCCCCACCAAGACCGACCAGGCGTCGCTCGTACCGTGGCTAGCCGTCGCCGTCGGCATGGCAATATTCGGCATCATCATCGGGAAATTCATCATGTGAAGTGGCCAGTCTCGCCTTACTTATGCCGCTGTTACACCACTCCCAAGCATTTCACAAGGCAGCTTATATCTTTCGATCGTACAGCAAAAGTTACATAGATATTGCTTTAGGTTTTTCGTTAAGTTTTGTACTGGAAATTCTGTTTGGGTTTTTCCGTAAACATCTGACCAATATCAAGTTTTAACAATGTTTTAGTTTTTTAAAACAAACTGTCTACTTTTCGTAAACTTACATTTGCATGAACTTCTTTTACTTCATTAGTAAAACTGTATTTTAAAAAGATAAAACCGACTTCAACATTGTACGTAATTGAGAATTAAAACTCTATCTCCAAAAATACTAAACCGATTTTAAGAAAACTTGCACTATTCCCTAAATCAAACAATACCTAATACAACAAAAAAAGAATTACATATATAGAAATCAGAACAGTAGTTCCAGAGATATTATGCGAACACAAACAAAAACATTTATACATACACTTTTGAAATTTGGTACATTTGGCAATATAGACTAATATACGAAATATACGAAAACTGGGCAGTTCTGGAAATATTACATACATAAGGGTCGAATTAATAACCTCCTTTTTTGAAGTCGGTTAAAAAATGCAAACAGTTTCTAGTACAAAACTTAGATTTTTCATGATTGCATAAATAAGGTATAAAACCAAATCGTTACCAAGCAATATAAGACAGAAAGAACATAACTGAAGAGCAACACGTCTAGATCTCGATGCGTTAATGTGCAAAGACAGTTTTAGAAATTCCTTTCTTCAAGCAATATTTTTGTAAAGATACACTACTCTTGCTCAGTGTGCATAACTAGGCCTATTCCACACTCGTTTGGTGGTTATTCTGTTGCTGGTTTCCGTTTATTTAATCTGATTTAAATCATGACAAATAGTTTTAAACATGATTCTTTGGCGTTAGCTATTACGTCAATACTGATTACTGGCTTACCGTAATTGCTCTAATTTATACAAATTAGTATTCATTTACGTTAAAATCGGTCGACCCGTTTTCGATAACTTCGGCAATTTACTAACATCGTGACATGAGATTCTTATATAGGTACTAGGTAATTTTAAAACAAGATGAATATCTAAAGTCAAAGAATAGGAAATGTTTATTTTTAATTAAGCATTCGCATGAGATAAAAAATGTCTTAACTTAAGCCTAGCGTATAACCTATAAAAGCTAGAACTATGATGAGTCATAGTGTAAAAATATTGCTATAAAACTGTTTGACTATTTGCTACTATTAATTAATATTGTAATCCCATAAAAGTACTTTTAAAACTGCCTCATTGAATAATTACAAAATCATTTGTGATTTTTGAGTAACTTCCGATGCACCTATTTGAATATTATAATATATTGCACTGAATTTGACAACACTTAACTAGTATGATACAAGTTTATATTATATTATCATAAAACATGCATTTAAAAATGTAACGTGCTTAAGTATTATTAAATTGGATACTAATTTAGTATGTTCTAACAATTATTGTGATAATGACTAACATTTAAACATGACTCGATGATAATTACTTATAAACTTGTATTAAATGCTTAAGCGGCTTTAATATTATATTGTTGATTAAGAGGTTTTCTGTTTTGAAAATTATTCCTGTTTGATATAATATGTAATATCTAAATCTTAAAGAAATTTATACATTTATTGAGTACAAAAAAGTAGATTTATTAATAACGGTAAAAGTATGGGCAACCGAATGTACCGCGTTACATGTATGAAGGAAGGTTTAGTACTGATTATAATATTAGAGTACAGCTGCCCGTTTAAAAGCTTTTTGTATGGACGTGTTGAATTTTTAAAATAAATAATACTTTATCAAACATTATTAGAAGAACATAATATTACCTTATTTTAATTTAAAGTTTACTGCCAATAAGTAATAGTTAAAAAAACTAAAAACACGCTTTTTATATAAAGCGTCGGTTACAAACAAACATACAAACATACGAATTGAAAAATGGAATAATTATATCAAATTAGTGTATTGTCCTCGATAAATCTACAAAGTTTGAACGAACTCTGGCCGTTTAAAGTGGGTCAAAATCGCAAAGAACCCAAAGAAGTCGGTTACAAACATGTTACAAACAAATATACAGGTGAAGCTAATAAAAAGTGACATCAGCCACATATTTATTGAGCGATAAAGAATATAGTTAAAACGATTGTTAGAATAAAAATTCCAGACACGCATTGCTATTTACAACTAGCATTTATCTCATGTGGATGCGGCACTTGATCTGTTAGATTTTATCGTTTATCGAGCACGTATCAATAATAAAAGCGTAAGATATTATGCAATTGTGCATCGGCCGAACGTCCTTTCAACTATTAGTCAAGTCAACACTCTGAAAAACGTACATTTGGATGGGAGCCGGCCATTTCCGTTCGTTTCAAGTGTTCCAAACGGCCGTTCTGTCAATGCACACATTAACATATCGGCATAATATGCCGATATTTTAATGAGCATAATATTATTATGCTGTAGCTTGCTTTAACACTGATAAGTCCGATAAACAACCGCAGCAGCAGGCTAAATAGCAACCTCGATTCTAGTTTCGTGCTTCCTTCCTTGTTCGATTTAGCCCCAAAACTTTTAACTACAAAATGGGATTCCCACAAACATCAAACTAATAAGCTGATTTGATATGAAAATACAATTTTATAATATAGGACTGGATCGTAAAATGGACGAAACTGCATGCTTCCTTATTTGTTGATTTAGTTCGTTTTCTGTCAAACTACAAAATGGGATTCCCACAAACATCAAACTAATGTATGAGTAGGTATGTTGATTTGATATTAGAATACAATTTTATAGTATAGGATCGTTAAATTGACGAAACTGCATTTAAGTAGTATATTTAGTAGAATCGAGGTGAGCGTAGTCACCGGTGCAGCGTTTTAGCTAAATATTCAGACACCGCTACCACTCTAAATTGAATGTGCTCGATGATAATTGATAATACAATATATTGAGCTGGAACAATCTCTTAGTTTAACAATTTTTGTGTAACAACATTTAGGGCTCCATTCCACCGCGGCGCACGGAGAGACTACGCACGTGCGTCAAGCTTCGCTTTGTAAGAAAATATATGTGACTGTGTCCACTGCAACCCACGGACACGCTACGCACGAATTGACTCAAGTCAAAGAAATAAATCCGTGCGTGCGCCGCGGTGGAATGGAGCCTTTATGACCAGGAAAATTGATGGAACGAAGTTTGTAATGTGATATTGAATTGATTGATATTGAGTTGACTTTTATAAGATAATATTTTATCAACATTTCTTTTGTAATTTTTTGTAATGTTATATATTTCTTTGGCGCTCATTTTTCAACACGGTAGGGGAGTAGCCGAGTTTGTGGTGTAGGTAGGTATCCAGCGTGCAAGTGAGACAAATCGCTTTCTGAAACCACACCATTATAGAGTTATAAGCGCCTTTGTGGTATTTATGTTCAGTTATAGTGGTGTCATGTAAAATTGTATTTTCTTTGGGAGATGATGTATTGGGATAACCGCGATATGTGCATAATATAAAAGTCGTAGGTTTTTTTTTTTACCATAGATACACTTAATTAAATTTTTCCCTGTGGTATTGTTGTTATAATAAACTATTATGCTATATTGATTATTGTATCGTTTTCTGAAATAAACGACTTAATTTATTTGAAAGTATTTTATTTTTTGTAATTTTTTCTTCATAATAATATTGTTTTCTTTGAGTTCTTGCATATAATATATCATAATATTATCTTTAACTATATTATTTATACCATAACTAGCGACCCGCGGCCCGCCCCGGCGTCGCACGGGTATAAAATATATAGCCACTGAAAAAATGATTAAAATCGATAGCATATAATCCTTTACGTGGTCTACTTCTTATCTGTGCCAAATAACATAAAAATTGCTCCAGTAGTTCGCGAGATACGCCCTTTCAAATAATTTTTCGCGTTTTCTTCCACATTCTCCTATTAGTCTTGTCTTAGCGTGATAAAATATAGCCTATAGCCGTCCTTAATAAATGGGCCATCTAACACTGAAAGAATTTTTCAAATCGGACCAGTAGTTCCTGAGATTAGCGCGTTCAAGTTTGCCCTTTTAAATAATTTTCCCCCTTTTTTCCACATTTTCCTCCATTTCTTCGCTCCTATTAGTCAGCGTGATAATATAATCTTCCTCGATAAATGGACTATCTAACACTGAAAGAATCATCAAAATCCGTTGCGCAGTTTTAAAGATTAAAGGGAACAAAGGGACATGAAGGAAAAAAAGCAAGTCGAACTACGCAACGGATTTTGATGATTCTTTCAGTTTTATAATATGTACCTATAGATTAGGTACCTACTCAATTATAGTCATACCATAATTATGCATAATAAAGGTAATGTCATCCAGAACATAATTAATAATATTATGGATCCATTTATAGAAAAGTTTTGCTATATATATTTTTAAGTAGCATGGCCTTATTTGGAAAGTGTGCTAACAACTAACAAGTTGAAAGTGAGCTAAAAGAAAATTCTTAAATGGACTTGCAACTTTCTAGATTCTATTTATTGCACGCAGCACGTATATTGATATAGTGATAACTTCATAACCCAGAACCTAGTCAAAACATCTTTTATAAGCTGTAGATCATGCACGTACCCAGAAATTTTTCATTTAGCCAAACCATAAGCCAGCGTACATATACATACAACTGATACAAGTTACAACCATAATACAATGATATTATGCGGTACTTCAAGGGTTTAGCGGTATAATAGGAATGATGACAAGGTCAAAGATAAGCTGGTTTATTAAAATAAAATAAAGAGCGATAAAAAATAAGTATTCATAACTTAGGTATGTATTTTTCTTTGTTATGGGCCTTCAAAGTTGGACATTTTTGTATACCATTCGATAAGGTAAGCAATTTATAACAATTTTTCTTATAAGTAATGAGCCATCGAACAAAACCTTCCCGCGAATTACGAGTAGCTAGGCGTGAGTTTAGCTGACATTTTGTACGGAGCGTTTTGTGTGGTTTTGGGAAGGTCTATTTTATGTGAGTTTTGAATTGTGATATCTTGGAGAGATTTTAAATATTCGTCATGCCTATAATAATTCAAGATGTGAGTGAAAGAATAAGGTACCTAAGTGACATGAAAAAACTTCCCGTTTTTTTTGCTTCAATGAAGGCTTTAGGGCCGGAAAAGTTATTTGAAATAGAAAAACTACGGATTGTATGTGTAGCCAGATATATTAGCTAGGATATGAAGTAGATAAGTTACAAGTTTTATTGAAATAATTAGGGAAAAAATGAGTTATTGTCCGTATGTTACGAAATGTTACTTATTCGATTCTTCCATTCACGTCTTCAATTATTGTAAAGTCACCTGTTGAAAATTAACGAACGAATTTAAAATTATAAAATTAGTATGAATTATAAAACTACTATTAGTAAAACTGCAAGAAAATAAAATCGATAAATGCGTTTTATTATTAATTTAAATTAATTATACGTACAACGATTACTTTATAACGTCTATAAATCATTAAGAGCCGGGAATAATATTTTTAAACTCATGTCTATGACTTTACTACCTTGCTATTTTCTTATACCCGTCATAAAAAGTTAAAAATATCATGCCTGGACAGCAACTGTTAACAATATAAAATAAATTTGATGCCTACGTATTTAATCCACAATATTTAAATATCATTGTGATAAATGTGAGTTTTGTCACTTCTCTATTGAGAATTACTAAAGTAGTTATGCCAGCGAATTTATAGCAACTTAGTTGTTTGCTACTATAGAGCCATGCTAATAGGCTCTAGTTAACGTCCTCAGGGGGAAAAGGTGACAAAACTTACACTCACCTCAAGCATTTTTTAATCCAATATAATAGGTACACATTAGGCGTTTGTAAAATAAATTATACTATAATACTACATTAAAGAAATTAAAACAATAATGGCCGATGCAAACTGAGTTAAGTAAATATTATGCATCGCTGAGATCATGTTTTATTAAGTTTTCGCTATTTTTTGAAATAATAACATTAAACAATTTTTGTAATATAACAATGTTTTATTATATTTCAGTAACTTTAAATACGCAAAATATTAAGAGTCCTCTATAAAATACAGCTCCGAATTTAAGACACGACATTTAAAACTAAAATAAATAATTTACACTACATCCACTTATCCTAGACATTTATACATAAAGATTAACTAAAACTAATTAATTATTTGTAGAATACATATTATGGGAAAATTGCTAAGTCTAATCGTTTCGATAAAGTGCGAATAAGCCTAACTACGGACTATATAACTACTTAGAAAAATCCACTTACAAAGCATGCGTTGATTAAGTATATTATTATTTGTGATGTTTTATATAATGTTGTATAATTTTAAAAAAATTGATTGCATGTCACGAATATTTTCTTGCTGTTGCTTGTGCATAAAATTTTTATAAATCATTAAAAGCTAAGTGTAACACATTAGTTACCCTGCATTTTGAAGAAATATAACGTTAAATAAGTATGTTTACAAAATAAGGGCATTTAAACGTTGCTTCTGCGACAAAATACGTGTGATTATAAAAATGTAATATCTACTTTGTATTTGGTGATATCTTTAATTTCGTATCGTAGTTTTAACATACGCGTTATTGAGGTTCGTTTAAGAGGCCGGGGTACCCTCGAAATTTTCATACATTCTTAATACCAAAATCATTTTCTCATACGAAAATATTTAACATGTTTGAGTTATTTTTCAGCTTAAGATAGTAATTACCTAGGGTCCTGAACAATTTTTTTTTTAATATTTAAATACTAAAAAAAAAATTGTGTTTAAATATTTTTTAGTAAATTTACTACTAAATATTTAAACACCAAAAAATAGACAAAAACACTAAAAAATATATAAATAAATAGTAAATTTACTACAAAATATTTAAACTTTAAAAAATATTTTTTATTATTTAAATATTTTGTAGTAAATTTGCTATTTATTTATATATTTTTTAGTGTTTTTGTCTATTTTTTGGTGTTTAAATATTTAGTAGTAAATTTACTAAAAAATATTTCAACACAAAATTTTTTTTTAGCATTTAAATATTTTGTAAAAAAAATTTGTTCAGGACCCTAGGGCCGGTATAAATAGTCAGTACTCAAGATGCATCTCGGTCTCAAGACGTGGTTCGGCTCTGTGATTGGTCCAAATTTTGACAGCCAACCAATCACAGAGCCTGAACCGTGTCTTGAGACCGAGATGCATCTTGAGTGCTGACTATTTATACCGGCCTAGGTAATTGCTATCTTAAGCTGAAAAATAACTCAAACATGTTAAATATTTTCGTATGAGAAAATTATTTTGGTATTAAGAATGTATGAAAATTTCGAGGGTACCCCGGGCCCTTAAGTTGTGGTTTCTTACTTTTCTTATTGGATAAACAACACATTCGACCAAAAAAGAGTATAATTTCTAATTAGATGTCATTTTCAACAATCATTAGATAAACTCCTCAGGAAAAATGTCTTGCTTAATATATCTACTTCTGTCCTCTTATCCTTAGTATCTGTTCTGTGTGTGATGTGTTGATTTTAGTTCATGGCACATAAACTATTAGCATTTTTTTTGGTCGACTTAGGGTAAGTTCACATTGCGACGTAACGAGGCGACGTGATGTGATTTTTAAATGAGCCATTCAAAATTAGAAGAGGCACTGCCTCTTAAATAAAATAAAAAATTAAGGGGGCTCCCATACAAAAAACACAATTTTTGGCCTATTTTTCTCTATAACGGTACGGAACCCTTCGTGCGCGAGTCCGACTCGCACTTGGCCGATTTTATTTTAAAATGCACCGCGTCGTCTCGTCACGTAGCAATGTGAAGTTACTTTTAGATTTTACAATTAGATTGTTTAGGTCCAAAAAGCGAGTACAAGCTACAAGCATCGTAGGTAGCTAGGTACGTCATAAATGTGAAGTATCCTTGAAAAAGTTTTATTCAGGGGCAAAGATTTCTTACTACTCAGATTTTATTCTTTCTTCACCTGCCTCAATATTTTAGTCTTTCCCCTTCTTTACGAGGAAACTAAAAAAAACTTAACAACATACTTGGAACACATTCTTTTGCCTCTGGTATAAACTTTGTCAAGTTACAAATATTTAATATTATAAATAGCTACCATTAATAAAGCACTACAGTAATATATTTTTACCACACTACGCTAAGTTTTGTTATGTCACAAATATAATTTGCCAATAAAATGTTAGTATAATTATTATAATAGTGATAACCAGGGCCGCTGCTACCATATGTGAAATGTTTGCAATGCACACGGGCGCCATCCTCTAGGGGCGCCAAATTGCCATCTTTAGGGGCGCCTAAACCAAGGTCCCAAAATTTTGCCTTAGAAAGGGGCGCCAAAATCCTTTTTTTGCACACAGGCGCCAGTAGCCCTTACGGGGGCCCTGGTGATAACAGCTGATAACAAAATTTATTTTGTCTAAAACTTTGAAAAAAAAAGAAATATTAACGGCCTCACTCAGAGTCCAGAGACGATCAATCATTACTTAACTTCAATTTAATAAAGAGTTTGACAATTATTATTAATAATGTTTGTGTTAGAGTTGATACAAAAGATATTATAAGCAACAGTAAAGCACCTTAAATTAATTCGCTTACCTTATATATGAAAATAATAAAAGAGTTCAAGCATTAATTTGGTGTAGTTTGTTTTGAACATTAATTTTAATGGTGTTTTTGTTAAAATTATTTTTAAGTTAAAGAAACTAAGTTCGTGTCAATTTTAACAATATTAAAGTTGGTTTTATAATCGAAAAAGCGTTGTAAATTTGCTCCGTGAGGAAAAATTCAAATACCGAAGTTAAACATTAAAAAATGTATAATATAATTTTATATCATGTCAGCATACACATAATTATAATCAATAAAATTTATCAAATCGCAAAAGATTCATAGATTATATTATTATATAGGCTGTAGCAAAACAATGTGATGATACTTTAGGGTGTGTATGTGTTTTTTATGTAAAGTTCACTGTGAAAGTAGCAGTGCTCGGAGAGCCATTACTTTTTGTAATTTGTATTTACAAACGCCCTTTTGTCCATTCATTTTTTTAAATAGTTACTCTTTCAGCGCTGCTATTTTCACTGGGAACTCTATACAGGGCACTCATATACAGCCTAAAGTAATTTTGTTTTGTTACAACCTGCATAAAACAAGAATTACATTACTCTTACTAATAAAGATATATTTTATTATCATTCTGTGATCAACATTCACTCAGTTCATTTAAATAAATACCAATAACAAAACTCTGTATAAAAAACTAAGGGAAATTAAAAGTCAATAAAAATCATGTCAAATGTAAACAAAATATACAAAAACTGTGAAGCGTTGCACCGACGAAATATCACAAAAAACGGAAAAAAAGTATAAAAATAAAAGTCTAGATCAGAAAAGACGTACCTAACACATATTATTATGTTTTGGAATGCGCATACTAAGTACCTTATCGGTACATAAGTGAAAGTAAAACTATAATTTGAAATTTCCCTCGAAAGAAGTTTGGAACCTAAAAATATTATGCATTACATGAACAATAGTGTTAATATGACGGTGCGGAACCCTAAAAACTAGACATGCAGTTTTCACGATCCATTTAAATAATTAAACTTAGGAAATTCATACATTATAAAATGTAGACACAACTATTGTAATTTTATACGCGTCATTTTATTGACGTGTAAAAATAACACAGTTGGTAAATTAAAAAATAGTAGGTAAATATCATTGTGATATAAGCATAAAATAATAAAGCTATAAATACACACATCAACATAATCTACATATTATATTAGAAGTGGAATTTTTAGATTTTTCCTAAAATATCCAATAAAGAGATTATGTTGAAACTTAATATTAAATAATAAATAAATAAAAATACAAATCTACAATAGAGTAGAGACTAACCCCCCTTACAAATAAAAGTATTTACCTAGTTTCTTACTATTCAGACGCTGTTAAGCATTTGTGCATCCCACATAAATTACCTTTGGAGTTATTAAGGGGCCGGGGTACCCTCGAAATTCTCATACATACTTAATACCAAAATCATTTTCTCATACGAAAATATTTAACATTTTTGAGTTATTTTTCAGCTTAAAATGGTAACTACCTAGGTTCCTACACAAAATTTTTCTAAAAAATATTTAAACTAAAAAATTTTAATTGTTTAAATATTTTTTAGTAAATTTACTACAAAATATTAAAACACTAAAAAATAGAGTACAACACAAAAAAAATAGTAAATTTACTACAAAATATTTAAATACTAAAATATTTTTTGAGTTTAAATATTTGGTAGTAAATTTACTATTTATTTATATATTTTTTGTGTTTTACTCTATTTTTTCTTTACTTAAATATTTTTTAGTAAATTTACTAAAAAATATTTAAGTAAAGAAAAAATTTTTTTTAGTGTTTAAATATTTTTTAGAAAAATTTTGTGCAGGAACCTAGGTAATTACTATTTTAAGCTGAAAAATAACTCAAAAATGTTAAATATTTTCGTATGAGAAAATGATTTTGGTATTAAGTATGTATGAGAATATTTTCGAGAGTACCCCGGCCTCATCATTTAGAAAAAGACTGCATACATAACATTTTTTGTGGGTTAATACAAATGCTTAACAGCGCCCATTTAATATTTGCCGACTTTGTCTGTTATTTCACAGTTCCATTATACCAGGCAAAGACACGCAGGCCTTGTGTAAGAATTCACTGTGTAAGTATATTTATTAGTAAGGGTAAGAGAGATAATTCACATTGCAAAGCCCCTTTACAGTAAATATTGCATTTCACTGAAGCTGGAACGGATTATTATACATTTGGTAATTATATTCTATTGGGTTTTAAAATCACTTTTTTGGTAGTGGACCAACTATAGGGAATATACTTTGAGTAGAAAAAAAATTACATCTTGCCATCGACATTTTCCATTTTCTCAAATGTCGGCTCGTCCTTCGAGAAAGTGCTCGACCGTTCTAGAACAGGTATCTCATGGGATTCCACGTAGACTGGCGCTTGGCGAATATCCTTGGTTAAAACGAACCCGTTGTTATTATGCGCATCTTGTTTCCCGTTCTTCTTGGTTGTAACCGCTTTTGTAGGCTTCTTGGCCAGCTCCTTAGTCGCCTTTGGGACAATCTTCGCTGAGCTGGACTTTGTAGCGTTCATCAAAGACCGTGATACTTCCTTGGTCTTCCTGTCGTTTAAACTTTTCGAGTCCTTGTTCGGGAGTGAATTGCACATGGATATTGAAGGGTTCTTTGTGACAGTTAATTTTCTGGACTCGTGCTGTCTGTTAGTTCTAGGGCTACTCCCGAGGCAGTTGCGGTTAGTACCGTTGTGACTAGATAGGGAATGTATTTTGATCGGTTTCGATGGTTCGTAGGGCTTAGGGCCGTTGTTGGGGCCAAGTTTTTGGTTCACGTACACCGGAATTTTCGTTTTGCCATGCGTGTGTGTTAGCACTTGAATGTTAGATGGTAATTCTGTAAATAACAATTTTCAATTAATAGTGCGATAGAGTAGTTAAGGCGAAAAGGAGATGTTGTTAGGAGCTGAACAAGAAGTTAGAATGTAGTTAATACAAGATTAATGTTTCAAAAATCAGTTAAAACACAAAGAAGATATTTTAAGCCCGCTGCAGACTTTCTATCGGCAAAATTTTGTCGAAATTTTAGGCAACGTTTTATTAAAGATCTATAATGTTTGATTTGACTATTGTAATACTGGAAGTACTTCCAAGTGGCCTGACAGAAAATCGGCAAATACAAATGGTAAATACGGGCCTATGTAACTACATAGAATTACGTTCATCACTTACGCTCAACGGATCCTTTGTTTTTGTGTTTGGCCTTCGTGTAGGTTGCGTATTTGTTGCTGACTTGCGACTCGCTGAGGGAATCCGTGGAGGGCTCTGCGGTGCGAGGGCGCGAAGTGGAAGCCAAGCTATCCTGAGATATCGCGCCCATTCGGTGCTCCCGCTTCGATTCTAGACGACTGAACCGCGTCTTAATCGGACTCGAGTTTCGAGAAGATTCGCTCGACTCCGGAGACTTTTTATCCCTCTCCTTCCGGATAGGATCGAGGTATCTCGGTCTCGTGTTCTGGAAATTTAACGGCGCAACGGGCTTCACGGGCTGCGTTCTCGTCTTACTCTGATTGTACTTAGCTCGCTCCTCTTGAGCCTTCGTCGTTCTGATCTTAGGCGGGTTCCGTTTCGACTTCCTCATATCTCTGTACTCGTTGCACTTCAGCTCGTCTATCGATCCCATGACGTTGACGGGCTTCGCTTTGTATGGGACGAAGGAGGCGCGCACTTTCTCCATGTCGAGGCTACGGTTCGCGGGCGAGACCTTCTCGGTCCTGCTTCTGGTCTTCCGTTCCTGGTGTGCGGTGGTCGCTATGACTTGCGGGCCGTACATGATGCAGCCCAGCTCTCGCAGCCTCCTCCTGAGATCCGGAGGTAGGTCTTTAAAAGCCTGCAGGCCTACTACTCGGGGGGCAGCCCGAACTAGTGCGCTCTCGCATTGCAGTCGCCAGGTGGTTGCACTATTGTATAGAAGGCTGTTCTGCTCCAACGTCCGCCATATTTGGTCGCTATTCGTGATGAGATCGGGTTGGAATAGATGCTGGGATTTGATTTCGGAGACCACGTTGGATAGGAAGGCGTAGGATTTGAGCGTTTCGTCGGGCGGGGCCCATTCGATGGCTGCGGATAGGCAGTTGTCCAGAGCGTCTCTGGCGGCGTGCGGCGCGTCTGCCGGTATCGTCGCTATCAGCTTGAAGAAGTCCAGCAAGTTCTTAGCCAGAAACTGAGCCGCGGCGTTGACGAGCCGCCGACACATGTTTTCGACGATTTCCGCCCATCTGCTGTTGTGCAACGAGGCCACTAAAATAAAATTCGATTGTTTTAGTTATACAAAGGAGTAATATAATTATTAATTATCAAATGGAGTAAATGTAATAATTATTATGCTTTATTAAAGTAGCGTGGTTTCCTCTGTAGACCGTTATTAGTTAAATATTAGATCTGACTTTGGGGCGAATTTTAGATAAGACTTAAAATATTGACTTTTGATCGGATACGCGTTATAAATAATCAAAATTACTTAATTTACCTGTAATCCCACATCCGTATACTGTATCGATAACATTCTCCGTCTTAAAATTGTTCAAGTGTTCCAAGTAACATTTGTCGAGCAGTTCCTTAGGGAGAGTAGCGAAAGCCTTAGTGGGCCAAACGGTGGAGAAATGTTTAGTGATCCATCTCAAACATTTCCTGTACAAATCATCCAGGCCGTACACAGATGATAGGGGGAAGCATTCCAAAACGCCAGCCGTGCAGACTTGACAGGGCTGTTGAAAAATGTACAGTTTACACGTGATGAGAGTGTTGTCGTTCCTCGTTCAATAGAGTTTTGAGTAATGAATGAGTTTGTAGTACGTTAACAAAACGAAAAGTGCACTATAGACCAAATGATGTGTATGTCGTAGAATGATTTGATAAATCGAATTTTCGCGAAAATTCTAGGGATTTTTCCAAATAATATGAAGGGAAATATGAAGGGAAGATACATAGGAAAAGATAGTAACCAATCAGAATATGAGTTGGCCAGTAAGCAAAAATCAAGCCAATCAGCGTTAAGAATGTGCAATGTTACTAAGGCAACTCGTGATTTCCCAAAAAACCTAATTTTATTAGTATAATTGAAAAACGTAATCACCATTATCTAATTATCCGTGTTTTCGAAAAAACCCTAGAATTTTCGCGAAAATTCGATTTATCAAATCATCGGTCGCGTAGGTTTGGCCGAAACTTACGGCTGGATTTATATTATGCGTTCGCGCGAAATAGCGGTTAGGTCGCTTGTCGCTACACCGCGACATCACAAGCAATGATAATATGTAACGATTTATTTAAATAGCGGCGCGGTCGCGATGTCATCTACATACATTGAGGTTTGTATGGCGCTATAGCTATGTCCACACTATGCAATTTCATCTTCAATTTCCTCATCTTTTTATTCAACTTTCGTTTGGCATATTCGATAATTGAATGCGTCGAAATCCACCCGCGTTGGAAAGAAAAATGTCATAGCGAGCGCTACGATTTCAACTGTCAGAGCGCATGCGTCGCGGACATGCTTCACGTGCGCTGTTGACTGCGCTATGAATCTATGATACATGCCCTTGATGAACAAAAAAAGCACAGTGTGGACATAGCTTATCAGCTATGTAGCCGTAGGGTCTATAGTGTCAAATGTCGTGTCAGACTGACATACTATGACAGCTATATTGTGACATATTCCCTGCGTTCCACCTGGCCTTGAAAACGATCAAAACGCTAAAAATGCTTCCTATTTTTAGCGTTTTGATCGTTTTCAACGCCAAGTGGAACGTAGGGATAGTAGAAGTTATTTCGTGACATATAACAGCTGTTTGACACGACAATTGACACGGTAGACCCTACGGCTATATAGCGCTTTAAAATACAACCCTGATTGCTTGAGATCCCATCCCGAACCGCGCGTTGGAGCGGACGCATATAAATCGAGCATCAAATGCAGAATTACAAATACTCACCGTATGAAAATGATGACAGTACTTTGATTTGAGTGTGTACATGATGGCCTCCTTCAAGCCCTCTAGTCCAAGCATGTCAGCTATGGTGGCTAGTTCCACTATGCTGATGGAGTCCGGTATAGTCGAGAGACCGGAGTATATGTGGCATAGGGCGAAATGAACCACGTTGAAGGAGAATCTACAAAATTATAGGAGAATTAGGGCCTGTTTCACCACTTCCTGATATGTGCCGGATAGGCTATTCACCACTTAACTTGACAGATCAAGTATCGAGAATCTGTCAAAAAAACTGGTGATAGCCTACCCGGCACTTTATCAGGAATTGGTGAAACGGGCCCGTAATTGGAAAACACCCTATAGGGAACGTGCGTAACTAAGTTGCAGCGAAATGGTGTCGAAAATGCGAAACCTACAACTTACCAAAAAGGCCATCTTAAAAAGTAACTTATAAAAAAAATGCGTCCTTTTTCTTGACATGTACTGCCACATTTCCTAAAGTTCTCAAAATCGGGCAAAAATAGATGCAAAAATTAACTTACGGCGGAAGAACGATAATGTTACCAGCGCTCTCAACCCAACCACCGCTTAAGATACCAGCAAAATATTGACACCTGAAAAGAAATCACAACGAAATTAGTTTCGTTTTTAGGGTTCCGTAGCTAAATGGCAAACAATTTTATTGCTAACCCTGAGAACAAGAAAACAGCTAAGTTATAATATGTATTCAGTATTCACATTATGGAATACGCAAGAATAAAAATTAAATGTCATAATAACAATAGTATCTATGGACTATTTTTTTTGGTAATTATTACCAAGTAGAAAAAAGACGCGAGCGAGAAAGCTCGGCTTTTAGCTAGTTTAGATTATGATTACCTGGACGACAGGATACATTTGTGTGCTTTGATGCGTTTCCCTGACACCTCGACTATAACGTCAGGCGCTATTTCCTCCAGGAACATTCTCAGCAAGTCCTGTCCAAGCCGAGACTGACTATTGCCTATGATATTCGATGACTGACTGGTGTCCTCTGTGGTACTGTTCTCTGTAATACGATATCATTGTTATGCTAAATACTCACATACGGTTTTACTCGATAATTTTACTCCAAATCGAGTAAAACGTACCGTGTGGACCGCAAAAGTCACAGCTCGAAGGCTCGATGGCATTAAATAAATCTAATTTCCTTCGAACTTACTCGACGTGAGCCGTCGAACTTTACTCA
The DNA here is from genome assembly GCA_905404155.3 of Plebejus argus. Classification (NCBI taxonomy): domain Eukaryota; kingdom Metazoa; phylum Arthropoda; class Insecta; order Lepidoptera; family Lycaenidae; genus Plebejus; species Plebejus argus. The sequence goes on from FR989932.1 coordinate 8,279,065, forward strand.
AGCCATACTCAAGCGTGTGAGTTTTGCGGTCCACACGATAATTTTTACTCGATTTGGAGTAAAACTATCGAGTAATGCTGAATGTGTGGACGAAAGCCCAAGCCGTGGGTTTTACTCTACGTGATTGCTTGATCGAATAAAACCGTATGTGAGTATTTAGGTATTTGGCATTAATGGCATTTTTGGTGAGACCTAATGCTTAATGTGTGAAAGTAGCAGCCCTGTAAGAGCATTTTTTGTGATTTGTATGGGCAAGCGCGTCATTAATTACTCTTTCAGCGCTGCTACTTTCACAGTGAACTCTAAATATTAAGGAACACAAATTGTTACACGACGGGGTCGCATCATAAAAAAAACGGCGGGCCACGCGCAATAAAAAGTTCCGTAGTACCGCTAGTTTTTGATATTTTTGTATGGTCAATGAATGTACATTTATAACGTGTTTTACTGGTTTTACACTACTAACAACATCATTTCAGTTACGTTCAAAGTAATTTGAACGAAAAGTTCCTTTATACTTCACCGGATACGTTTTTTTAGTTGATCGACTATTACTCAATAACTTATGAAGTCTTCTTAGCCGTGATAGTTTTCCTTTTAAATTCAGCATATTTCCTAGTCCCGTGATTTTTTTCACATTTCCAGAAGCAACCGTTTAGCTGGTAGAAGGGACTGGACTATCGAATTTTTCCACTTAAAAACTTCATATTTCACAAATAGATCCCTAAATCGGAAAAATATGATCTATGAATACTCGTAATATTTAAAAAAAAACCCTATCTAACGACACCCCACACGGTGGGGTGGGCGCGATAAAAATCATCCCCGCTTGATGTGTAAATGGGAGGTACCATAAAAATATATTTTTTAATGATTTTATATACCATTTTGTCGACATCAATATGTGCATTAATAATATGTGCAATGTGCATTCATGCCGAATTACAGCTTTGTAGGTCCTATAGTCTCTGAGCAAAACCGCGGACAGACAGACGGACAGACAAACAGACAGACAGATGACGGACACATCGCAACTATAAGGGTTCCTTGTTGACTACGGAATCCCAAAAAGGTTAAAAACTGGTCTTAGATGTCACCGTGTGTCGTGAGTCGTGACGTCATTAAAAATCTATCAACGCCTTATTTGCTAAAATCGGACCAGTAGTTTAGCCGATGTTGGCCGGCCCCTAAAAGAGCAATTTTACTGTCAATATCACGCTTCAATTTTATTGAAAGAAAATTTGACAATCTACCTTTATGCCCAGCCCGATCCGTTCAGTGGTTTGAGCTGTGCGTTGATAGATCACTATGTCGTCACAGTCACAGTCAGTCACCTTTGTGTTATATTATCAGAGGTTATATTATATTACGTATATTATAATTTGATTGTAAGTATTTTTTTTCATGTTTGTACTTAAACCTACATAGCATGAGAAATCTAAAAATTCCACTAGCAAAAAGAGTTATATTACAACTTGTCTTGCTTATAGAGAAAGAAACACGAACATATCGCCTAAACAAAAAAAGACGTACAGTTGATAGATTTTTATAAGTTTCCTTGGTTGCTTAACTTAGCTAATTGGTCACAAATGGTTAGCCAAGCTACATAAAAATACCACGTATATGTATAATTTGGTGTCTACTTAATAATTGGTTGAACTTGCCGCTAGGTAAGACTATTTCTTTTTTAGGGTTCCGTAACCAAAGGGTAAAAACGGGACCCTATTACTAGGGCCTGTATAGATAGTCAGTACGTAAGATGCGACCCGGTCTCAAGAGTCAAGACGCGGTTCAGATCTGTGATTGAACCAAATTTTGACAGCCAACCAATCACAGAGCCTAAACGGTCTCTTGAGACCGAGATGCATCTTGAGTACTGACTATTAACATGGGCGTATATAAGGGGGGTGTCCTGGGGGGTCCGGACCCCCCCTTTGGCCATTACTATCCATCTTATTCACAGTAAGTAACAGAGTAAGTAATACTAATTTTTATACTTTTAATTTCCTAAACACGTTTACGTTAGGGACCCCCCCCCCCCCTTATCAAATCTATATATACGCCCGTGACTATTAATACGGGCCTAAGCTACACAGTACACACTATTTTTAAGTTATACACACTATTTTTTAAGTTTTATTGGCGGTACAACAAAACAAATTAATATTATTATACCGATATCGGTCGTTTACCTAGTCAATGTTACGGAACTTTTCATGTGAGAGTCTGACTCGCACTTGGTCGGTTTTAAAAAAAACATGTATTTATTGTTCAAGTTATAAGAAAGATCCGAGTACATTAGGTAATTATATTTTAAGGACACTGGATAACCAAAAGATTTTAAATATTATACTAAGTAAATTTAGTTATTTTATGGTAATAGGCAGTTAAACCGTAATTTTAAATTGAATATGTACCTACTTATACCAAAAAGTTTTTGCTTTAGAGTTTAGATAATTACCATTTTAGATATGATGAAAATTAAAGTCTCTATTTAACTAAATAAATAACCTTTTGTAATATTGTAAACATTCGGTTAAATCAGTGATCGTATAAACATGACTGTATAATATAAAATACATTTACAAATCAACATAACCAGTTCTCTGTGTGATCTGTGTCCAGACAGCAATTACGTGTTATTTTAGTAACTAATATATTTTATACAAATACATACATAATTTTATGGAATCCTTCACCTTTAGAGTTGCATAAAGCATCCTTAAATGGCCAAAACGAAATTCATAGATATTAAGGTGGTTCGTTTTCCATACAAAAAAACAATCGACATTAATTATTAGCTAATTTAAAATACTTTAAATATATTTAAAATACTTTATTTCACACAGAAGTCACATTTTTATTGATTTTTTTAGGAAAATATAAAACCACGTTTGTTGTGTGAGAGCCCCCCAAAATATTAAATTTATTTTGTTTGTAGTAATTTGTTGCTATAGCGGCAAGAGAAATACATGATCGATGAAAATTTCAACTCTCCAGCTACTACCGTTCTTGAGATACTTCCAAGAGACTGATAGACAGACAGACAGACGGGCAGCTGACAGACAATGAAGTCTAGGAATAGGGTTCCGTTTTTACCCTCTGGGTACTGAAACCTAAAAGAAATACACCAAAAAAAAAGAAAGAAAAAAATGAACTAAAAAAACAACGCAAACCAACTTACAAAAAGAAATGAAATCCCACAAAAAACATTTTCATGTAAAAATGTTGCCAAGATGAGAACATAATATTATTATAGTTCGTGGTGTCAAAAAGTAGTGAAATCTCATGTAGAGCCAAGTTTCTAACCTAACATACTTAGCCCTAAATCTAAAAACCTTAATTTTACACCAAAGCGCGGCAAAATATTTGATAATAATATAATGTGTCAGCCGAACGAGAAGAATCTAAAAACTCTACACATTAGTCAAAATCGGTGGCTTGGCCATTTTGTTATTCGGCAGGGCTTTGAACTTAATATACCCTAACTAAAGAAAAATGGCCAGGCTATCGATTTTGACTAATGTGTAGAGTTTTTAGATTCTTCTCGTTCGGCTGACACATTATATTATTATCAAATATTTTGCCGCGCTTTGGTGTAAAATTAAGGTTTTTAGATTTAGGGCTAGGTATGTAAGGTTAGAAACTTGGCTCTACATGAGATTTCACTACTTTTTGACACCACGAACTATAATAATATTATGTTCTCATCTTGGCAACATTTTTACATGAAAATGTTTTTTGTGGGATATTATATTTCGCGGGAATGGTATTACAAAATAAATAGATGTGCATATAAATTTATGTAGTAATAGTATGAAATTAGCTAATTAATGTCGATTGTTTTTTGTATGGAAAACAAACCACCTTAAATGATAATATAAACGAATAACGACCTAATAACTGAATATAAATTGTCATATTTTAGTGATTCTAAACAAATAAGAATATAGGATACAAATGGGAGAGTTCTAACGGCCATAGATATATAATTCATCTTGTCAATGAACAAAAATGTTAAGTGAAAAATTCAAGCTTACCTATGACTGATCTGCACATGCTGCTCTGCACGCTACTGATCTCAGAAACATCCGAAGTCTCATCAATTTCACCGGTACTAGATGGTACTCCAGACTTAAAGGGCGACCGAGTCCTTCCACAGAACGTTATAGGCATACTCTTGCTGAATTCGTTCTTCAAATGTGGAAACAGCCTGTTCAAACTGAGAGCATTTTCAGAGTGAAACGACGATATCACTTCGATAGACCTCGATGTTACGGTGTAGGCGACCTCTCCCCAATTGTTTTCAGGTATAGACCGCGTCATTCTATCGTCATAATTCTTTTTGGTCTCCGGAATATGGGGATCCATGTCTGGTTTAAGTAATGGCTTATCTAGATCGGATAGTTTTACGAATTCATCCAGAGACTCGGCTGTTTCTACTTCCTCGTGAATAACGGGTGCCGTTTTTATTTCGGGCTTAACGTTAACTTCTTCAACGGTCTCTAGGGATTTTTGTTCGGAAGAGTCGGTCGTGGGTGCGACATTTGTTTCTGCGATTATATCAGAAATGCGTATATTAAGGTTATTGCACAAAGACTCGTACAACTCAAACGTTCCCTTGTTATCATCCAATTCTGTCTCTGTCGTTGTAACATCACCAGGAGCAACTTTATTATCTGTTTTCTCTGTCTTGTTACATTTTGTTTCACTGGTACTTTTTCTAGAGTTTGAACTTAATCTACGAGGTTTTTCTTTTACTGTAGCGGAGTTATTAAAATCTATATACATAGAAAACATATTCTTTTTCTCTGTTTTGTTATCGTTGTTAACCGTTTTTTCCTGCGGCAAAGGATCCGGTATACTAGAAAAATCAATATAAAATTTATGACTAGACTTTTCACTACCATCAGAGTCAACAGAACTTCTGCTTTTAGAGCAGTTTTCTGACGTACTACAACTTCTTACTTCACTTTTAAGGCTTTCACATGTTCTGTCACACGGTTTGTTAACACTAAAGTCTTGACGCGAAACCTCCTTGTCTTCTATCGCAGATAAATCTATAACCCATGCTGACGAATTGTTTGTCTTAGGAGGTTTCGGTGCAACGATATTCGGTTCACTTTCAAAAAATGAACCGGTTACTATAGGTATATTATCTACTTTTCTTCTGATTGAGGGGCTATTGGGTTGCGTTGTACTTTTGAGAGACTCGACACTTTCTAGAAGACTTCCGCCTGATAGTATTGGCGTCGACTCATTATATCTAGATTTTCTTACATTTGTAGGGGTTTCATTAGCCTTATCCATACTATTCATACTTATTGTACCTCCATCACTTCTATCAGATGTAAAACTTCTTAACGAGGAATCTTTTATTGGTATTGGAGCACTCGAGTTTAAAATATTAGAAGAAGATTTGCAATTAAATAAATAGTAAGATTCTGGTTGTTCGGCAGATGCAGTACTCGAATTGAGAGCTTCATTTGTATCTAGTGGCATTATATCTTGAATGATGCTCTCGGTCATGGAAAGATCAGTTAAAGTTACATCCTTATGGCTACTGAGACTCTCCATCATGCCAGTATTTTCGAATCCAGAATCAGATGACGTGAATATGTTATCCTTTTTGTTAGTATTTTCCCCAACATTTAACTGAGAGAAACCAGTAGTATTTACTCCCGGTGAAAATGTATGAGCGGCAGATAAATAATCGGACGAAGAGCTCGGGTCATCCGTGATTAGACTGTCTGGGGAATACGCTAGATCGACTTTGTCGTTTATTGAATCAGAACAATCTTCAGATTTTATTTTTCTCGACAAATCGGAGTCCAAGTTTTTGTTTGGGTGGCACGAATTATCTATTTTAGTAATATCACAGGAGGTTTTGTTAGGAATATCACAACTACTGGAACGTTTTATCTGTGAAGAGTGACTAGAAGAAAGAGATAGCGAAGAAGGTTTGGATCGTTTCACAATTTTGCTGAGCTCCTTATCTTGTGTTTCGATTATAGTTTTGAAAGCGGACGACAGCACATCTTGTTCGATCAGTTCTTGCTCTAAATTACCAGGTACCAGCGCATAATACTGCTTAGTTACTTCGACACTTGGACTGAGACAAGAGCTTGGCTCAAATTTATTTTCTATGTAGGGGCTTAAACATTTGGGTGTGAGAAAAATGTCTGAGTCGATAACGTCTTCTTTGCTTTTGTTGGATTGTTTTACATCAGATAATTTCACGTTACTCTTTAAAAAGTTTAAAATTTGCTTTTCTTGGCTCTTGATGTCGCATTCAGTGTAAACATCACTGAGAACAAAAATAGTATAATTTTATACAGTTAATAATGATTTATAATCAAGATGGATTTTTAACAGTTTCTACAACTCCAAATGCTTGCTACACGTATCTTTAACTACTGTATTAGCTGCCTACAAGCAAACATCGTTAAAGTTGTTATATAAGAAACCAATAATAAGCAATTGTTAAAATTAATAGCAGTTTACCTTATGTATGAATAAATTTCATCAAAAGTGTTACGGTCGATGTTCACATGCAATATAGCCTCAAGCTTATGAAAAAATTGATTTGTACGTGCTTTTAGTATACAAGAATGTGTTAGTATTTTCGATTTTCCGCAAACTACTTCAAAATCGGAATAGATAGACTCGTCGAATATTCTGGAAAGAAATATAAGTTATTTAGAACTTTTTACATTGAGATAATTTTTGGGAAATCGCTCGGGAATATTCAAAGTTAATTTGAAATAATATGGCTCGACTGAAAGTTTGTTAGCTAATGATGACAGAAAACTTGATAAGACAGTGAAGAGCATGCTTCAACGGTGATCAAAGCGGGATTTCTTACTCTTTAAATATAACATTAATAATCATTATCAAAGTTTATTCGTCGAAAACATAAAAGCAAGTATTAATATAAAAAATGAAATCGCATTTTAGTTCAGTCAGTTATTCAGCATTGCCCGATGGGCGATGACAAGTGGAATGGGGAGTAAAAAATAGTTGAATCAGATGGGGGCATGACGTGACACACTTCACTAACCTTGCTACGTCGTCTTCCAATTGTTTTTTCAGAAAGAGTTCCAATGTTGACACTTCATCTGAAGTCGAGGGTTCATTAGCCAGAAACGGCTTAAGCCTCGGGGCCGGCATTAAGCATCTCTTAGACCTGAACAAGAAACATTGTCTTGGTAATTTCTACCACATTGATTAATTTAAAAACGTCTAGAAATCAGTATATTCCATCGAGTGTTACGTAACGTATGAATTATTTTAAATAGCTGGGATATGTATTGTTTATTAGTCACGGCAATGTACGCACTACGCAGCTCATGGCTTTATAGGGTTTTGTCATGAACTCGCTTTTTACTTTTAATTTGGCAACCGGTAGGAGCTATTCAATCAGCCACGCCTCTGACCATATTAAAAGATATAATCGGAGTGCAAAAAAATCTATGGTGGTTTCCATTATTTTTTGCACCTGATTTTATAATCGTGAATTAAGAATGGCTGATTCATTTTTTTGTATCAACGAAGCGATACTTTTTATGTAGCTAAGAACATTTGCCATTTATTGGCATTTGGCCTGCGATATAAAAGTTAATATTTTCGGTAATTTTGCTGTTCATTACCAATACAACCGGTGATATTTTTTGTTTGTTTTTCCATTCGTCGTGCATTTCGATTTTACGCAACGTAAAAATTGTTATACAATACAGCTGAAGGCGAAGGAACATCGTCAAAACTTTACGTAACATCGCTCACGGTTATGATAATCAAGTAGCGTTGATTTCAGCACGTTTCCTCCCTTTTATGAATGAGTAATGAGCTTTATTGTATTTCGAAATACGACCGGTATCATGCACACGAAGATTTAGCACAATAGGAAGGACGATGATTTAAATAAAACTATTTTTACGCTTCCATATTATTTTTAGATGCGTGAATGCCATCATCCACTAAAGCACATATTCCGAGCTGTGTCTGCTGATTTCTTGTACGTTTTTATGTGTTTCTGATGAGAAATTTTAAGGTCAAGCGCTTTGGTTGGTTCCGCGGAGGTTGTGAGAAGTTTTTTTCGAGACCTTGTCAATCAATTCTAACGAAACCTTCGTGGGTGTTTGCCCTAAGTGCGAAAAGGTTGGGTACAAAAAACCTGTAGCCTGTAGGTCGCTTCTGCTTAAAAATCTTACATTACAGTTGCGACATAATTACGATGCAGTAAAACCAAACATCGAACATGTTTTAATTGGTCGCCCCAAATAAGTCGATTGATTTGCATGATAGTATTTCGTAGTTTGATAGAACGATTTAAAGCTGTACAATGTTGGTTTAAATTGCAGAATCAGGGTCCAGCTTTACGCTCGGTGATTCAAAATATACGCCACCATACGCTATTTCAAACAATGCCGAACCTATCCAATGTGTCGTACATTAAAATGCAAAACATGTTTTGTTGTGTACACATAATATTTATAGACTATGACCTCACACCTATTGGCAATGGATGATTGTGTATGATTTCTCCTCACGAATGAGTTAAGCGCGAGTTTTCTGGGAAATATAGGGTTACGAGGTTAATTTTACACTCTGACCAAAATATTAGCACGTTTTTCGTAGCAATTTTGCTGTTAAATTTTAATACCTCGATCATGGGAATCGCAGACAAAACAGATTTTCAATTGTTATGCGACAGCCGGCTGCCACTTGGCGATTGATGGGTTAACGCAAGCTAGGTGTGGTCCCAGGGGGGTTGGTCAAGCACATGGCACACAAGTGATAAAATGTTGGTAATTACTAAGGGCCTGTTTCACACTTCCTGATATAGGTGCCTGATGGGCTATCCACATTCCACAACTTAGCTGACAGATTCTCCATACTCGTATCTGTCAAGTTAACTTGTGGATATCCTATCTGGCACTTATTAGGAAGTGGTGAAACAGGTCCTAGGTCTTTTATTTTAAAATAGGTAGGTATTGTGCCTATTACCACCCATGAAATATTAATTCATAACTTTTTACATAATATTATATTGTTAGAAGTATTTTCTTTTATATTAGCCTATAGTGTCCCACTGCTGAGCAAAGACCTCCCCCAGGATCTTCCACTGTTCTCTCTCCTGCGCCACCGATAGCCAGCCTGGCTGGTATGCCTCCAGCTCGTCACGCCACCTTTTTCTAGGCCGGCCCCGGCAGCGGCGTCCATCTTCGGGTGCCCACATTGTTGAGACCCATGCCCAGCGGTCGGGATGCACGCGGCTAACGTGACCCGCCCACTCCCACTTCAGCTTGGCCGCCTTGACACCTACGTCCTTGATGCCCGTTTGGGAGCGCAGTATGCTTTTTCTTATTTTATCGAGAAGCTTTACTCCTAACATACTGTGCTCCATTGCTCTTTGGCATACCCCGAGTAGGGACCTTTGCGAATCGGTCAATGACCATGTTTGTGCACCGTAGGTTAGGACCGGCAGAATGCACATGTCGACGAGTCTTCGCTTCAGGGAGATTGGTAAATCCCCCTTCATCAGCGTCTTCATGGACCATAGAAGTATTATGGGGTAGTATTTATAGTGGGCAGTATTCCTAATAATTAATCTTATAGAAAAATGTAAAAGATGCAAAAATATAAATTTATTGCAGTGGTTGGTTTTTTATCTTAATAAAAAAAAAATCATTGGTCTCAACACAAGCCTTAAAATAAAGAAGAAAAAAATGTTGTTAAATGTAAAACTTTTTGTCATTTAATTTAAAGATTCTTGAATGTTTTTACCAAAATATAACTTCAAGGCCGGCCTCATACAACTGAAAATAGCTTTCTCGATGAATAATCTGAATGTTATACTATTAGATTTTTATATTGTTATAGCAGAATGTCCGGATCATGATATAATTTTTTTTTTGCATTATTTCCATGTGTATGAGGCCAGATTACAATTAGGGAATACATTCAGTATAATATACATACATAAATAATATTCCCTAATTGTAAGCTGGCCTCATACACAAATTTTTACATTATATATAACCAATACAACTGCAATTTTAATTAACACATGTTTATATTTTTACTCAAACTACATTGTGAATACTAAGCAGATTTACAAATAGTGTAGTTTTTTTATTGATTTAATAAATATAACTATAGCCTAATTAGTTTTTAAGATATTATAACCAACAATGTCAATACTTGGATATGGCATACGCCATCAAAACTGTAGCAATGTTTTTGGATACAAAATGTGTATCGAGAAAATATTGTCGTCCTTTTTTGTCTTACGGTAATAGCATATACATATACTACTTTCTCTTTTACTTATTTTACGATTTCAATGCATATTTTACGTAATCAATATTGTATTAAACACGTCCGACTGTCACCACGTCCTAAAGCACACTGCTCTCAGATGAGTGAGCTCACTCATTTGGAGGGCGACACATTTTAGCGCTGACGATTGTATGGAATGCCTCTTCTAAAGGTTATAATTACTCTATGATTATAACACAACAAATTAATATAAGTACCAACTGTTCTTATAAGTTTTATGTAATGTTCATTCAATGAAAATCGTCCAGTTTTTATTTTACACATTATTTTATATTATACATAAACATAAATTAGTTTAGTCACCTCTAAACACATAAAAATCGTAGTTTAGTATTTGCTACAATAATATTCATCTATATAATGTTTACACTGCGGCATATATTTTAGTCAAGAAATAACACATATAACATGTCTAATATAAACTTAAAATCAGATCAGTAATGGTTTTCTAAGGAGCCGCTACAGTTTATTTGAGAAGTGTAATATCTTATAAGATTTTACACAGTTTTACGTACAATATACACCTATTGATCGATCAACCACTGGCGCCATTGTCAGAATAAATGTGCCGGTTTTCACACGATTTGTGTACCATTCACAACAAATTAAAATACAGATTATTAAAGTAAAGGCACGTAGAAAATACTTACGTTTAAGATGTAATTATTATTTTTTTGATCCACAATTTATCAAGAACGATCACAACTTTTCATTTTACGCCATTATTGTTTCACGCTACAAATTTGAGTTATTTGACAGAAGTAATTACAATTTACATTATGTTTTTTTTAATTTTTTATATTAGTCGTGTTCGTTTGGTTTTTCAACTGCGCATGCGCGACTTTTTTCGCAGGTTGGCAATTGACTGTCAACTTCATAATTGTGTCATCTTCACGTCATCTTCATACAATTTCTGTCAGATTTTAGAATATGACACTTGCATGACACTCACACTGTACTAATTTTTAACTTTGCGCATGCGCAATGTGCATTGAAAAACCAAACGAACACGACTGCTATGTGGTTTATTATTATTTTATCAATTATTACTTTGTAGGAGAGACTTCTTTTCAATCTAAGTACATATTTTTTAATTTATTTGAGTGAATTTTTATAACGAAGTCCCCCAGTATATAATTTTAATATATACCGTAAGTATATATTATTAAATGTAGTAGAATGATCGCATTGGTAGGTCTGGCGGCGGTGTAGCAATATATTATCTCAGATCAAATATTAAATATAAAATCTTAAAATCCTCAATTCAGCCTCCTCCGACTGACGAGGCCGAGCACCTAATCCACAGATTAGAGTATATAGAGTAACCTAATCTTAGAAATAACAAACGGTACTACAAAACTTCTTCTTGGCGTTTTTTATAGTCTCAAATCCCAATCACACGATAAATTACTTCCATTCCTTCGAACAACTCTTAGACGAACTTTCCACGATATATTATGATCATATAATATTCATGGGGGACTTTAACACTTGCCTGATAAAAAATGACCATAGATCTAAGAAACTTAACTCAATAATTATAAACTCCTTTAATCTAAACATTCTTCCTCTCAATGCCACTCATTTCCGAATTCTTCACCTTCCCTTCTTGATCTAATGATTGTATCGTCCCTCCGATGTGTTGAAACTTTCGGCCAGCATTCTGCAGATGGTTTTTCATACCATGACTGTGTTTTTCTTTCTTATTTACAGCGTGGCTTTAAATATATGGACATTGATCTTCTTCGTAATGACGCAAATAAAATAGAGTGGATAGCAATCAAGAAAGCCCCTTCAATTGATGAAAAAATAGATATTTTTAACAAACTTATAACTGACCTCTATAATAAACATGCTCCCCTGCGCCCTGTTAAAATTAGACATCAGCTTCCTGCACCCTGGTTGACTGATGAAATCAAATCTCTTATAAATAAAAAGAACCGTGCTAAGACAAAATTTAAAAAATCAAACTCTGATTCTAACAAAGAAAGATATAACCAACTTAGAAACCGCTGTAAGACGATTTGCAGAGATGCACAAATGCAATACATTAAAACCTCAGTTGAAGTCAGAGACTCTGCCAAAGTATGAAAATTTCTAAAGTCTTTGGGTATTGGAAAAGAATCAAAAACAACTCCCACCTCGGATGTAAACCTAGAAGACTTAAACAAACACTTCGCTAGTCCTGGTCATATATTTGATAGCCTAAGAAAAGCTCAAACCATTAAAAATCTTACCTCTGTAGCAACCAATTTTCCAAACTCTCCACCGTTCACTTTTAGCCATCTGTCAGCCAGTGACGTTAGGAAAACCATCATGTCGCTATCGTCAAAGGCTGTAGGTAACGACTGCATTGGGCGTGACATGCTAGTTCCCATTCTTGACCAAATTTCTCCAGTCATTACCCATATGCTTAACTTTTCACTTTCTTCCAAAGTATTCCCAACCTCCTGGAAAGACGCCAATATTATCCCTCTGCCCAAAAAATCAAATCCTCAATTCTTTTCTGACTACCGACCGATTTCTATCCTTCCTTTCCTATCTAAAATCTTAGAACGATCGGTTCACCAACAACTCAGCTCCTTCCTTAACAAACACAAACTGTTCAACCCAATGCAGTCAGGCTTTCGGCCGGGTCATAGTACGTCCACCGCGCTGGTGAAAATCACTGACGATATTCGACTGGCAATACAACCAAAACTTAACAATCCTAACTCTTTTAGATTTCAGTAACGCCTTCAATACTGTAGATCACGACATTTTACTGCTTTTACTTAAGTCCTTAAATATATCAGAAGAGTCCCTGGAATGGTTCAAAAGTTTTCTTTCTGGACGTCGACAATGTATAAGAGTTGACAACACTACAACTTCATGGTGCAATATTCTCGCTGGTGTAGCACAAGGGAGTGTATTGTCACCCCTACTTTTCTCTATCTTCATTGCCCCGATTGCCCTAATAATTTGTTCCTTTTACCATATGTTCGCAGACGATTTACAGACATATAAACACTCTTCACTCACCTCTTTATCTCATAATATCGCACAAACCGTCATAGACCTTGAAAAAATACAGCAACGGAGCAAAGACTACGGCCTAAACCTTAATCCCGCAAAAACCCAATGCATTTTAATTGGAAGCAGACAATTAATTGCCAAAGTGGACCTCAGGCAGTTACCGAGTATAAATATCGATGGATCATTAGTTCCTTTTAGCCCATCCGTTAAAAATCTAGGGGTTCACTTCGATCAAACTCTATCATGGACAATAATTCAAGTACAAACGCTGCGCAAAAAGCTGACTGCCGCCGCCCGCCACCGCTTCCCTCAGACGTCTTAGCAATTTCCTTCCTATCCCAACTAAAATTACATTATCTCAAACCTTATTATTTCCTATCTTAGGCCCGTATAAATAGTCAGTACTTATGATGCGACCCCGTCTCAAGACGCGGTTCGGCTTTGTGACTGGTCCAAATTTTGACAGCCAAGTGCCAACCAATCACAAAGCCTGAACCGTGTCTTGAGACCGAGATGCATCTTGAGTACTGACTATTTATACGGGCCTTAGACTATGCAGATGTGTGCTACTGCGATCTCAGTGAACAGCTCCTTTCTTCTATCGAACGCCTACAAAACCTGTGTATCCGCTTCATATTCGGTCTTCGAAAATACGATCATGTATCGGAATACCGGGCCAAACTGAAGTGGCTCCCAGTCAAGATGCGTCGGAATATTCACATTCTTCATCTTCTATACAATATACTCTTCAATCCAAATTCTCCACACTATTTAAAAGATAAATTCACCTTCCTTGGACAGAAAAACCCTACCTACTCTTCGCTCATCCAACAAACTCACTCTTGCTTTTCCCTCTCACAATACCGCTCACTACGACTGTTCTTTTACCATATCTGCTATACGTTTATGGAACGCTCTTCCCGAAACCATCCAAAGATCACCAACAAATCCAACAATTAATATTTTTAAAAAACGAGTCAAAGAATATTTTCTGAAACTGTCACGTTAACTAGCATTCTAATTCTTTCATCACTCATTTTGTATTAAATGTATGTAAAGTTTATGTAGTTTATAATATAAATAATTTAAGTATCTTTAATATGAATATTATGGTATTTATGTAAGATATGTTATTAAGTAGTATTTTTAGCCATAAGGATTATTTAGATTGTTTTGTTTTTCAATATTGTTTTATATTATTACTTCAAGGTTGTCTGGAAGAAACCGCTATAAGCGGTAAGACCGCCCGTTTGTACATATTCCTTTAACTACATATTGTTTTATTTTAAATTGTAATTTACTTTAAGTTGTACAAATAAAGAATTTTCTATAAAAAAAAATTACAGATTTTTTATTTTGGCAACAAAAAATATAAATCCAAAATAATTGCTGTCACAAAGTTAGTCTGTGGTTTGAGGAATATGGGGAAGTGGGAACTGCAGGACAATTATTAGGGAAAAATCTAAATATAAAAATTATGCACCTTCCACTGCATCCTAATCTAAATTGGCCTGTTAATACAAAAGATCTTTAGCGACTTCATATAGTCAGGATTGTAGATACGTGACGGAATAAATATTCAATCATAAAAATGAAATATCAATTGGGCTGTGCTAGTCCGCAAATTATATTGCGCTAATAAATCGATCATAAACACGTCATTTTTCAATGACCAAAAGATATGTTACCGTAGGATAGAGAAAAGAATATTTGTTGTTATATTTATGCAATAGTTTATTACGTTATGAAAAATGGAAACCAGCACTGAAAATTGGGACCCAGGTAAGTGTACAAGTTTACTGCACTCAACTTTAATAAATCTTGTCAATATTGTCATTTTTTACTATTTTAATTTATTTCAACTATTTTAGCACTTACGCGACTGTTGTCTTCATTAAAAGAAGTTCAGTCTAATGGGGAAGATGTTGCCTTTTTGAATGAGCTTTTACAATCCAAACAACTACATGCACTTGTGCAAGTGCACAATAAAATTGTAGCAGCTCAATGCAAGGATGACAAGTTCTACCCTTTACTATCTAATGCTATGCAAGTTACCTTAGAAGTACTGGAAATGTTTGGAGAAGTGGTAATAGCTTCCAAAGAGTATCAGGAACTTCTAAGTTTGCTCCAAAAACCACATTTTCAGGTAAGTATAGGCCGTGCCAATTTGAAGATCTCTTGACTTAAGCAATTTTTAGGTCACTTCGATGGAATAAGGAAGGGGAGAGTGCACACTCATGCTGAAATGTTTTTAGATATTGTACATGTTTGACCTGGAGATCTTAATATTATGTATGGCCTCTAGTTACAGTCAAAACCATTTATGTCGACATAGCTTAGAACAACCACCAGTTAAATTAAACAAAATCAAAGGTCCCGGCTGAATGCTATATGACCACCTGTCACTGGGTTATTACAACTATTGGTTTTTACGACTAAATATAAGTAGTCCCTTCGATGTCGTTATAACAGATTTTGACTGTATTTTTAAAATTCAGTATTAAAAACTTTGTAATAATTTTAATGTCAATATACTTGTAGGCTATTCTATGCACACATGATGCTGTAGCACAAAAAGATTACTATCCACATCTGCCCGATATACCACAAGATGCTGATGAGGAGGAGGAAACTGTAAAAATTGTTCAGCTAGTCAAAAGTGATGAACCATTGGTATGTAAAAATCATTAGAATTCACAAAAAAACATTAAACTAATTTCAAACTGTGTACTGTGAACAAAATGAAATAAGGTCATTATAAATTTATATGAAACTCATTTAGAAATAGCAGCTATATACCTCATTAAAATACTGGAAAGTAAAAAAATATTATATAAATTATATTTCATTAAATAAAATAATTATAAAGTTACTTGCTGTGTTAGTTATTACATTCTTATGATATTAAAATATCTTTTTATTCATAAAATATAAATAATGTTTATGTATTAAATAATAGCCATTCAAGTACAATTTTTTCATTAAAAGGGTGGAGCTCAGAGCGCAGAGCCTATAGTGGTAAGTTTATAAGTTTATAAATACGTAAAAAGTATTTCATTTATTTTCAGATATGTATTGCTTTAATTTATCCAATGAAAATTTTCACTATTTTACTTATATTTTATTTGAGCCTATTTCTTCACAGAGTATTAATTATTATTATCCTATAATGATAAATTATTTAGCTGCTATCTCTAGATGTCTGTATTGGTACTGATTTCTTATACCCTTAGGTTTGGGCTTTATTTATTTCAAACCCACAATACACATTGTTTGTTCTATTATTTTAATTATCCCTTGTCTATTGGCTGTAACACCCCACTAGGATAGATGTCACATGCTTATTATTTTGCCTCTGCATTGCCCTACCTTTATTATTGAAATTACTGTCATTATTTTATGTTCTTTTGTTTGTTGCGCTCCAGTGTAATATTAGCTATATAATATTATTTCCAATTTTACAAAGACATTAAGGTAATGCAAAGGAGGAAATATTGCATGAATTTATTGTTACTTTTATTATGGTTAATTTGGGACGATTTTAAGGGTGCTACGATTAAAACGGACGAGGAGACTGGGAAGATTGTTATTGCTCGTGTCATGCATGGTGGAGCAGCTGACAGATCAGGTCTGATACATGCGGGAGATGAAGTTATAGAGGTCAACGGAATTAGCGTTGAAAACAAAACTCCTGCTGATGTTCTAACTATCTTGGTGAGTTGGTAGTCTTGTGGTTGGTAGTGTATTTTACATTATTGTGTTAAATGTATTTTACTTCTAATTTGAGTGTAGTCTTTCGCATTTAATATAGTTAAAGTAATGAAGTCGGTTAAAAACCATAACATTACAAATGTTAAACTTTAATAGCTAATTATTTAATATTGTATTATTAAGCACATATTATGTAAATGAGGAGCTGGGAACAAAATCGGTCAAGTCCACCATTTTTTTTTCGAATCGTCTTCTTTTGCATCAATGCCTGTTAATATTTTCAATCAAAACTAGTAGTAAGTAGGCTTAAAAAGGATTTAAAAAGTCCATTTTCAAACAATGTAGTAGTAGTTGATACTAGTTTTTTTAGCTACTGTGTAATTTTTTTTTCTCGCGGACTAGTCCGGCTCTGTTTGCCAGCTCCTCATATATGCTTTCAGAGAAACAACCTACATGGGAAGCTCGCAAATCGATTACACTGTTCCAAGCATAATATGTAATTTCCTAAAAGGTGCTATCTCTAGCATACAGCGGAACTGCTCACTGCTGTATACATGTAGTAGTGGAACCATTTTCACAGTTTCCTATGTAGAGTTATGTAGGTTTTTCTGTTTATTATTTTCACTGTGCCTGAATTAACAACATTTTATTAACAGCAAAACTCGGAGGGAACGATTACATTCAAATTGGTACCATCGTTCGGTAAAGGAGGATCGAGGGAGAGTAAAGTAAGAGTTCGTGCACTTTTCAACTATAACCCTGCGGAGGATCCTTACATACCTTGTAAAGAGGCCGGTCTGAGCTTTAAAAAAGGCGACATACTTCATATTGTTTCTCAAGATGATGCTTATTGGTAAATATGCTTTTCATACCCTGTCAGTTTCTTAATTATTCACGTTGGCAAATCTTAGAGCTTGTCTAATTTGAAATGACGCGCCCCGCCACTTCACTAGTTGATATCTATACATATAATAAAAGTGTAGAAATGTGAATTCTGTACATTAAAGATATTCAAAAAATAATAAGCGGGGGGTGTCACTAGATCGCTATAGAAGCCAAAAACGTGGTTAGTTTTTTGTCTGTCTGTCTGTCTGTCTGTATGTTTGTTCCAGCATCACACGAAAACTACTGATCCGATTTGAATGCGGTTTTCGCGGTCTCGGGTCGTCCACGGGGCTTGTTCTGAAGGTCGGAATTTCCAGAACGTTGGAACCTAAACCGTACCGTGTTTTCTTTTGCGACACCAGCGCCATACACATTGTTAATTCTTAGGGCTGTTTCTGCAGCACTCGTGCAACGGTAGAACTCATATTCGTAAATAAAGCGAACGACTCCAAAGAAAAAATAATCAAGAAAAAAAAAAAAACAAATGAATGACTGTTTTCGAAAATCAAATGTACCAAATAAATGAATATATAAATTTGAATTTGGAATTCTTAACCAAAGAGGAGATATTTGAGATCAAAGTGGCCTGTACAAAACGCCAATTTCATATGTAAAGACCTCATAATATGAAGGTTCTTAATGCGACATCAATATATCGCACGGGAACCGTATATTTTTCCAGGATAAAAAGTATTTATTCTATGTCCTTTTCTGGGACTCGAAGTATCTCCATACCTCAGCCAAATCCGTTTAACGGTTTGGGCTTGAAGAGGTGACAGACAGACAGACACACTTTCGCATATTTTATAATATTAGTATAGATGAACTGAAAATGAAAAATTGTTTATTTTCCAAATAATATGTAGTTAGCAAATAACGATTAAATCTTTCGTAAAGTCTTACTTGATAGTTGATACCCACTTATGTTCGGGAACTAACACGGTGAGAACAAGAGTAAGAAAATCGCATGGGACTTTGAGCAAAAAGATTGACAAATTGTTCAATGTCAAAGTACTTATGTCATTGTGTTTCAGGTGGCAGGCCCGCCGCGAAGGTGATCGTATTATGAGGGCGGGTTTGATACCCTCCAGGGCCCTGCAGGAGGGCCGCATCCTTCACGATAGACAGACTGATCCACAAACTTTAGACGGTAGGTAACTTCATACATACATAGCTCCCACACCGATTTAGGAGACGGTGGCCGGTTTCATTGAAACCAGGCCAGCTACGCAAGAGTAATTTTATGCCCAAGTGTGTGCGCAGTACACAAGAGCACTCTCTATTCCTTTACTCTCATAACCCAGTGGGACGGCAGACCGACACGACCGGCGAGAGATCAGGCGCAGGACCGACTTTTTACATGCCCATCCGACGCATGGATCATCTCACTTGTCAGACAATCAGGTGATAATACAGGCTGTATTGTCCTAACCAAACTTGGAAATAAATGTTTCCAACGCGGGAATCGAACCCACGACCTCCGAGTCAAGAGCCGCGCTCTATACCATTAGACCACGGAGGCGTCTTCATAGTTGAATACGTGAGTGGGTGAACACGATAACTGTCATGAAAAAATTGCATAAATGGTGGCTGCGTTTCCACTAAAGCTGAGCGGAGTTGTGTTGCGAGGAATGTGTTTTTGAGAACCAATAGCATCGCCGCGCCGCACTGAGCGATGTCATGGCAAAGTCATGTCAATGGAGCGATTCTATTGGTTTTCAAACACACATTCCTCGCAACACAGCTGCGCCCATCTCTGGTGGAAACGCAGCCTAAGGGGCGGAAAAATAATTGAAAAAAAAAACTGTGCATTTTATGTGTAGCCAGATATAAAAGCCAGATGATGAAGTAGACAAGTTACACGGTTTGTTCAAATTATAAGGACAAAAAAATTTCTAAATGTCCGTATGTTACAAAATGTTGTTGTGTTCTTCAACTCACGTCCAGTTATGGGCTGTATTATAATGTATATCCTGTTGTATCAAACGTATAATTTACACAGGGGCCTGTACATTTTTTTTATGATCTAAGGGATCCTATGTAAAATCATAGTAACATTACCGAAAGTAAAATTTTCACACAGTACAGCTTGTCTAATTTGAAATGAGGCGCCCCATCACTTCAAAGTTGATATTAAATGTTTTTTTACTGTGAATACGTTGAGGGAGGGGCGCGTCATTTTGAGTTAGATAAGCTCTACCATAGTATCCATAATGTTGATTTAATAAATCTATACAAGTTATTATAAAAAAGAGTAGAATAGAATAGAAAATTCTTTAATTGTACAACTTAAGAGCACGGCTAACCCGGCCGCTCAAATCAAACTCGACACTAGCGCCACAAGTTTTATACATATCGCTTTTCGATTAAATTTCTTAATATTTGTATACCATTCGATAACTTATGTAATCTAAAGCAACTTTTGTTATGAAACCACTTTCATAAACGCAATAATTAATACAGCTCTCGAACAAAAATCTCCCGCGACGCCTACAAACAACTCTAAGGTGACGTCATAATCGAGTAGCATTTTGTATGGAGCGTTTCGGGCAGGTCTATTTTATGAGATGTTTGAATTGTCATATCTTGGCGAATTTTTAAGCTATCAGAGTAATTCTTTCACCGATGTTTCTAGTTTTTAAGGGTCTTTCAATTACCAATAAGAAAAAAATAATAGTCATCATGCCTTTTGGAAGCTATTTCTCAACATTTTAGTTCAAAGTGATTATAAAAGAAAAAATACGTGCATTTTTATTTTTAACAAGGATCAATATAATATCAACATTTGGCCGATGTTTAATTGCACCCTGTATTACCTATAGCCTATAGGCAATCTCTTCTATAGAAATACTAAAAGGATTTACTTTCACAGGCAAGCCGGCACTATGTAGCCCCTCTACAGCTAATACCGACTGTGCCCCGAAAACGCCCTGCTCGCCGACGCCGAACGCGACCGCTCTATTACCATGCAAGTCGACGCCCAAGGTCAAGAAGATCATATACGACATAAAGGAAAACGACGACTTTGACCGGGAGATGGTGCCAACTTACGAAGAGGTGGCCAGGCTGTACCCGAGGCCCGGGTTTGTCCGGCCGATAGTGCTGGTGGGCGCCCCGGGCGTTGGCCGGAATGAGCTACGTAGAAGACTGATTGCGACTGATCCGGAGAAATATGTCACTCCTGTGCCTTGTGAGTATTGTAGTGTTTTTTTTGAGGACAAACCGCCCACACTCTTCTCTGCTAATCATATGTACTGCACGCTAGTTGATTGCTCATTTTTTCTGTGATTTCATATTATGATTAATAATTCTCTACATTATTAGCGAGATATGAAGAAGCAATGCGAATATTGTAGAACTTCCTAATTACCATTCTGTCTTATCTATAATTGATTTGTCTTTACTAAGCAATTATCCTTTCGTTCGACTTTCGTTATTTTATTAGATGTTCAACTGCCTACAAATTTTACCATCATGCTAAGCGATGTATGGCACCGTGACATTTTAGTCAAATCAAGTCATCATGGCTGTTTTCCCGCAGAACAAAAAAAACTAAGCTAGAATCATATTACTACGGCAAAACAACAACTAAAATATCACGTAATATATCTATAATACGTACCATAATATTATTAAAAAAGTAACAAAGCATTTAAATTATATTTTAAAAGCTATAATACATGTTGAAAAAACACATTTTTTAATTTGTTGGCTTATTTTAATCTTATTTATTATTTTAATAGTTTTGCGTTTTTAAGTTTGAAGCAGTCGCAATGCATTAAGAACAAACAAATTGAGAGTTTTCAATGT
Organism: Plebejus argus; assembly: GCA_905404155.3. NCBI lineage: Eukaryota > Metazoa > Arthropoda > Insecta > Lepidoptera > Lycaenidae > Plebejus > Plebejus argus. The sequence goes on from FR989932.1 coordinate 8,300,827, forward strand.
ATGTAATAAAACAGAGGCAAAACTTAGTTCAATGCACAAAACTATTTTTGTGAAGGGTAAGCAATTACCGTCTTTGTAAGCGATTACCGCCTCGTAAGCGATTAGCGCCCTGTATGCTGTAAGCGATCATCTCTATGGAAGGAATTACCGCCTTGTGATTATGGACTTGTGAGCATCACAGGCTTCAAGCAATATCGTCTTGCAAGCAACGACGAATCGATTAAAGACTGTTAAGCCATTGTGTGAGTGCTGTTAAGCCATTATGACCCTCTTAGGTGTAACCGCTACCATCTTAGTGATTACTGTATGCTAAGCGATGACCGCCTTGCCAATGATGACTGCCGCATAAGCTGTACCAACCTTACAACCGATTACCGTCTTGTAAGCAACCACCGTCTTATAAGCGATTACCGTCTTGTAAGCGATCACCGTCTTGTAAGCGATTACCGTCTTGTAAGCGATCACCGTCTTATAAGCAATCACCGTCTTGTAAGCAATCACCGTCTTGTAAGCGATTACCGTCTTGTAAGCGATTACCGCCTTGTAAGTGATTACCGTCTTGTAAGCAATCACCATCTTATAAGCGATTACCGTCTTGTAAGCGATCACCGTTTTGTAAGCAATCACCGTCTTGTAAGCAATCACCGTCTTGTAAGCAATCGCCGTCTTGTAAGCGATTACCGCGTCTCGTAAGCGACTACCGCTTCTTGCGAACTTGCACCGAATTCTTGCTTGCGTCTTAATTATATTACTACCGTCTATAGCCCATACAGCTAATGATCAAAACAGAAGCGAAAACATAATATTATAAATATAAAAAAACTTATTACATTTGGCAAATTATGAAGATGGCAAATAAGAAAACATATTGTGTTTCTAAGCAAATTCAATTTTTTTATTTTGTCTATTTTTTCTTTGTGAACTTTCAACTGCTCTGCGAAATATGTAACAATTTTCCACTATTACCATTATGTTTTGGTTTATTTTTATTTTTATATTTCTTACTCTATATAGGTAATGGTTCTTATTTTATTTCGCTTGGCTTGATCGGATTTAGCGCTTGCCTAAAGTTTATTTGAAACTAAACTGTACTGCTACTTCTTTTATTTCAGCTTCGTTGATACTTACTATTTACCTTTATTGTCTGTGATGTAATAATTCTTTATTCAATAAGAATCTCAAATCAAGTAAATAATAAAATAACGTAATACAATCCCCCGGAAAGCCTAGCTATATATTCTTAGCGTATAACCCTCTGTAGTTATGTTATGAATACAGGAAACTAATATAATACTCGATTAACCTGAATGTTTCCTCGACGACACTTAGGTGACCGACTAACACCTTTTGTTAAACCAAAGTCTACAGACTCGTCTTTGTTAAAAAAAAAAAACAAAAGCGGACATAGTCATACAGCTTTGCCTATTCTGTCTGTCATATCTGTAGTTTATTTTGACAGTCCAGACTCAAGAGTCAAGAGGCACTTGAGTTTTTTATTCATTTTACTCCAACTCAAGTATCAAGATCAGCTATCTTAAATTCTTTGTGAAGCTCGAGTATTTTCTTCTATTAATACTGGAAGCAAATTATTCGTTGATATTTCAATATTTATGAGAGTATGTGGTGGTATTATGCTTATTGCTTGAGTAGCAAAACAATATTGGTTTAAAAAATCGGCCAAGTGTGAGCTGGATTCGCTCACGAAGAATTATTGAGCAGGAATAGACATAAAATTGGCTTTTGTATGGAAATCCCTCTTAATTGTTACTATTGTAGATATTTTATTATTCCAATGTGCAAAAAATTATGCACCTATAAAAGAAAACATATAAGAAAGTATAAATACAGTTGAGTGTTTTGTGAACATTTTAAGTGCTTATCTGTTGGCATTATTGATATAGAGCAAAACAGTCCGAAAAATCGCATTTTATGTATGCGAGCCTTACTAAAATATTAATTTTACTTTGTTGTTATAGCGGCAACAGAAATACATAATTCGTGAAAATTTCAAATGTTTACCTAGCGCTGTTCTTAAGATACAGCCTGGTTACGGACAGACAGACGGACAGACAGCGAAACTTTTTTTCTTAATAAACGGGTCCCGTTTTTACCCATGCTTAAAAATTATTGAAATATTAGCGCCATCTACATTATAAATGGCGACATTATAAGATAGAACAATGATTGTAACAAAAAATAGATGGCGTATGACTGCTACAAATTAACTTCACATTTTATCAAAATTAGGTAAAGGAAACGACCAAAAATAAAAACAGATAATTGATACTTTGTTATGTACTTGTGATGAAATTTAAAAATTATTTAGTACAACAATATAATCTTTCTTGCAATGAAAGGATAGGAATATTTTCAAAGAAATATTACTATTGGCCGTTCCCTATATTCAATCTATCTCTAGTTTGACATACAACCGATCGCAGCTGACATAGAATTGACATAAAATATATGGAGCTAATGTCTAATGTGAGCTATTCCTATCTCAAGTAAGAGATAGATCAAATATTGGGAACGGCCGTATATCATGCTATACAAATTAATTACTACACGATATATAATTAAATTTATTTCATATCTTATAATAATATAGGCATGTACATGAAGGTTTTTGTTTTTCCCCGTGTTTTGGGCCATAGTTTCACTACTTCAGACTCTTTAGAAATAGTGCGTAATATGGTTAACTCGAACCTACAAACACCAAAGAACTCGCAATAGCTAACTGCGCATTATACCCGGTATGGCGTATTAAAAAGCCATATATTACCATTAAAATATTTATTTAACCGACTTAAAAAAAATAAGCTTCTTAATTCGACCCGTATCTATGTACCTAATATTTAGAGAATTGTCCAATTTTCGTATATTATGTTAGTTTAGTCTATATCAGCGTCTGAACAAATGTGCCAAATTTCAAAAGTGTATGTATGTATGTATATATTATGTATGTATTTATATTTGTGTTCAATATCTCTGGAACTACAAGTCTGATCTGAGTAATTCTTTCTAATTGTTGTACTAGGTATTGTTTAACTTAGGGAACACTGCAAGTTTGATCAAAATCGGTTCATTAGTTTTTGAGATAGGGAATTTTAATTCTGAATTACTTACAATTTTGGTGTCGGTTTAATCTTTAAAATACTATTTTTAATGGTATGCTATAATATCTACATTAAGGGCCTGTTTCACCACTTCCTGATAAAGTGCCGAATTGACTATTCACAACTTTTTTGACAGATTCTCCATACTGGATCTGTCAAGTTAATTGGTGGATAGCCTATTCGGCACTTATCAGGAAGTGGTGAAACAGGTCCTAAATCTAATATATAAAATTCAGAATTATCGTGTCTTGGTGTGCATAGTTGAACTCCTGAAACGGCTCGACCGATTTTCGTGAATCTTAGCGAGCATATCGGCTAGGGTTGATAATCGGACAACATATTCTACTTTTTATATTATTACGGGATAGCGATGGATGTTGCCATGGTGACAGACTTATTTAGTCACTTCAATAAAATAATATGGGCGAAATACGTTATATTATGGGAAAACAACGTTGCCGGGACAACTAGTTTTACTAAATTCATATTCACATAATATATTTGTGAAGCATAATTCTAAGGGGTCTCAATAAACATAATATTATGTACTATTGACGCGTCTGGGCGTTATCCTAGTACTTATAACGTGATGTTCTAGACTATTCCACCAGGACCTCGATCGATAAGTCCTGATAAACTGCATCACGCAGACGCGGGGTATGCACTGGACGAATGCAACTCCCTCCCGGCTCCATGTAGAGTCTGCAGAAAATTAAGATCCATACCAATATGAAATGCGAAAGTGTGTCTATCTGTCTGTCTGTCCGTCTGACTGTCTGTCTGTTCGTCTGTCTGTCTGTCGTGCAGAGGCGGCGTAGACGGCGTGGGCGACCGCCCACGGCCTCACAGTCCTAGGGGCCTCGCGCCCCTTAGACCATGAAGATTTTATGGGATTTACGAGTTTTTTTACAATCGTCCTCTTGCGTCATAAATCCGGGGCCTCGCAAAACTTCTCTTGCCCACGTCAAATGTTGGTCTTGCCCGCCACTGTCCGTTTGTCTGTCCGTCTGTATGTCCGTCTGTCTGTCTCCAGGCTGTAACTCAAAAACGGTAATAGTTAGAGGTTGTGTATATCTGTTGCCGCTATACAACAAATACTAAAAGCAAAATAAAATTAATATTTAAGGGGGGCTCCCATACAACAAACGTGATTTTTTGGCCTTTTTTGCTCTATATCAATAATAGCAACAGCCTACCTGTTGCTATTCTCTCTCCCTTGAATTTTCCACAAAATCCTTAGTTTTACTTGTACTTTAATGTTTAATAATAATATTAAAATAAAATAAAAATTAAGGGGGGCTCCCATACAAAAAACACAGTTTTTGGTCTAATTTTGCTCTATAATGGTACGGAACCCTTCGTGCGCGAGTCCGACTCGCACTTGGCCGATTATATTTTAACTTCTTTAAATAACCTTTCAAGCGTAGATACAACCTTTTTTAATCGATGTAAAGAATCTACACTACTAGCAGTTGCACAGGACTCCCCTGGCGTGTATTTTCAGGCAATAAAAGTATCCTAATTAAGTTAATTCTAGACGTCTACTCTATGTTTTTGCTAAGTTTCACTAAAATCGGCTCAGTATTTTTGAAGCCTATTTGATGCAAACAAACAAAGTTTTCTGCTTTGTAATTAATTGTTATATTCGTTGACTAGAAATTTAATTAAGATTGAATCTGTATCTGGCAGTAGGTACCGGACCGCGACAGGAAAATTCCAAATATTAATAATATTGGGAATTTTCCGTCGTTGATGCCATGGAATTTTCCGTCGGTACTGCCAAAGGAATCAATACAGCTGCTGCTATATTGCGCATTTAGTCCCAGACAATAAAGACAAGGGAAAATCTATAAACTGACGCATGCGTGGTAGCGCTCAGTCGGCGTAACCACCCCTACGCAGCCTCCGGCCGGGCTCATTTTTAGTTTAGCCTCCAATCGTTTCGGTTATGTTTCCGCTATTTATTATCCTCAATCTCATTTTTGATTTTAACCCTCATGAGTTGTACGTTATCATCCACAATATTTTGTCTCAGATACCTCTCGGGCGCAAAAACCTAGTGAACAGAGTGGAAAAGAATATGTATTTGTTACGCGTGAAAAGATGGAGCAGGACATCTCTGACGGGAAATTCATCGAGCACGGCGAATACAAAGGGAATCTTTACGGAACATCCGCTGAAAGCGTTGAAACTATAGTCAATACCGGTAAGTTACATTTTTAATGTTTTTCCATTATGACTTCATATAAAATCGATATGATCTTGAAGGTACTTTTTCATGTGTTTAATGTGTGAAATTTGTTTGTTGCAGGACGGGTTTGTGTCTTAAGTCCACACTGGCAAGCTCTGAAAATGTTGCGCACGCCACGTCTTCGCCCCTACATCGTGTTCATCAAACCACCGCCGTTAGAGAAACTTGTTGACACCAGAACAGCAGCCAACGCCCGTTCGACTTTTGACAAGGAGTCGTCTAGAGCGTTCACGGTGAGTCATTACTGTACATCCACGCATCTACACCTACACCTACGCTCTAGTCTGTCCTGAAACCATGTGGTGGCGTCATCAGATCAGGTAAGACTTTCAGATACTCAAAGACCGAATCTTCAACGGACCATGCCAGTTTGCTGCAGCTGTGTTCTCGAAAATTGCGAAGTTGCAATTTTATGGCCGTAATCCAGGTGCGTAGTAGTTAATTACGCATGCGCGGACCACGCCCAGTTGTGACCTTTAAAAGGACAATAACAAATCTTATGCGCATGCGTGACGCGTGTCATTCTGAAAGATGTCAGTGTCAAATATGCGAAGCGTCAATTTTGTAAACTGCCATAGAAACAGCCTTTGAAAGTGCAGTGCAAGAACGTAGCGTTTAAACCCTCGATCGCAAATTCTTGGAAATCTATTGTTATTCTTTTGTTATCGCGGACCGCTTGGGACTTGACAGGTGTACCTATATGGCATATAACTATGTAGTATCGATGTAAAATGTACTATGGCAAAAAAGAGATGTGCTTTGCTCATCCTCTAAGATGCATTATATTTTTAATTTAAAAAAAAACCGGATGTCGTCTCCCGTTACTTTATCCTCATTTCTAAATTACAAGTGCGTGGTCAAATCAGGATTGTTTCCATTGAGATACTATAGCAGGAGAGAGCCTTATATCAGTGTACAAGCGTCAAAAGCGTGTAATGTTATGTCCTACTTACTAGGACATAACAAAGGAGTCGGTATGCATATTTCATGTAATAAAAGTGATAATAAAGGTTTTTATTGAACATTTTATGCTAGATATTGTTGAGTTCTATGGTTCCGCTAAATTATAAACCATAAGAATGGCCAAAGAATGCCTCAAACACGTGGATTTAACATTAAATACGTAAGTTTTGAACAACGTTTTTTGGACCTTTCAATTGGTATTTTTGTAAGCTAAAAAGGATAATATTTAAGTTTAATAATACCTTATTCGTGCTATGTAAGGCATTAGTGCTAAAAATGTCACATTAATTACTAATTTGACTTCAAAAGTTGCATAGCTTTTTACGTGTGTTTACGGATTCTCATTACTTGAACTATAGTTTATCGATATCATGAACTAAATGACTTTCTTTTCTGGATTTAAATGTGCTTCGAAATGATCGACAAATAGAAATATTCAAGAAAATAAACGCACACTACTTGTATGAAAATAAGCACAAAATGGCCACGCGATGACGGGCTAAGACTACATCTACCTATATATCCTTAATCTGTGGTTGTTTCATACAGCCTCTTGTCAATTTCATTGACAGCCGGACAGGAGGGCTCCTGTCAATGTCATCGAAGTATTGTTTGATGTGGGCGGAATGGAAACACTATTGTCATTTATTTGACAGCTATTTCGTCATGTAGAGCCCGACAAGCCTTTAAATGAACGTGGCGAAAAAACCATACAAAACGCCATTTTTGACATGTTTTTGACAGTTCTCCTTTACCGGCAGCGCCCCCGCCCACGTTCATATAAAGCCTTGTCGGTCTGTACATACATGCGTGATGCGCCCCATGACAACGTCATTTATGTTTTAAAACATTCTTGTCTATATCTCCAGAAGAGTAGCTAATATATATATATATATAATAGGCCCATAATTTCCTTTTTTTTTCTCCATGACAGTTTTGATTAGCTTTATCTGTCAACCCTGTCGGGACAGGTAGGTGGCGCTAAATAATATTTTCCCTATTTCATCGATCGATAGTAAAAGACTGACTTGCGCAATAGAGTTCTTCATAAAAGACTTACTTGCGCACTAGAATTCTTCATAAAATACTGACTTTGCGCACTAGAATTCTTCATGTTCATCCGTCAACATTGACACTTGTCAATTTTTAAGTCGTTTGAATGGGAGTTGCATCTCTAGAAATGGTCGATACTCGATTCTAAAAAAAACTTTCTACTGGGCTTTATGCGAACTTAAAGAGAAACAAAATATTATATAACATAATTTCCTTCGGTTTTATGTGTAAAAATAAAATAAAAAATATTGCCTATTCTTTTAAACCTACATCAGGACCTAGGCTTTGCTTGTGATTTACAAATCCTTTAAAATAAAAACTTAATCTAAAAGATAATTACCGCACCCGACGATTTGTTAAAAAACAAACTTATATGTAATCTAAAATCTAAATCATAACTTAAAATATTATATTATTAATCACTCTTTGTTTTCTTATTGTCTTCTACATAATACTTTAAGCATTTTCTTGTATTATACTTGGGTTCGTTATAATCGTTTGATTGATTGAATCCTATTGGTTTTGATGATTTTTAGGGTTCCGTACCCAAATGGTAAAAACGAGACCCTATTACTAAGACTTCGATGTCTGTCCGTCTGTCTGTCTCCAGGCTTTAACTCAAGAAAGGTATATATAGCTAGAGAGTTGAAATTTTCACAGATTGTGTATATATAATATCTGTTGCCGCTATAACAACAAATACTAAAAACAAAGTAAAATAAATATTTAAGGGGGGCTCCCATACAACAAACGTGTTTTTTTAGCCTTTTTTTGCTCTGTATCAATAATGGCAATATGTAAGCACTTGAATTTTCCACAAAATCCTTAGTTTTTTTTGTACTTTAATATTTAATAATAATATTCAAATAAAATAAAAAATAAGGGGGGCTCCCATACAAAAACACAAATTTTGGTCTAATTTTGCTCTCTAATGGTACGGAACCCTTCGTGCGCGACTCCAACTCGCGCTTGGTCGATTATTATTCATTGGTAGATTTTAGTTCGTTTGTGTGAAATCCTATCAGAATTTTAATTTTTTCTTTTAAAACGTCTCAATACCTATTAGCCCTATGTATTTCTGGTAGGAGGCTTATTGTTTTAACTAGCTGTCCCGGCAAACGTCGTTTTGCCATGTAAAGTATTTCGCCCATATTATTTTATTGAAGTGACTGAAGTATGTCACCATGGCAACGTCCATCGCTATCCCGTCGCACAAACAATGGTCGCCGACAGTCTCTAGTTGTAATAATTTACTATTATTTATTCAACAAATTCGACTACGTCTCAACGAATTCTGTACTCAATTTTCATTCTTTTGAAGTCGGTACTGGCTAAGTTCTATGTCAAGTATCTCAGTTATTGGCTGGTACCGACTTCAAATGAATGAAAATTGAGTACAGAATTCGTTGAGACGTAGTCGAATTTGAAAAATGGCACTAATGTAGAATAAGAATTATTTCATACTTTTGAGCCTTTAGGTCAATTTAAGAATTTAAGAATATTGTTTTTTCTTGGAAGTCGGTTTCAATTTTTTGTTAAAAAATAATAATTATTCAACAAATGCACTAATCAATATAAAAAGTAGATGTTGTTCGATTCTCCACCCTAGCCGATATGCTCACTAAGATTCACGAAAATCGGTCGAGCCGTTTCAGAGGAGTTCAACCACGCACACCGTGACACGAGAATTTTATATATTCGATATTTTCTTCACCGGAAAATGATCTGGGGCGCGTTATCCTTTGTTCTTTGTTCTAGGCTTTACGTAACTCTTATAGCTTTTTGTTACGTCATCGTCAGTTTTATAACAGTAAAACATTCTTCTTTCGTATTCGTACATCCATTACCATCCCTTTACTTCTTCTGTATTTTCAACTTCTAAAGGCACGAATGAGGTACCAATTTTATTATCTACGGAAGCTCGTCAGTCGTCCTTCACAATTAATCTTATCGATTCTAGATTCAGCCCGCCTAGGGCGCCTGCGTGCGCTGCGCAGACTCCAATATCCTATTTTAGGTATCGAAGGACACACCTAGGTGAGCTATATCACGCATGCGTTATCCTACGCAGCTCCCGAGCCCCGGATGCAGCCTCACTTGTTGTGACGCGCTCGCGATGCACATGCGTTTTCCTAATGACGCCGTCCCTTGTTGAAGTTCAAAGTGCTGGGAATTAGGAAGTGACTTTAAACATCGACTATTCAACGAATCTTCTGGACTTGACCGAAGTGTTATTGCAGTGATTTGTTGTTTTTGTGTATTTTTTTTTGGTGCATCAGTGGTATATCATCTGCCATTACACATTACTAAATCGAAGCACAGAATGCAGTAGAGAAATTGGATTAAGTGCATTTGAGACCTTTTGAATTGTTCCCGGGACTTATATTTTCCCGGCAGAGCTGTTGCATCACCTGTTGTCGGAATGCACATGCGCTTATCCTTTACTCTCCCGGGAAACTGATTGATCAATACGGATGGGTGTGGCCTAGTTATCTTTTGTTTGTGATTGACAATATACTGTTTTTATTAAAAGTGCAGTGAATATTATCGGTTGATCGTGAACACAACTTGGAACATTGACGAACAAAACATCAAGAAGATGTGTGAAATATTCGTGCTCTTGGTTGACTTTTTTACGAGGTTTCCGAGTATTTTGAACATTTGTTATCACCTATCGTTATTTTCTTCCTGTCTATTATAGTTTTGTGTGCAAGTTGACCAGGCCGCATGCGCAAGTGACCCGAACTGATCTGGGAGAGGTCATCTGTTGATCGATTTTCAACAACAAAGGAGACGATTTCAATATTTCATTATTTAATGCATCGAGCATTCGTATCTTATTTGGGATTCGGTACGTTGTATTTTACTTGTAATCTTCGATTTTTCGCTTTCGTTTATTAAATTCAGTCTTTGATTTGACATTGGACATTGAGTCCCTCTACTCTTCAGTATGTGTATGATCTGTAGATTGTCTAGTAGGGCTGTCTTCTTCCTAATTACGCTTTTGGTTTTTATATTCTCTTGCGACTTTCAAAATAGAGCTATCATCGTCGACGAAGACTTGTGCGATTCATGGCGCGCATTGTTCGGGAACATCGGGCGTATCGTGTTACGCGTGCACGAAGTGATTTTCTGTGAGCACGGGATGACCATGTGCGAGCATTTCAAACGATTGAGCCTACGGCGACAAGTGTCCAACGTTAAAAGAACCAGAAGAGTGTTGTCGAATGCTTGTCAAGATATATGGACTCGCTTTACCGAGCACTGGGATAGAACTTATAAACATAGTACGCGCTATCGTCGCGAATTCTCCACGATATTCTCCAGCAATCTGGCCCGTGCCATTCTGGAACCCATAAACAGACGACCCCGCAAACCCCTGAGCTTCATTCGAGAGTTCTACAAATATGTTAGCCGTCGATTCACAATCTGCCTGGAGGCGCATTACTCTACGAAACTGAATCATGTCTATATGCCCTGTGGGATGGGTGCCCTCGAAGAATCTGAATTCGCCGAAAGTCGCACTTTCTATGAAAATTGGACGCGACGTACCCAGCAGCTACTGAGAATGCGTAGGGGTGCTCTTGGATTCATACAACAGTACATGCACAGCTATTTCACTCGTTTTTACCTGCGGAGTTTTCTCACAACTCTCATTATGATACTTTCTCAAGCTATTTGCAATAGATATCTACTATGGCATCAGTTTTCTACTTCGCTGGATGTCTTCTTCAATTCCCTGATGGTAATGCCTTTCTATAACGATGGGTATTTCTTCCCCTTGCATCTGTACTTCTACATGTATCTTTCTTACGCAATTTGCGCCACTTGGCTAGCGGTGTTTATTTATTTTCTTAGTATTCTTCTCTTCGTACCTATAAAAGCTTTAGACCGAACCGGCGACGAGATGACTTAAATTAATTGAGCTCCCGTTCATTTTGTAAATGAACATACAGTGGAATGCCTTCTTCCGTAGGTAAACTAGTTGCATGATAAAATTTAAACATTTAATTTTGTTTGTCGATGATGATTGCTGATATAATTTTCTTTTGATTTCAGGAAGAAGAGTTTAACGACATCATCAGGTCTTCGAATCGCATAAACTTTCTGTACGGTTATATGTTCGACGAGGAGATAGTGAACGAAGATTTAGCGACAGCTCTCACGCAGCTCCTCAAGATGGCATGGAAAGTCCAATCTGAGCCCCTGTGGGTACCAGCGTCCTGGGTTCAATAGACAATTGAAATTATTTTGATTTACCTCTACGTTTATTCTCTAGTCAAATATATCATGTTGAAAATAGTATAGTTATATGTCGTTGAATATGTTTCGGATGTTTTTAAGTTAGATATACTAAGACCCATGTCGCTGGCTAAGAGAATGTAACCCTTCCCCGAACATTTCCCCTTCTATTGAAACTTTGCGTTGTAACTGTGGGTAGCGGAGCGTCTAGCGTGGCGGCAAATAAACAAAACTCACTCTTCTATTATGTATTGTTTGCGAAATTATTTTGTGTATTCTTTACATTTATTTTCTTCGAGTAGCTTAAAATTAGTGACGCTCCTCGCCTCGCTATGCACAAGCTATTCGCCCCTTTGTTTTTATGTGTATAATATAATTAATATTAGTATAATGTTATGGATTCTGCTGGCGCCTCGATTTCCAATTTTCCTTCGACCGTCTCTCCCGTAACTTGAACTGTTAACTGAAATTACACTTCACTAAGTAGCCGTAAAGCCGCCGTAGTATAGCTATAGATTACATGAAACATTGATACATACAGTCCCGGTTAGATAAAGTTACTCAAATAGACATTCGTTACGAAGGCATAATGTTAGAGTTAAATTACATTAAAATAGGTATAAATCAAGTGTCTTCCTGATGTCAAACGTAAATATCAATGCTTGATGTAAACATTTTGGTCGCGTTTGGCGGCGGATTCGAGGGGGCGCAAATGTTTAAATTTGATCGGTTGTAAATTTGTTCGTTTGCGCCCTTACAGACCGTTCGGAGTTAGTTTACCTCGCAGTTTCTATGAAAGTGACCTTGTGTCATTGAAATAGAATTCCTGCCTGGCAAAAATAACTCTCTCCGGTCTCTAGTTCCGGTGCGAATGTCTTCTCTTGTTGTGTGTGCAATGGCGGTCTCTCAAACCGTCACCAGCGCTAATCTGCAAGTGAATCACATTCGAATCTGAAAATCCCGGGACTTTGGTCCGCTGACGCACGCGAATACATTGGATAAAGCCTAAAACAAATTTTCTGGAAGCATTCGACATAGCAACAAGGTGGAAATTGGATAGTCTAAAAACTTGTAAATGGAATTTCTATTGAGCGTTATTAACTAATACCTCGCCTTTACTAACTGCTGCGACTTGCTTTATAAATGTATTGAAATCAATTCTTGTTTTTTTAATAATTTCACGTCACGATGTCTCATTTTAAAATCACCGCTGGTTTCTTGCTGCTATGCGCGAATGCTTTTGCAAATTTTCAGTAAGCATGCAATATAACCGAAAGCCTAAATTATAGTAAATGTAATGCGTTGTTTAGCCCCATTATAATTGTAAAGTGTTGTGAGATTATGTTTTTATAAAAAAAAACAAAAAGCCAAAAAAATGTAACGTAGGTTAAATACATGATAGGCTAAGTAACATGACGGAAAAGAAACTAAAAAGAGCAAAAACTAAAAAAAAAAAACGAATAGTAATTATTGTCTGTTATTTTATTGTTGTTGTTAGTAGGTGTAATATGTATGTCTATGTAACTACGTGTAATTGGAGTAAACTTAAGTATTTCCGTATTAGGTAATGTCATAAGTATTTCCGTATTAGGTAATGTCATGTTAGTTAAAGATATGGCGTTTGGTTAGAATCGGTCGCAATAATACATAATATATAACCTATAGGCTAGGAACGTAATTCGAAGTAAGCTGTAAGCCACTGCTAATAATTTAAGTCGCTCCCCGATGTATGGGTTGAGTCTATATTTAATCTGTGTATCATCTAGGAATATAATAAGAGTGTCTTACTTAAATAATTTAATCGTGCAATAACCTTCAATAGCAATAAGATATGATTAAGCCATTGTATGTTTGAGGATGACTTCTGCTTAAGAGTTTGCTGTTTCCTTTTTTTTAGGGGTTATTAAGACTATGATACACACGCTGGTGTCTATGCGAGTGACTTAAATCGTTTACCCAATTGTAGATCTGACGCTGAAAAAACTAGTGGCGAGTGAATAAGCGATATAGCGTGTAGCTTGTTCTTACAACGATGTCGCAGTAGTCCCTAGCGTTGTGTATCATACGCATAAACAACTCTTACCTCTGTAAGCTTAAAATAAAGCCCGCCCCTTAAATATTATAATGTCCCCCTCGAAAGTCTGATTGCTAAATTGATACCAACAACTGATAAATCTGTTTTTGTTGACAAGAAACAAGATGTAATGCCAAAGCATAATCAAAATTCCAACAATTACTGGTTTATAAATTACTTGCTAAATTGTACAATTTTAATAATAGTGAATGGAGTGATTTACCATCCGTATGTGTGACTATTTTGAAATGCATTAGCATCCGATTTGTTAAAATACGATCTGTTAAAATCTGGGAATTCAGCATTCAATGCAGGTCACGTAAAGTATTTCTTGTAACAGCTATAAATATTTCTTCTTTTAATGTGTAATTTTGCAGTTAGAGCACATTTCTTACATATTTCTTACTTACCAACATTTTTTTTAAATCCAGTATTTATCAAATAATATAGTTTATCGAACAGTAAACTTGCACGCTAAAGTCATCCTTATAGGTTATCATTATTAATATTAATTTATTCCCTCTTGATCACATGTGTAACTTATAAAATTCGAACTTGTCCACACCTATCCCTGTCCCTCTTACCCTTCTCACGTCGTCTTGTCTCTCTCTCTATCTATGACATCTCCCACCTTTCCTTTTCCTGCCTTCCTCTCTTTCTATATATCGTGTTGTATTAGTAATAGCCATGATGTTTTTATGTTTTACGATTCACATACAAAAAGTACAAACTTCGCCTAAGAATTCTATTATTAAGAATTTACAAATTCATTTGCATTATGGTGACGATTCAGTATTATTAGAATAATTAGTATTTTGACTCGGTTAAAAGATACATTTTAGGAATCTTATTTGAACGTATAATTCTCATTTTTTTGTCAGAACGGTGATAATATCTTACTAGATTAATTTGGAAGCTTATTATGTGCTACTTAAATTATTCGAAATAGTAGGTAAGATAGCAGATAATTGTACATTACTTTCAGTCATGGTAACACGATCAGGTGGGAATGTCATTGTCAATAATCATAGTGATAGAATAAGAACTACGTTTCGATACGTATTACGTTATATTCCCAAAGTACATAAATAGATAAGCTTACTATTCGCTAGCGGAGTATTATGCACCAATTTCCTTAAGGTTTGACAATTGTTTTTCTTAGCATTGTGCGAACAATGAGAAGTGACAGTCTGAAAATCGATTGGAAATGGTTGCACTATATATATGCTGTAAGCCGAGGTATATTAGATGTAAGAATGCCTCAGACACGGCTAGAAATACGACCGCGCGCTTATGGCTGCGAGGTCGAGACGTTTCTAGCTATGTCCTTTCGATTAAATTTATTTGTTAGTATTTGGATTGTCTATCTAGAATTTTGTCATAGACTACGTAAGTCTGTGTTCTTTATTTGTATATTATGTTCGTTTTCAATTATTATTTTAATAATATGATATAGTCCAAACCACGAGCAAAGTTACAAAACTTCATATTAAATGTCAAAGTTTATATGCAATTTTGAGACTGGTTGTGGTTTGGGCCATAGTTTGTTTTAAGTTTTGTATTGTTACTTTATTCTGTGGACGGATACAATTCGCAAACTATTATATAAGTGGCTTAACCCTGAAAAGGCAAAGCATTCGTAAGCAGCTGGATTGTTATTTTAGGATTAGGGCGAAAGCCTCGTATTGTGCTGAAAATAGTATAGGTACTAGAATAGTTCCCTGGCTAACGCAGCTTCTTAATTTTAACGTTCGAAATAATTGACTATTTATTAACATTGGCGTTTAGTTTATTCACATACTATATTATATCTTTATTGAGTGTAAAATCGAATAGGTATAGATATAGTCGTAGATGTAAATACAGAGAATCGACATCGGTGCCATACACTTGATTAGATAAGGATGGTATATAATATTACTCTCACTTTGAGAAACTTAGAAAATAAGAACGCCCATACTCCAATATCAAAAATGGTCTTGCATACTCATTGTAACTCTCAAGTGTGTTGCATGTTCATTATGACTTTCAATTATCTTGCATACTCATTGTAACTTTCATTCACAACTAATTTCATCTCATGATCATCTTTCATATCATCTCATATTTTCATTCCATCTCTATCAGGATACGCTCACTACCGGTGCTCTGGTTCATCATAATTTCATCATCGTTCATCCATCATAAGCCATGTTCACATCCCGCTACCCAATTGTTGGTAAATCATATTATTGGCACCTTAAGTTTTTTTAAACTACTGCCAATAATAGGAATGGATCCAATAATTGGGCGCTTCACCTCGTATTGGAGTATGCCATTTAGGCCAGTATTATAATATTAGTGTAAACACGTGCTATACAACCGAAGCTACGAAAGAATAGTCTTAACTTTGTCGCCAAATTTCCGTCAGTGTATGGTCCGTTCTCTACGGTGCGGTGCGACTGCTCTCCTGGTGTCTGTCGACGATAAGCATTTTTTTTTGCAGTGGAAGGTGTACGCGATGCTCTGTATCGTATGGTAGACATTATGAAAGTATTTGCACACTCGATCGATCCTTAAGAGTCTTGTGCTAAGAAAGCAGTATGTAGATTATATAATTTTAAGGTAAAAAGAGAGTAACTAGGCTAGGTTTAGGACATAGGTAATAGGTATAAGTAATATATTTTTGTATTTTTATGAGGAAGACACAAAAATCCCATGGTTATATGCCGCAGTTTGTTATGGTTTCTGTTATATTTTGTTAGATGATATTTATTTTAAGATTTATGTAGTATGTTCTTAATTTGTATATTTGCAACTTTTGTTAATTTTGTTGTACTTACATAATTTTAGTTTATGGTTTGTATTCATATTTCTATGGTACTAGGTAATAATTTCAACATTATTATAATTTGTTTAACATTATTTTATCAATTATGATTATTATTTAGGCGAATGTCAAATCCTCAATTAACAAAAAAAATATTAAAAAATGCTCAAAATAAAAAAAAAATATTAAAACGCAAAAACGAAAAAAAAACTAGGTTAGTGTAAGATTTTCCGAGTAATAAAGTTATTTGATTAGCGTAAACACGATTGATAGATATATTTTTGTATTTGACATGTCACAAATCACAATAGTCGAAATCACAAAATAATTTCGAGTCGGTTTTTTATTAAAAATAATACTTTTGCCTTAAAAAAATATTGACTCGTTTACGGAATTTTTCTTAAAATTGGCTTATTATGTTTTGTAGGATTATTCGATTTGGATTATTTTAAATATGATCTTTTTCATTAACTTATCTGGATGTAATCTATTTTTTACCTATTAATAAGCAATTAAAATTAATTTAAATAATTTCTGTTGCTGACTTTTCATAGGCGATTTATAGGTTTCATATTATTTAATTTTTACTATTTTGTAATTATGAGTTCTAAATTTAAATATGATTTTAATGTGTTAATATTATGATAATCAATCAATCATGTAACATTGAAAAATATAACACGTCTGCCACCTCAATCAGCTTACGATGAACTTAAATATTAAATTTGAATAAAAAAGTTTATCTTTTGTAGAAAATATAAAACTTAAAAAATATAATGCTATAACACACATTAGGTTTTAAGTTAGGCCTTAAGGTTATGTAATTGTAGTATAGACGTAAAGAAGACCGCATCAACGGGAAATAACCGTAGTATCTAGTAATTTAGGAGCTGCTTAGGCCAGAGAAAAAGTTTAAAATTAGCATAGGAAACTAGATTTAAATCCCGGCTTCTTGGGCAAATTGTATTCGATAGTTTCGACAGCTCAGTATGAAATGAAAATGTATGGTATTTAACAAAAGGCATTTTTTTGTGTTTTTATGTTTTACTGTGTGTTTGTGTGTCTGTGCAGTTTGGCAAATTGTAATGTTTATTGTAAAATGTTAATTTACTCTGATAAATAATTTAAAAAAAGCGCCATTAGACTTAGGTAATACTTAGTTGTCGAATGCATTTTCTATTCTAAGTTCGCTGTCGAAACTATCGATTGTAACTTGACTAAGTGCCTTTGCTAGAAGTGAAAAAGTTACAGCAAATAATATAAAATAGGTTAGGTTATAAAGGTTTAAATCCCTACCTAAAAATGGAATAGAAAATTTTTGCGAAACGAGTAGCGGTAGTGAGTAGAGTCTATCCTTTTCTTGCTTGTTCTAGTTAGTACGCACAATCGCGTTTCTTTCTATGATTATTTTAATACCTAAAGCCCATAGCAAAAGCCTAAAACACCAGTGCCTGTAGACAAGTGGCGAAACGCTAACTCTAACGTTACAAAATGTCGCATACATTTTGTAACGTTAGAGTTAGCGTTAGCGTTAGCGTTTCGCCACTTGTCTACAGGCACTTGTTTAAAATTGAATCACCCAAGAAAAAGAATTGTAACCAATTTTCTCAAATTCATCAATAAAATTACTTATGTACTTCAGACAAGATGATGTTCTAAAACACCGACTATACAAACACTTTCGTGCAAATAACTTAAAAATTGCGAGGTAATCAGTTAATTACTCGACCATCTCAAGGCGTCTCCCATACAGACGCGGGCAGCGGTGGCGGTGGCGGCGGCGGTCAGTTGTTTGTACTGCCACCGCCACCGCGTGCGTCTGTATCGTTCCTAGAACTTTCAAGTTATCCAACTGACCGCCGCGCCGCCGCCGCCGCTGCCCGCGTCTGTATGGGAGACGCCTAATATGAAACAAGCATGTGGCTTTAGGTTACTATATTATTGTTAACTTGCATTTCATCTCTTCTTAGTTTAAGATACTCCGTTTAAGTGTAGCTGAGTGGTATTATATAATACTAGCTGTTGTCCGCGACTCTGTCCGCGTGGACTACAGCTTTTAGCGCGCGGTGGTTCCCGTTTCCATGTAGGCACTAGGCTACATAAGCTACATTACTGTAAAATTTTCACGATAGTGTTGCTTCCGCAGTACGTTTACTTCAAACTTAAATGTTTACAGACAGACACATCAAACTTATAACACCTCTCCTTTTGAGTCGGGGGCTAAAATCCGGCGTCAAATTTTAACTTTTGATAGAATATCTTCGAAAAACTTAAATAACTTTAAATTATCCATACCACCTCTTATACAAAATAAATTCGTACTACCGCTAGTGTCATCTAGGTGACGTTCAGAGCCATCTATTATGAATTATTGGAACTAACTTAATTTTAACCAAACTACGCATAAACATTCCCTTATAGCCCTTCTCCAGTTAAAAAGTAGTTTATGTCCTTTCTCAGGCTCTAGACTTTCTGTGTAAACATTTTTATTACAGTCGGACAGAGGGACAATGATACTTTCGCATTTATAATATAAGTATAGATTAAAAACACTACAATTTGTTTTGCGATTAATTTCGTATTACTTATATTCGTTTCATGTATTTATTTTTGAATAGTTATGGTATGGTTTTAAATCTAACTTTTGTAATATTATGTAATATGTATGAATTCGGTCAGCTATACGTAAGCGGAGTAATAATTTGTAAGGAAAATATACTTTTAAGTTTGTAGATATAACGACGATTTTCAAGAGAAAAAGAAAAGATCCGACAAACACTGCGATAGCGTTAAGTTAGTTTAAGTTACTCTTAAGAATGTGGAACTTATGCGGCGAACAGTACCTAACGGTAGGGAAAAATAGTCGTGAAACACGTAAAGCAAGGAATGGAACTAATAACTAAACAAAAGACTTTTAAAATAAAACGAAGATTTAACGTTAGTCAAAGTGGCGAAAGTTGAATTAACAATGCTTACGACAAAGATATAACCAAAATAGACTCAGCAAAATAAACGACAAAAGAAGGCATGAAAAATTATTCTTATCCAGAAAACAATAACGAAGACGAAATTATAGATTACACAAAAATTATTATCTACATATACATTTTTGGATATTGTAAAAGCATATTTATATATGAACAGAATGTAACAATGAAAATTTTTAGAACAACCTCAATGAGTATGCAAATCCCTGTATTAAAACTACTTAGAATGTATTTCAAAACATCCGTGAAAGAGATTATTTGAAAAGTAATTTTGGAAACCACAAACGACGGACTAACTGTTGAACATACGAGAGAAAGGAAAACATCTACAGGTTGAAAATAATATACCCTCACTTTTAGACGTCCGTTAAAACTGGCAAAGGCTACATATTCTGTAAAGGATAATGGATACTTCAAAATCATAATAAATCCGACGGCACACCTAGAAGTAGGTACTACTCACAAAGTCAAAGCCCAAAAGTAGATTAGAATTCAATCAGAGACCCTATGGTAGATCGCCTGCGAAAAGTGCTGATCCCATAGGATGAGGTTTTCTACGGAATACCTGAATGATCAATAATAAGTTTGGTGAAGGAAAACATCGGCAACAAACCTCCGTGCTTGACAAGACTATCGATGGCACGTGAATTAATACAACAAATCATCGAGAAACACCAACCACACGATTACGTGGTTCGGTAAGAAGGAATATTGCCCGCATACGTACATGAAATTGATAGCCACCGGCACCTGGTCATGACACGTCTAACTAGAGACCCTAAAATGAACATAAAAATGGATAAGTAAGGATAACATCAAATGAATAAGACATGGATAGACGGAGAAGCGTATGTACTTCTCAGACTAAAATATATGCCTGAAAGTAGTATTTTATGCTGCATAGGTTTCACTACATGAAAGTATTGTTTCCACCACTTTCTGGACATATTTTGGTTTGGTCGCACGAAAATTTTTCCCTGCCGTCCCATCTTTTTATTCGACGTGTGGACGTCATGACGTGTTTAATCAGACTAAGCTTATTGTTCAATCCCTAAAATAGCTTAAGAAGCAGCGTTTCGACGCAATTCCAAGACTTATGCGTGAACTTGTAAGTTTATTGCTCTGCAATCAAACGAGATGAGGATTGAAACTATAAAGATGACAAGATTAAAAAAATACATCCAGGTTTATGGCGAGATGTCCTTTGAATCGTCTTAGGCCCACTTGCGCAGATTTGGGTTAAATTTAAAACTGGGTTGAATGTTATCGCTCATTGTTTTCACCAAGGACATTATATTTAACTAAGATTGAATCCGAACCCAGAACTGTGCGAGTGGACTTTTATCGTGAAGTTTGCAGTAAAATAAGCAAAGAGACACTGTCTACTGTCTCTTTTCTTAGGTTTCTCGGCGTGGATCTGGGTAGACAAGACGAGATATCAGATAAGAATGATGAATTTTGTAGACACTAACTCAATTCCACGTAAAAGTCTTCGCTATTGTGCAAGGATACCTATCGCTGGCTAGAGTAAGACCTTAGATGTCTACACAATATGTATCTATGTAGATTATGTAGTATGTATCATCATATGATATATTGGGGATAGCAGCACCAAATCGGTATTATTTCAGTAAGGCCTATTTGAATTGTTAGAGTTTCTTAAGCTGGTTTTATAGTGGCCAGCGGATTGTAGTTGATTTTGTATGCTTTGGTTACCCGTGCTGAACACATTGTGCCTTTGCATTGCTTATATTATATTCTATTGATCACACCAATTCTGATATATTTTATGAGATCGCAGGAGAAACGCACAAGCAAAAGTTTGTCATAGATTTCTATAAATATCGAGACTTAGAGTTATTTTGATAGCAAAACATTGGTTAAAATTTGACGCAGCTTTGGTGTGGTCTTTCAAATTTGCTTTGTACACTATATTATGTAGTTATATGTCTGCGTATATAACAAAAACTTATATACCTTAGCGAAGTAAGTTAATGAAGCGCGATCGTGACTTATAATTAAGTACATAATTATATTCAATAATTCACCTCATATATAAAATATGAAAATCCAAAAAAAGCTCAGTGTAATGGTTAGTGTAGATAGAATAAGACGTAGCGTGCGATCGATTTTAACCAGCGCTAGTACTGTCATGTATTCGACTTAATTGTAGATTAGCTTAAACGGGGCTAATTAAGACGAGTTAACTGTTTAAGTGGCATAATCCGATGATTCCTCTTAATCGTAGATTCGATCGACGATCGCTTCGTCGGTTAACGATTTTGGGACATTTCTCACAAGTACCTAGAGGTTAAATCACGCTGTGAAACGTACCACGCATTTAACTATTGTGTTGCTAAATACACATTGTAGATAGCTTTCAGTGTTCTCGTATAATCAAAATATTATGTTATATTATGTGTAACTCGGCAATATTATGTTCATATTATGAGGGTTAATAAAAATGATGACATTACTACGTCGATTTGGCGCACTAGTATTTGAACAGAATGTAACACCGCTTGTAGAGTCCTACCCTTATGTTTGTTTTGGTACCTATACGGTGTTATAAAACCAATAATATCTACAATTTGATTCATAATCCAACTTTTTGCATATTATACACCTATTGTTTTAGTATGTAAAAGAGTACAAAAATAATTTACCAACATTACGATACATAGAGGCTCTAGTTTCGGTTCGTAGCTCTACAAATCAGATTATTTTTAATACAGTATGCAGTAGTGCTTGACAATATCAGTTATCGCTTTAAGTGTAATGCTTTACGTGTCTATAGCGTTTTGTAATCGAAGTGTAATAAGTGTTTAAAAGTAAGGGTGATGTTTGTTTATTTAACTTCGTGCAATTTCGCTGACCTGCTCGAAGTCGCTTACTCAAAGTTGTTCGCCTTGGCTTTCCGTTACTAGAAATTTAGCAGATAGCAAACAAAATAGACGACGATGCGGTGTAAATTGTAATATTGTTTGCAGTTTTTAGGGTTCCGTAACCAAAGGGTAAAACGGGACCCTTTTAGTAAGACTTCGTTGTCTGTCCGTCTGTCTGTCTCCAGGCTGTATCTTAAGAACCGCCATAGCGAGACTTCTGAAATTTTCACAGATTGTGTAGGTATATCTGTTGCCGCTATAACAACAAATACTAAAAATAAAATTAATATTTAAGGGGGGCTCCCATACAACAAACGTCATTTCTTTTGCCTTTTTTGCTCGATATCAATAATGGCAACAGGTAAGCATTTGATAAATTTTTCACAAAAGCCTAAATTATTATATGTTTACTTCAATAACTAACAATAATATGTATTAAAATAAAATAAAAATTTAAGGGGGGCTCCCATACAAAAATCACAATTTTTGGCCTATTTTTGCTCTATAATGGTACGGTACCCTTCGTGCGCGAGTCCGACTCGCACTTGGCCGATTATTGAACTTTATGTTGTATGAATAAGGGAATGTTTTTGGAAATAGCGTCACATCTTGCTGTTTTGGTGGGAATGAGGTTGTAAAGTTGACTCGCGTAGAGCGATTCTAATGCTTTGACGAAATCGTATGGAAAAATGCTTAGAATACCGATTGTACCATCGACGGGTAGAACATTGTTAAACGGTGCAAAATTGTTAAACATGTCAAAGTCTAGAACATCCCGTTTAACCCTAAAAGCCTAATCTACGTCTGCGAGGCGACACACGAAATCGAATATCGTTTGTATTTTTCTAATGATTGAAGATAGTGCGTTGTGCTCTTATGCCAACTCAGTTGAAGCCTAGTTCCTGGCTTCAACTAGCTTACGATGCCCTTATCGTGAAAATAAGTTCAACCATTTTTGATTTATCGAGGATTGCACGCCTGCGAGACGTATCTATGTTTAGGCTTTGTGTCAGTTTTAACTACGCTTATGAGAGTTTACTTTTGCTTGTTTTTCGTACTTTTTATGTTTTTTCGGGGTTGTTTCAGACATAAAATGTCATAGTCTCAAAAATTAAACGAAGACTATATTTTAGCAATCGTAAACGGGAAAGGTAGTCCTTCATTGGAAGATTCGGGTACTGAAGTTGAGAATTACCAAATTATCGACGACTTTCAAAGAGAAGAAAAAAAATAGTTATGTGACTGAATATGTTTCATTTTTACGTCAATATTGCACCTTGTGGGTTGCACCGGCTTACTTTAACTATAACTTTAACTTTAACCATAACAAAATATGAAATGAACTGTCAAATCCCTATCAAAAGTCGCCATATTTGACGATAACCTTAACTTTAACTACGCTTCTGATGCAATTCACCCAATCCTATAAAAAAGAAAAATATCCAATTTGATCTGTTATAACTTATAAATGTTGAAAATTCTGTGTGTAACAAAATAATGCTATTTTTACATAAAATTTGTGAATTATATGTGTACGCCTCTGGGACGTATAATGTATATTAAGGCTTTGTGTACTCCTGAGATAGATTAGGCTTCTAGGGTT
Organism: Plebejus argus; assembly: GCA_905404155.3. Lineage (NCBI taxonomy): Eukaryota > Metazoa > Arthropoda > Insecta > Lepidoptera > Lycaenidae > Plebejus > Plebejus argus. Next base: position 8,324,810 of record FR989932.1, read on the forward strand.
AACAAAGAAAGTTTTTTGTATTTTTTATAAAAAAATACCAAAAATATTAGGATTACATTTTGTTGTTGTTATTATTTATTATATAATTCTACTAATTGTACTGAAATTGGGACAGTAAAACTTCAATATTAAGATTTAGATATTTCTACTACTAGCGTAAAATTAAATTCTAGATTTTCATGATGTATCTATAATAATTTTGGTAGGTCTGTTAGTTTCATATCAAGTAAATCTGTACTAAGAAAACAGTATTTTCGAGGCAAAAACGCAATGTCATTCTCAGGATTCATATTTTTGTACAGACCATCTATGTACTGAACTGGCGGGAGGCATCAGGGTCTATCTTCAGCTTAGGACTACCTCACTATCAAAGTCTTTATAACCAACGTCTTCGCTGTAGCGGAGCGACGCGACACTTCACGATCCCGTTTTGTGTCGCGTATGCTGCTCAGCTGTAGTGCTTAGCTCATACGACTTCATAAAAAGAGTACTTGGCAGAGAGATGGCGCGTCACGGCTAAATATTATTTGTATGAAATCGTTTTGTATTCAACATTGTGAACATTACTTATAGTTGGTCCTGATCGTCCTACCGGACCTCGTTTAGGTGGGAGGCCACGCTCCTGTCCGGAGCCGAAGGGCACGGCCGTCTGGCCTAGTTACCACCGTCCTACAGAATACTGTCTTGCGGCGGGGGAGTAGGATACGCCAGAGCCCATTTACCTCTCCCTTATCTAGCTATAAAGTTTAATTATAAGTAACTCTCCGAAACTTCCGAACACATTTATTGATTGGGCCGGTAGGAGATGAAATCTTATGTCAGCACAGTATGGGTTAGGTTCGCATTTGCTCATGCACGATTGTGAGTGTGCAAATGAGACAGCCCCTGAATTAAATGTGTTCGGAATCATTTATCCTTAAGTGAGTTTTGTACCAAATATTTTCGTCACAACGTATAGTTTAGTTCTTAGTACCTTGTGTGGAATTAGAAACTTTAATAATTTATTTATTGTATAAATAATTTATGAGACGAGTTTGTTAATTATATATTGTTTTGAAATTAGTTTAAGCCAAAAATATAGTAGCATAAGCTTACATAGGTATATTCTAAATGTAAACTAGATTTAACTTACTACATAAAATTTAACATCCACTCTTAGTACTTTAAGTGACCCTTAATCCTGTTAGGAATCTGCCCTTGCTGTTACGTTAATTTTGAATTATATTTGTACTTTCCTCGATCTCTGTATACTAGTCTTACTTTTAAATATTGTGTTTTCTGATTGTTTTATTTTTAATTCGAAAAGATGTTCCATTCCAGTATTTTCTTTATAAATATGTATTCGTTTTAACTTTCAATATATAAAATGAATGTATTCCTATATTATAATTGTTAATTGTCGTCCATTGGCTTGAATTTCTTCACTAGATTTGAATGTAAGTATAGATTAGGCAATTCCAAGGTGACCACTGGGGTATCTAGTCGGTGTTTTCGCTTGTATTTTCTTTATGTGATATAAGTAGATCTTCGTATATCGATCGTCGTTATAATACCTAAATTAGATGTAACTATGTACCCTACCTAGTTATCTAGACTCTAGTAATGGTGAGATTGCTTTCACATCTTGGACATTTTGTAAACGGCTCAGGCACAAACCGATTCACCGAACGCACAATACAGAGGTTCGTTAAATTATTTCTGCAAAAGTCCTGTGCTGTGCGTAAGAGTTTTTGTATTGTGTGGCCTATGACTCGAGTCCTTCCTTCTCAAACCAACTAGTGCCTGAGTGCGTAGGGACGTTATTCGATCTATCAAAACTAGTCGCTCAAATTTTGTCGTTTTTTGGATTGCTGCACCATTTTATATATAAAAGTCCCGCTATGTATGCGACACGAAGATTTTCGGACTGTAATAAATTCATCAAAAATTTATTGAATTTCATTGAAACACGCCTTACTGTTTTTTCAGTCGGTTGACATTGCAACGAAATGAGAAATGGGTCGTTCAAAACTGAACATATTTTCTACACAAGAATATATTATATTGTTCTTATATAATATAATTAATAATTATAGAATATAAGAATATTAAAATATAATAATTCCCAAACACTGAAATTCGCCGCTCGCATTGTCGGTCTGCCTAAATTAGAGTGACTTTGTAACGGTCGTCGCGTTGGAATGTGAATTGACCGTTATAGACAGTACCTTAATCTAGTTAGATTATACTATCCGTAAGATACAATATCATAGCCAATTTAACAATCTATAATCATTTACAGTATGGCGTATGGACCTCAGAGTATGGACCCTGAATCACATAATATTTGGCTACAGGCCAACTGACTTTGACTTTTTTGGCATGGGGGTTATTATGAGCTCTTATATCCAGCCAGTTTCCAGCCAGTTTACAAGCCGTGTCTATGCAATGGCCTGTAAATTGGCCTGTAAACTGGCTGGATATAAGAGCTCATAATAACCCCCCATAAGTGTCAAGTGACAGCAAATCAGGATCGTTCTGCCGTTGCATAACAATTATAGGCTAGTAGAGCAAAGAAGTACTTACTTAAAAAAAATACATATTTTGACACTCGGAGACTCCTGCGGTAAAGGTAATATGATTATAACTTACGAATATCCAAAATCCTTATAAATAATAAAATCGGCCAAGTGCGAGTCGGACTCGCACACGAAGGGTTCCGTACCGATATAAATCATAAATAGACCAAAAATTGTGTTTTTTGTATGAGAGCCCCCCATTATTAATTAATTTCAAGTGCCTACCTGTTGCCATTATTGATATCGAGCAAAAAGGCCGAAAAAATCGATATTAATATTATTTTGTTTTTAGTATTTGTTGTTATAGCGGCAACAGAATTATACACAATCTGTGAAAATTTCAGAAGTCTAGCTATAGCGGTTCATGAGATACAGCCTGGTGACAGACAGACAGACAGACAATCCTATTCCACTGGCATCGTCCCGGCTTCTTGGAAGACAGCCTTGGTGCACCCGATCCCCAAAAGGGGATCGCTCAAATCCTTCAAACTACAGACCAATCGCTATAACCCCTCTCTTCTCGAAGATAATGGAATCCATTATCAATAGCCAGCTTCTTCGATACTTGGACGGCCAGGGATTACTAAGCGACAAACAATACGGGTTCCTAAGGGTCGATCAGCTGGTGATCTCTTGGCGTACCTGACTCATCGTTGCGCTCAGGTAATTGAGTCGAAGGGAGAGGCATTGGCTGTTAGTTTGGACATTGCGAAGGCCTTTGATCGGGTTTGGCATAAAGCACTGCTTTCAAAGCTTCCATCATACGGGCTGCCCGAGAAATTATGTAAGTGCGTCACTAGTTTCTTAGCAGACAGAAGCATAAAGGTCGTAGTTGACGGCGAATGCTCGGAAACTCAGTCTGTTGATGCTGGTGTCCCTCAGGGCTGTGTCCTATCGCCTACTCTATTCCCACTGAGAATGATCTGATTGATGAGTGGCAGTCTTCCACAGTGCGTTTTTCGCGTAACTTTCTGCCGCGCACTGTAAAGCTCTGGAACGAACTGTCACCAGCAGTATTTCCGGACCTAAACGACCTGCAAACCTTCAAGAAAAGAGCGTATTCCCTCTTAAAAGACCGGCAACGCAACTGCAGCTCTTCTGATGTTGCGAGTGTCCATGGGCGACGGTAGTTGCTTACCATCAGGTGACCCGTTTGCTCGTTTGCCCCCTTATTTAATAAAAAAAAAGACAGACAGACAGACGGACAGACGGACACACAACGAAGTCTTAGTAATAGGGTCCCGTTTTTACCCTTTGGGTACGGAACCCTAAAACGAAATTATTATAATATTATTAATTATCAAGTTAACCAGGCTGTAGCTAACAAACAGCGCCATCTATTATGAATTATTGGTACTAATGTAGCTAAACGCATATTTAAAACACCGAGCCGGGACATTTTCTTTCGCCTATTCGATTCCTAAGCACTAGACTAATACGATAGTGGATAGCCAACAACAAGCCTTATATACGATGTAGTTACTTGGTAAGGCCGTCTATCACCATTCCAAAAACGTGAGTTTCATGTATTTCCACTATTTGGTAATAGATGGCGTGTCAAAATCATAGTTAAATAAATTAAGATAGTTCTACTACTTGGTAGCAGATGGCATTTAAAACATAATATCCACGTACTTACAGTAAATAATACAAATTATACACGATTTTTGTAAACATATTTATAATAATCATATTATTGTCTACTTTTAAAATTACTTTTTCTATTATTTAAGAATTAATTTGAAACATATTATAATAATATATTTCAAATCGATAGATGGCGCTCGAAAATTTGGTGACAGATTACGTGTCGGTGAAAGAAGGAACTAAGATTGAAAATATGGAAATAATAAAAGCAAAACAATTTTGAAATATTTTAATTATCTTTGCATCTTCGCTACCATTCGCTACAAGGTAGTCTCAGTTTCAGAGTCTAAAATAATTACTATTACTACCAATTTTAATAGAATAACTTGGCTATAATTTAATGAAGTCGTAATAGTTAATATTACACAGTGTCAGGCCAAAGCACACTAAATTCATGTAATTTTAAATACAATACCATATCGGCAAATTGAGTGGGTTGCATCAACCTACTTTGACCATAACTTTAACCAGGGCGGAGGCGTAAGGGCTACTGGCGCCTGTGTGCAAAAAAAGGAATTTGGCGCCCCCCTAGGCAATTTTTTTTGGGTTCTTGCTTTTGGCGCCCCTAAAGATGGCGATCTGGCGCCCCTAGAGGATGGCGCCCGTGTGCATTGCACACATTGCACATATGGTAGCGGGGGCCCTGACTTTAACTTTTAACCATAACAAAATGTGGAACTGTCAAATACCTAGCAAAAGTCGCCATATTTGACGATAACCGAAACGATACGAAAGGTATGAAATCACGGTCGCCAACGGCGGTCGTCAACAGCAAAAAATAGAAAACAGTGGCGTTGTAAGAACGTTGCAAGCGTTGTCTGTTGCTTTCATAAACGAGTTGATGGTACACCTCATAGGCTCACCTACTAGTAGGCGAGTGAAAACTGGCACAAATAAAACACAGTACCTACCTAATAGTTTGCACTTTTTCCATTAAATTCATTGTAACAATTATTACAATTTTCACTTAATCACGACCGGTTTCGAAAAAATCATCCATCATCCATCATCAATCATCAAAATGGATGATTTTTTCGAAACCGGTCGGTCGTGAGTCGTGACTCGTGATTGAGTGAAAATTGTAACAATTAATGAATATAATGGAAAAAGTGCAAATAACTGTGTTTTATTTGTGTCTAAAATGAATTTCCAAAAAGAACCGACAGTACAATCAATTACATATTAAGAGCGTTTACGTCGAACGCATAATGTCGAGTTTCATGTAATTCAGTGCAACTTTATTCACACAGAAGCAAGTGCGTCTGTGTGCGTGAGTTGGTTCATTATAGTCAAATCAAAAGATTTTGATCCGTGCGGAATGCGGATGCAATGTCGATGCGAGTCGGTTTATTATTATTGATTTACCACTACATTTTAGCATACTATTACTATTAATCCTAAATCCACTAATGCATTATGTTGAATGTTTTATGTTACTTTATAAAACATAAAATGAGTAATATGAAATTTTGGGCAAAGTTGTAATTTTATGTAGGTACAATAAGGTGATTGTCATAGTGAGACACAATTATTATCAAATGTTTATCATTGTATTAAAATAAAAAAATCGGATTTATATTATTTATTCAAGTGTAACCCTATTAATATTATGTACGCAAAAGCTTGTATGCATGGACATATTTTGTTACTCTTTCACGCAAAAACCACTGAATGGATTTTAATGGAACTTTACAACAATATAGCTTTAAATACATCAGAATAACACGCAACAATTTATAAACCACTGATCTCTACTATACAAGTACGCTAGATAGCTGATATCCTTTGAAATGACAGCTATTCCTTGTGCCTATTTGAAGCTGAATCAGCGCCCCCATCATTCGGGTAGAGAACTAAATCTGACGTAAAAATGACATTTGAAAGCCGCCATATTGGCGCTGATAGCAGTAATGAGAGTACTTGGAACTAATACTAGTGATGACAACTGTTGTTATTGGTTGTGGTTACGTCAAATTTAGTTCTCTACCCGAATAATGAGGGCGCTGATTCCGCTTCAAATAGGCACAAAAAGCAGGTGTGTATCAGCTATCCAGCGTACTTGTATAATAGAGATCAGTGTTATAAACACATCGTGAAAATCCAAGATGGCCGCCGCCGTAGCCGGCCGGTAGTTGTAAGAAAAATTGCAGATTACACATATTTCTTATTACTACCTCAATATGGATATCAAATGAAAGGACTTGATTGGTAGAGAGATAAAAAGCGGCCAAGTGCGAGTTGGACTCGCCCATGAAGGGTTCCGCAGTAGCAATAAGGTTTATTTTTATGAAATTAATAGGTGCTTGATTTATTTTTATATTTCAGTCGATTTTATGAATTTTATTAGATTAAGGTTTACCATTTATGACGTATAAACAAAAGCTACTGGCTAGATCTCGTTCAAACCAATTTTCGTTGGTAGTTTTTATAGTAATCTACATCATATATTTTTTTTAGAATTATCATGCCCCTACTTTAGAAATTAGAGGGGGGGGGACACACATTTTACCAATTTTGAAGTCTCTCTCGCAAACTATGCAGGTTAGAAAAAAAATGATATGAGAAACCTCAATATGATTTTTGGAGACTTATCCATAGATACCCCACACGCATAGGTTAGATGAAAAAAAATTTTTTTTGTTTCAGTTGTACTTATGGGGACCCCTAAAATTTTTAATAATTTTTCCATTTTTGCATCAAAATCTTAATGCGGCTCACAGACTACATCTACTTACCAAGTTTCAATAGTATAGCTCTAATAGTTTCGGAGAAAAGTGGCTGTGACATACGGACGGACAGACGGACAGACAGACAGACAGACACATGACGAATCTATAATGGTTCCGTTTTTTTGCCATTTTGGCTATGGAACCCTAAAAAAATGATAATATATTTTATTATTTCGCAACATAACTGAACGAAATGCAGGCAGAAATGAGTGTAACTGAAATGGTATAGAATAATTATTTAAAAATCAAAAGCACAACAGCTTTTCAATAGGTAAACTTTTTTATTTATGTTATCAGCTACACATTCCTTTTTTTCTTTTCAATTTTCATCCACTATTACGGAAATCGGAGGTTTGCATGATTTTTACGCTCTAGGCATTCCACTATAAGCCCAATAAAGAATTCTGAAAAAAAAAAGGGAATTTATTTGATATATTTTATTATGATTTATGACGGCATAGCAAAGAAAAAACTGCCATTAAAATTTAAATTCAAGGTACCTTTTCTTAGTGTTAGTTTTCACATTCATCTAATATTCTTATTGTTTTTACCTTGGAAATCGGTTTAAATTTTTTGTTAAAAAAAAATAATTTCACCCTTTTTACTTTTTTAAATATTAAATAACATAAATGTCAGTTGCAGATAGATATAATTTAGGCATGAAACTAGCACCTATTAACTGTACTTAATTTCGGAAGTCGGTCAAAAAAAAAATACTGCTATTCAAATACAATTCAAGGCACCTTTTCTTCGTGTTGGTTTTCACATTCATCTTTTTCCGTTGTTGTTTCTTCAGTTGATTTACTTTTATATTGCCTGAAATAAAAACACAAATAGAAAGCACACAAAACACGTTATTTCTAAGTAATTAAATGAAAAAATAAGTTGAAGTAAGGATAACAGTGATAATAGCAACCTTTTAGCCATTCTTCCCTTTTCCAAGCTTTCCAAATTTTCTACATTTTTGCGCTTTCTTTTCTTTCTTAAAAATATATTCGTTTTGTTTCCCATTAGTTCTGTAATGTAATGTGTTTTAATAGTAAAATTATTTTCCGCCATAAAAATACATACATAAAATGTATTATATTACTTACTAACAAAATAAAATATTTACTTACCAAACAATCAAGATTTTTCGATCACGCTATAAATGTTCACTACTCTAGTATGCGCGACAAAGGTCAACAGAGTTCATGCGCAGCAGGGAGCGATACGTCCACCCTCCAGCAAGCCTCGCGGCGGTCTGATCAGGGGGGTGACACATAGTACATTGTTGGTAAAAAAAATATTTGTATGGAGCGTGCTGCCATCATACAAGTGATACAACAAACTTTTTTCCGTTGATACCTCTAAATGCCACTAGATGGCAAAATATAGACAAATTACGTATCAATGACATTTATCCAATGCAATGTAGTGTTATAATTATCTTTCATCCGTTGACGAAAAGCATTTTATAGTTTTGTTATTGTGGTTTTTAGTTACTTTCTTCTTATTGTTTCTGACTTTGCTCGGCTTGTGATAACTTGTTTAGTGGTAACTGGTATCCGATAGTTCCTGTAATCAAACCAATCGACACAAGCTTCGTTTGAAATTTCGAAATCACGTCGAACTTCGAAGATACCGATATACCCGTGACATCAGACCTTTTATTTGGTCTGAGCCCCTGACTTCACTATTATTTTGGATGTAACGAAGGAGGTAAGTAAAAATATAAACCTTTAAGTAAATCAGCTATCCCCAACCTGCGGCCGCGGGTCGCATGCGGCCCGCCGCGCCGCACAGTGGATCGAAAATCGAGTTTCATGGACATAGGAACTCGAATTTCCAGATGTAATTTTTTTGGGCTGAAATATCTTCTCCTAGTTGTTATTACATAGTAAAATGTTAAAAGACTCAACTACGTGTAATAATAAGGGAGTTATAATTTTTTTAAGAAATTTTTGTATGGAGCCGACAGGAAAAATGAACATATCTCTGGAATCGCATGGTTGCCCGTTATATCCTTACACACTATTATAGTACTAATTATTACTCACATTTTGGCATATTTTATATTACGGCACCAAGTGCGATTTTTTTTCTAAAATTCGTCAAAATTTAGAATATTTAGCCTATTTGTATTTGTTGCAAAAGTTTATGTTGTGGTTAAAGGAGGTATCTTTCATAATATTTTAATACCATAGGATCACATAATTGGCCAAGTGCGAGTCGGACTCGCGCACGAAGGGTTCCGTACCATTATAGAGCAAAGAAGGAGGGGTATTTCGTAGTTTGTACCCACTAATGTAGCACTTTGAGACATATACCAAATGAAAGGGCTTAAAAAGTTGAACGTTTTATTGTATGACGAAAAATCTCTAAACCATGGGAGAAAAAAGTTAATGAGGGTAGAAGGTAAGAAAAAAAATCACAAAAAATCACCCTGTATTATTGCATCAATTTATAGTGTTGCTGGTAAGGAATCATTTCTGGAAAGTAATCGTATATGGCAAACTTGAGGAAAGTATTGTATTTTAGTACTATATTGTTTCATATTTTTAAGAAATGTATGGGAAAACAATAAAACCTTAAAAATTTTACCTTTCCTGGATTTTACCGTATACCTTACCTTAGAGAAATTGTTTATAATAAGCAGTACTAGCGATTGGTGCAATAATACAGGATGTTTTATTTTTCGTAAATCGTAAGAAAAAAACCTCCTTTATTATTGCACCATGCGCTAGTATTGCTAATTACCTATAAACAATTTCTCCGAAGTGATATTAAAGAAAAAAACAGGCAAGGGTTCGACATTCAGCATTTTATTGTTTTCCCATACATTTCTCTGAAATATGAAGCAATATATTGAAATGCAACACTTTCCTTGAGTTTGACATATATGATTACTTTCAGAAATCATTCATTACTAGCAACACTACAAATTAATTCAATAATACAGGATGTTTTTTCTTTTTTCTTTTTCGGAAAAAATTAAACATCCTGTATTCCTGTATTATTGCACCATTCGCTAGTATTGCTAATTATAAAACATTTCTCCAAAGTAATTATATACGATAAAATTCAGCAAAGGTTAGATTTTTAAGGTTTTATTGTTTTTTTCATACATTTCGTAAAAATATGAAACATTCTATTAAAATACAACACTTTCCTCAAGTTTGCCATATACGATTACTTCCCAGAAATGATTCCTTACCAGCAACACTATAAATTGATGCAATAATACAGGGTGATTTTTTGTGATTTTTTCTTACCTTCTACCCTCATTAACTTTTTTCTCCCATGGTTTAGAGATTTTTCGTCATACAATAAAACGTTCAACTTTTTAAGCCCTTTCATTTGGTATATGTCTCAAAGTGCTACATTAGTAGGTACAAACTACGAAATACTCCTCCTTCTTTGCTCTATAATGGTACGGAACCCTTCGTGCGCGAGTCCGACTCGCACTTGGCCAATTATGTGATCCTATGGTATTAAAATATTATGAAAGATACCTCCTTTAACCACAACATAAACTTTTGCAACAAATACAAATAGGCTAAATATTCTAAATTTTGACGAATTTTAGAAAAAAAATCGCACTTGGTGCCGTAATATAAAATATGCCAAAATGTGAGTAATAATTAGTACTATAATAGTGTGTAAGGATATAACGGGCAACCATGCGATTCCAGAGATATGTTCATTTTTCCTGTCGGCTCCATACAAAAATTTCTTAAAAAAATTATAACTCCCTTATTATTACACGTAGTTGAGTCTTTTAACATTTTACTATGTAATAACAACTAGGAGAAGATATTTCAGCCCAAAAAAATGACATCTGGAAATTCGAGTTCCTATGTCCATGAAACTCGATTTTCGATCCACTGTGCGCCGGGACTTTATAAGTGGCCCGCGTTAATATAAGTGGACCTTGTTAATTATGAGTGACCCGCGTAGTAAAATTATTAATTAATTATTTAATTGTCGTGAAAATCTTGAAATGGGCTAAGGTTCATAAACCTGCGCCAACTTTTTGGTGTTGAAATGGCTTGAGGAGAGATCTTTTGGGTGAGAAAAACCCCCCTGTACTACTCCCTACACTAACTGAATAATTGATATATTGAGATTGATAGTTCAGTAAAAAATAGCAAATGAACCTGATAATTTTTGGTGAATTATGACAGAATTAGCAATCAAATTATATTTATTTTTAATAGTGTTTCCTAATACATTCTTTCAAAATATTGCTAGGTATTAAAATTTGTTTAATTTCTTTCAGGTTTCACCAACCAAAAGGACAATTCAAAAATTACTGAAAAGTTCAGTTACAGACTACAGTATTATTTTCTGATTTGATTTGGTTGTTAATAAAATAAAGTAAATAAAATATTGTACTGTTTTATTGCCTCTAATGGCCTGGATTCACTTTGATTAATGCGAGTGCAGGTGATTAGTGCAGATGATTTGTGATTTGGAGATAAATGGCAAGTCTACTTTCTCTAAATCACTATAAACCATCTGTACTAATCACCTGCACTTGCACTAATCAAAGTGAATCCAGGCCATTAATTCTTGTATCAATATTATTATTTAAATCCGGTAGATGTCGCTGTTTATTATAAAAAACGCCATCTAGTTGACGCCTAGGAATACTAAGTACCACTCAACTAGATGGCGCTGCTACATTACGTGTCAAAGCGCCATCTTAAGACGAGTCCAATAATCTTACCTATAGTTCTGCTTGTGTCTCATCTATCTCAGTTTATATACTGTATTATCTATGGGTCTGATTTCAATTGCTTTGCGCGCAGCGATTTATAGTAAGTTTTAAAATATTTGTAGAAAAAAAATAACAAAGTATTTGTTGATATTTAAAAAGTATTCTTTTAATTAAAGTGTTCTTCTATCATATGAAGCTATTATTATATTGAAATAAGTAAGATAAATAGGTAAAAATAAGGTTTTAAATCCTTGATATTTCTCATTCTTTGAATTTAAATTACTTATAGTTAAATACCTAAATGAAATATTTTTTTCTGATAACTATTTGCTTAAGGATCTTGTCAATAGGTTATTATTTTTTTCTAATTAGATCTGTCGCTGGTTTCGTAAATTTGAGGCTTCGAAACTGATACTATAACGGAATTTAAGAAAACCTCTGTTATGGTATCGAGATTTAATGTACAAATACTCTATAAATCGTATTTTTTTCTCTGATAACTATATAGACAGTGAAATTTCCTATAAAAATAAGTTACCAACATTTTTATAAAGATAAGTGGTTAATGATTTTTTCAAGTTTGAAAAGTACAGTTTTAAGCCAAATTGAGCGTGAAAGGTGTAAACGCTCTTAAACTGAGTGAAAACTGAAAATATTGAAGTAAGGCTAGAGTACACAGTACACACTTAAGAATATGCTGAGTTGACGCGTAGCACTAACACGCACTGTTCAACTGGCCTTCAGAGTCGAGGGGTGTCGTGACTCGCGGGTATATTATATATTATTTTGGGGTAAAAAATGGCGTTGTTGAAGCGAAAGCGAAAGTGCGAAAATGAACTAACGCTTCTATCATACAAAAGCGTCATTTTTAGCGTTCCGTAGCCAAAATGGCAAAAAACGGAACCTTCATAGATTCGTCATGTCTGTCTGTCTGTCCATCCGTATGTCACAGCCACTTTTCTCCGAAACTATTAGAGCTATACTATTGAAACTTGGTAAGTAGATGTAGTCTGAGAACTTAAGTTAAAATAACTGTATTTTAATTTAAAAAGATAAAACCGACTTCAAAATTGTACGTAATTAAGAATAAAAACTTCGTTTCTCCAAAACTTCTGAACCGATTTTGATGAAACTTGCACTATACCCTAAGCTGAACAATACCTAGTACAATAAAAAAAGAATCACTTAAATCGGACTTGTAGTTCCGGAGATATGCGTGAACAAACATAAAAACATACATACATACATACATACATACATACACTTTTGAAATTTGGCACATTTGTTCAGAAGCTGTTATAGATTAACATATTCAAAAAGTGGGCAGTTCTGGAAATATTACATACATACACGTCGAATTGATAACCTCTTTTTTTGAAGTCGGTTAAAAATACTTTAAATGGCAAAACAACGTTTGCCGGGTCAACTAGTAATATAATATATTAATATGTTTATAGCTAGGCATATTACTACATATATATTTTCTATACAATTTTCGCGTGACCACACACTCAGCTATAATATATATTTCTGGTCTCAGTGTGTTTAGACGGTATATTAATATAATAATTATATTATAGCTAAGTCTGTGACGGCCTTAAGGACGCTATTACAAAATATATTAATATGCTAAGCTATAAATATATTAATATAATATATTATAGCTAGGTCTGTGACGGCCTTTATAAGAAAAATAAGATTTTTTTTAATTTTTTCATACATTTTCGCCATATCAAGAACGCGGCGAGCATCGTAACCGCCATTGTACAAGGCGCGCTAATATGAATCTTATTTTAATGTCATTAACGTCGATATTCGTACTGACAGACATCCGACCTGCTAATTAAAAAGTTGGAGCATTCTTAAAGAATATTCCGCTAGGGCCCATTTGCGCAGATCTGGGTTAAAGTTAACTCTGAGTTAAACATCATGTCATATCTGTTATTCAATTTAAGTGATAGAAATGACATGATGTTTAACTCGGAGTTAACTTTAACTCAGATCTGCGCAAGTGGGCCTAGGTATACTAACTTTATGGTTTAAGGGCATCACATACGGCGAAGATACTACAATATTTCATGTTAAGATAAAAATATCGCTCGCCATACAATTTATATGAACTATCACAAACGACGAAGATAATATATATTTCTATGTTACGATATCTTAAGATATCGAGCGATATGTTAAGATATCTTAAGATGTTATCTTAATATACGAAATATATCGTTTAATATACTATCTTAAGATACAATAATATATCGTAATGCTTATACAGGTTGTTTTGTTTTCGGTGTGGAACGCAGGGTGCAGGAATGTTGAAAGACCACGTGATTGTTTTGCGGGCCGCGAGGCGTGTTTGTCTCCTCTCGCTCATTCAAAACGTGGGAGAGCCATGCTTTAGCACGAATGGGCCGGCTCGACCGGAGAAATACCACGGGCTCACAGAAAACCGGCGTGAAACAGCGCTTGCGCTGTGTTTCGCCGAGTGAGTGAGTTTACCGGAAGCCCAATCCCCTACCCTATTCCCTTCCCTCCCCTATTCCCTTCCCTTCCCTACCCTCGCCTAGCCTATTACCATATCCCCTCTTAAAAGCACGGCAACGCACCTGCAGTTCTCTGATGCTGCGAGTGTCCATGGCCGACGGAAGTTACTTTCCATCAGGTGACCCGTTTGCACCCTTATTTCATAAAAAAAATTCATTGTATTGTAATTTGTACCTACATGTGCGGCAGAAGTTTTGAAGTCATTTTCAAAGTCAGAATCATCATCAGATGAGCTATCTAATAAATCTAAGAGTAAGACCGTATTGTTCATATTAGATCACGCTGTATGTAGATTAAATGTAGAAATATACGTGTGAACCCTAGCGAAGCTTTTGCTAGAATGATTCAAGAAGATATATTATCGTAACTTAACCGTGTGTGTGGTGTGATACCTTAAGATACTATAATATTTTATATTTGGGCATCAGATAAAATGTTATAGTATCTACACCGTGTGTGATGCGCTTTAATATATTGACAAACGTCATGTCGAAATGCCAGTTAGTATTGTGATTTGTGTCAAAGTGTGGGGCGGGTCACGGGTGTGTTTTAAAGTCAGTGCATGGTCAGTGCAGTAAAAATTATTTATTTGGTGCAGAAAAAATTTAAATGTTATAGAAAATGTTGTAAAATTTAGCATTGTGTGTATCGGAACTATATAATTTTAGTGTTATTTTATAAATATTCCGTTGAACTGCAGAATGTAATGTGATAATATTTGAAGCGAGAACGATATTGTGCAACATTATTTTTATTTATTGTGAATAAAACAGTTTATATTCAATGGTTTTTCATTTGTATTTTCAGAATCAGATGGAATCTGATAAAAATAAAAAAAAATAAAGTAAAGAAATGATTGCAGGTATATAATTTTTATGTAGGTAGTTGAAATATTTTAGGCATTCTATTAATGGCAAATTAGTATTCTGTAGAATAGTACTAATGTTGTTTTTTATTGTTTACAGGTATTATTTCAGATCAAGGTGCTAAAAATCGTAAATAGAAACAGAAAATAATATTATATTTACAACATTTGACAGACCGTATGTTTGGCGTCTCCATGACAACGACAACAGATTCGAAATTTGGATTTCAAAATACATTGGAATAGAGGATGACGTCAAACCGAATTTATATATTGACAAACGTCATGTCTTTTTTTTTTTTTTTTTTTTTTTCTTATTTATTAGGCTTGTGTCGAATCCGACAATGCCAGCCTCATAAAATACATCAAAATTATAAACTTCATTACTAACAATTTGCAAAAAGACTAATTAGCTCTACACTTAATAAAATTTAAATAAAAATTCACTAGCCCCCAGCAAACAGGATCTTTCGGCTGAGCGAGAATAGCGCTCACACAACCGAGCTGTGTCAGCGCTACCCCCGTATCAGCCTCAAACCTGCGCCTCTCTGACTCCACCCGGGCACACTCCACCAAAGCATGGTAAAGATCTTCCCGCTTCTTACACAAACTACAATCTGGCGACATGCAAACTTTCATCATATATCCGAATGCATTGAGTGGAACGTGCCCGGAGCGAAGTCTCATGAGCGTCGTTAGCCTAATCCTATCTGCTTTTATAGAAATGAACCACGGGATCTTAGGTGGCTCATTACACAGAGTTCTGTACCAAATGCCCTTCTCCATCGATCTATCATCAAAATGAGTTTTCCATAGGTTGTGGCAATTATTTTTTAGATCCGGCAATAAGTCCGTGAAGAAAGGCGGTTGATGCACTACTATACCCGAGTGTGCCCCCAGCTGCGCCAATTCATCTGCCTGTTCGTTCCCGGTCAAACCTATATGCGAAGGCACCCACTGAAATTTGACATTCACATCGATTCTTTGTAATTCCAAAAGCGAGTCGATTATAACGTAAGCTATGGGTAGCCCTCGTATGGACGAGGAACACCGAGCTAGATGTTGCAAAGCGCTTTTAGAATCACAAAGTATCACATAATTACTGTAAGAACAAGTTTTAATATACGAGAGACTTTCGGAAATTGCATGCAATTCAGCTGACATAATAGAATGTTTTCTGTTTAAAGTAAAATATGCCTTCAGGTTAATCTGCGGATCGTAAAAAGACGCGCCTACACCGTTACTACTCTTCGAACCATCAGTGTAAAGTTTATAGTAATTTTTATAATTCTTATTTATATATGTTACAGTATTGCTTAAAATGAACAAGCAATTGAGGGCACGCTTGGGTCTATCTAATTTTTCTATGCCTAAGCATATACATGACTTTATATCTATATTTATCATCCAAGTCGATAGTGAAAACATCTCGGGTTTTAAGGAAGTATATACATTAGTATCACAATTTTCTCTGTGTATTTCAACTAATAACGGGATTTTTTTACCTCGCCAATACGAATGACCAGAACAAAGATCTGCTAACTTAGAAATACTCGAGATGGTTTCACCATCTCTAATAGATTTAGATTTCAAATAAAATTTACCCGCTAAAAACCTTCTTCTTAAAAATAACGGAGGTAGACACAGTTCCGATTCCATAACATGTATAGGAGTACTTTTAACAAATCCACCTATCAATCTCATGGCCTGATTCTGTATTAGATCTAACTTGCTAATATTACTTTTAGCACTCGTGTCGTACAAAAAACTTCCGTAATCGAGCCGGCTGCGAATTAGCATTATATATAATTTCCTTAAATGTAACTGATGAACCCCCCACGAAGAACCGGCTAGAACTTTAAACACATTGATTTTTTTTTAAAAAAACGTCATGTCAAAGTGCCAGTTAGTATTGTGTCGAAGTGTGGGGCGGGTGTGTTTTAAAGTCAGTGCAGTAAAAATTGTTTATTTGGTGGAGAAAAAGTAAAATGTTACAGAAAATGTTAAAATTAGCATTGTGTGTATAGGTGTTATATAATTTTAGTGTTATTTTATAAATATTCCGTTGAACTGCAGAATGTAGTGTGATATTTGATGCGAGAACGATAATGTGCAACATTATTTTGTTAAATTGTGAATAAAACAGTTTAAATTTAATGGTTTTTCATTTGTATTTTTAGAATCAGATGCAATCTGATAAAAATCAAAAAATTAAAGTAAAAAAATGATTGCAGGTAATATTAATTATATTATTTTAATGTACCTAGTTGAAAAATTTTAGGCATTCTATTAATGGCAAACGTATTCTGTAGAATTATAGTACTCATATGTTTTTTTTATTGCTTTTAGGAATTATTTCAGTTCAAGTTGCTAAAAATCGTAAAAAGAGAAAAGAAATAATATTTACAACATTTGACAGGTATGTTTGGTGTCTCCATGACAACGACAACAGATTCGAAATTTGAATTTCAAAATACATTGGAATAGAGGATGACGTCAAACCGAATTTATATATTGACAAACGTCATGTCAAAATGCCAGTTAGTATTGTGTCGAAGTGTGGGGCGGGTGTGTTTTAAAGTTAGTGCAGTAAAAATTGTTTATTTGGTGGAGAAAAAGTAAAATGTTACGGAAAATGTTAAAATTAGCATTGTGTGTATAGGAGTTATATAATTTTAGTGTTATTTTATAAATATTTCGTTGAACTGCAGAATTTAATGTGACATTTGAAACGAGAACGATGTTGTGCAATATTATTTTGTTAAATTGTGAATAAAAAAGTTTATATTTACTGGTTTTTCATTTGTATTTTCAGAATCAGATGCAATCTGATAAAAATAAAAAAAATAAAGTAAAGAAATGATTGCAGGTAATATTATATAATTTTTATGTAGTTGAAATATTTTAGGCATTCTATTAATGGCAAATTAGTATTCTGTAGAATAGTACTAATGTTGTTTTTTATTGTTTGCAGGTATTATTTCAGATCAAGGTGCTAAAAATCGTAAATAGAAACAGAAAATAATATATTTACAACATTTGACAGACCGTATGTTTGGCGTCTCCATGACAACGACAACAGATTCGAAATTTGGATTTCAAAATACATTGGAATAGAGGATGACGTCAAACCGAATTTATATATTGACAAACGTCATGTCAAAGTGCCAGTTAGTATTGTGTCGAAGTGTAGGGCGGGTGTGTTTTAAAGTCAGTGCTGTAAAAATTGTTTATTTGGTGGAGAAAAAGTAAAATGTTACGGAAAATGTTAAAATTAGCATTGTGTGTATAGGAGTTATATAATTTTAGTGTTATTTTATAAATATTTCGTTGAACTGCAGAATTTAATGTGACATTTGAAACGAGAACGATATTGTGCAATATTATTTTGTTAAATTGTGAATAAAAAAGTTTATATTTACTGGTTTTTCATTTGTATTTTCAGAATCAGATGCAATCTGATAAAAATAAAAAAAATAAAGTAAATAAATGATTGCAGGTAATATTATATAATTTTTATGTATTTGAAATATTTTAGGCATTCTATTAATGGCAAATTAGTATTCTGTAGAATAGTACTAATGTTGTTTTTTATTGTTTACAGGTATTATTTCAGATCAAGGTGCTAAAAATCGTAAATAGAAACAGAAAATAATATATATTTACAACATTTGACAGACCGTATGTTTGGCGTCTCCATGACAACGACAACAGATTCGAAATTTGGATTTCAAAATACATTGGAATAGAGGATGACGTCAAACCGAATTTATATATTGACAAACGTCATGTCAAAATGCCAGTTAGTATTGTGTCGAAGTGTGGGGCGGGTGTGTTTTAAAGTTAGTGCAGTAAAAATTGTTTATTTGGTGGAGAAAAAGTAAAATGTTACGGAAAATGTTAAAATTAGCATTGTGTGTATAGGAGTTATATAATTTTAGTGTTATTTTATAAATATTTCGTTGAACTGCAGAATTTAATGTGACATTTGAAACGAGAACGATGTTGTGCAATATTATTTTGTTAAATTGTGAATAAAAAAGTTTATATTTACTGGTTTTTCATTTGTATTTTCAGAATCAGATGCAATCTGATAAAAATAAAAAAAATAAAGTAAAGAAATGATTGCAGGTATTATTATATAATTTTTATGTAGTTGAAATATTTTAGGCATTCTATTAATGGCAAATTAGTATTCTGTAGAATAGTACTAATGTTGTTTTTTATTGTTTACAGGTATTATTTCAGATCAAGGTGCTAAAAATCGTAAATAGAAACAGAAAATAATATATTTACAACATTTGACAGACCGTATGTTTGGCGTCTCCATGACAACGACAACAGATTCGAAATTTGGATTTCAAAATACATTGGAATAGAGGATGACGTCAAACCGAATTTATATATTGACAAACGTCATGTCAAAGTGCCAGTTAGTATTGTGTCGAAGTGTAGGGCGGGTGTGTTTTAAAGTCAGTGCTGTAAAAATTGTTTATTTGGTGGAGAAAAAGTAAAATGTTACGGAAAATGTTAAAATTAGCATTGTGTGTATAGGAGTTATATAATTTTAGTGTTATTTTATAAATATTTCGTTGAACTGCAGAATTTAATGTGACATTTGAAACGAGAACGATATTGTGCAATATTATTTTGTTAAATTGTGAATAAAAAAGTTTATATTTACTGGTTTTTCATTTGTATTTTCAGAATCAGATGCAATCTGATAAAAATAAAAAAAATAAAGTAAATAAATGATTGCAGGTAATATTATATAATTTTTATGTATTTGAAATATTTTAGGCATTCTATTAATGGCAAATTAGTATTCTGTAGAATAGTACTAATGTTGTTTTTTATTGTTTACAGGTATTATTTCAGATCAAGGTGCTAAAAATCGTAAATAGAAACAGAAAATAATATATTTACAACATTTGACAGACCGTATGTTTGGCGTCTCCATGACAACGACAACAGATTCGAAATTTGGATTTCAAAATACATTGGAATAGAGGATGACGTCAAACCGAATTTATATATTGACAAACGTCATGTCAAAGTGCCAGTTAGTATTGTGTCGAAGTGTAGGGCGGGTGTGTTTTAAAGTCAGTGCAGTAAAAATTGTTTATTTGGAGGAGAAAAAGTAAAATGTTATAGAAAATGTTGTAATTAGCATTGTGTGTATCGGAGTTATATAATTTTAGTGTTATTTTATAAATATTTCGTTGAACTGCAGAATGTAATGTGATATTTGAAGCGAGAACGATATTGTGCAACATTATTTTGTTAAATTGTGAATAAAACAGTTTATATTCAATGGTTTTTCATTTGTATTTTCAGAATCAGATGCAATCTGATAAAAATCAAAAAAGTTAAAGTAAAGAAATGATTGCAGGTAATATTATATAATTTTAATATAAGTAGTTGAAATAATTTAGGCATTCTATTAATGGCAAATTAGTATTCTGTAGAATAGTATTAATGTTGTTTTTTATTGTTTACAGGTATTATTTCAGATCAAGGTGCTAAAAATCGTAAATAGAAAGAGAAAATTATTAATATAATATTTTACAACATTTGACAGGTATGTTTGGTGTCTCCATGACAACGACAACAGATTGGAAATTTGAATTTCAAATTACGACAAAATGACGTCAAACCGAATTTATATTTTGACAAACGTCATATTATCAACATGCGAGTTTGTATAAAACCATAAAGAAAAATACCTAATAATATGTACCTTTATCTGTAGCCTAAGATGAAGGATCATGATGTTTGGTCCTAGTCTGTAGCAAAAAAACGCAAAGCTTAGGTCAATGTTAGGTTAGGTCAAAAATGTTATATTATTAATATTCTTTTTTATTGTTTTCAGGTATTATTTCAGAAATTCATGTGCCGGAAAGCGTGAATAATAATAGCAAAGGGATAAAAATATATTTTATCGGACGCAAATCGGATGCGTCTCTTTCGGCATCTGCCTCAGCGAGAATTGTTTCAAATGATATTTAGAAAATCGACAATAAACTGGTTTCGATTAAATAGTATTTTTATTTATAATCATTAATCATAATAAGTACCTAGTTGGTATCAAAATATTTGCTATGAAAATAAGCTATGAGAGAAAATTGTGTAGCTAGTAAAACCAATTAGGTAGAATTTAAAAAACATTCTAATTGAGTGGAAAGGGATGGCTAAATGAGTAAAGTGAGAGAGATGTAAGAGTAAATGGAGTTATTAGTTTGTAGTTGCAGTAGGTATAAGGTATTGATTTAGATGTAAGAGTAAATGGAGTTGTTAGTTAGTAGAGTAATTAGAATTTGAAAACCTTTCTTTTCGAGTGGAAAGGGATGGCTAATAGGGGATGGTGGAGGCCATTGAGCTCCCGAACCAAAGTGAGAGGGAGCTCAGCGTAGAGTAAGAGTAATTGTAGTAATAAGTTGGTACAAGAACTAGATGTAATAGTAAATTGAGTTGTTAGTTTGTAGTTGTAGTAGGTATAAAGTATTGAATTAGATGTAAAAGTAGATGGAGTTGTAAGTTTGTAGTGGCAGTAGGTATAAGGTATTGAATTAGATAAAAGAGTAAATGGAGTTGTTAGTTTGTAGTTGTAGTAGGTATTAAGTATTGATTTAGATGTAAGAGTAAATGGAGTTGTTAGTTTGTAGTTGTAGTAGCTATAAGGTATTGAATTAGATGTAAGATTAAATGGACTTATTAGTTTGTAGTTGCAGCAGGTATAAGGTATTGAATTAGATGTAAGAGTAAATGGTGTGGTTATTTTGTGGTTGTAGTAGGTATAAGGTATTGAATTAGATAAAAGAGTAAATGGAGTTGTTAGTTTGTAGTTGTAGTAGGTATTAAGTATTGATTTAGATGTAAGAGTAAATGGAGTTGTTAGTTTGTAGCTGTTGTAGTAGCTATAAGGTATTGAATTAGATGTAAAAGTAAATGGTGTGGTTAGTTAATAGTTGTAGTAGGTATTAAGTATTGATTTAGATGTAAGAGTAAATGGAGTTGTTAGTTTGTAGTTGTAGTAGCTATAAGGTATTGAATTAGATGTAAAAGTAAATGGTGTGGTTAGTTAATAGTTGTAGTAGGTATTAAGTATTGAATTAGATGTAAGAGTAAATGGAGTTGTTAGTTTGTAGTTGCAGTAGGTATAAGGTATTGAATTAGATGTAAGAGTAAATGAGTTGTTAGTTTGTAGTTGCAGTAGCTATAAGGTATTGAATTAGATGTAAGATTAAATGGACTTATTAGTTTGTAGTTGCAGCAGGTATAAGGTATTGAATTAGATGTAAAAGTAAATGGTGTGGTTAGTTAATAGTTGTAGCAGGTATTAAGTATTGAATAAGATGTAAGAGTAAATGGAGTTGTTAGTTTGTAGTTGCAGTAGGTATAAGGTATTGAATTAGATGTAAGAGTAAATGGAGTTGTTAGTTAGTAGAGGAATTAGAATTTGAAAACCTTTCTTTACGAGTGGAAAGGGATGGCTAATAGGGGATGGTGGAGGCCATTGAGCTCCCGAACCAAAGTGAGAGGGTGCTCAGCGTAGAGTAAGAGTAATTGTAGTAATAAGTTGGTACAAGAATTAGATGTAATAGTAAATTGTGTTGTTAGTTTGTAGTTGTAGTAGTATCAAGTATTGAATTAGATGTAAGAGTAGATGGAGTACTAAGTTTGTAGTGGCAGTAGGTATAAGGTATTACATTAGATAAAAGAGTAAATGGAGTTGTTAGTTTGTTGTTGTAGTAGGTATTAAGTATTGATTTAGATGTAAGAGTAAATGGAATTTTTAGTTTGTAGTTGTAGCAGGTATAAGGTATTGAATTAGATGTAAGAGTATGTGGTGTTATTAGTTAATAGTTTTAGTAGGTATTAAGTATTGAATTAGATGTAAGAGTAAATGGAGTTGTTAGTTTGTAGTTGCAGTAGGTATAAGGTATTGAATTAGATGTAAGATTAAATGGACTTATTAGTTTGTAGTTGCAGCAGGTATAAGGTATTGAATTAGATGTAAGAGTAAATGGTGTTATTAGTTAATAGTTGTAGTAGGTATTAAGTACTGAAATAGATGGAAGAGTAAATGGAGTTGTTAGTTTGTAGTTGTAGTAGCTATAAGGTATTGAATTAGATGTAAAAGTAAATGGTGTGGTTAGTTAATAGTTGTAGTAGGTATTAAGTATTGAATTAGATGTAAGAGTAAATGGAGTTGTTAGTTTGTAGTTGCAGTAGGTATAAGGTATTGAATTAGATGTAAGAGTAAATGAGTTGTTTGTAGTTGCAGTAGCTATAAGGTATTGAATTAGATGTAAGAGTAAATGGAGTTATTAGTTTGTAGTTCTAGAAAGTATTAAGTATTGATTTAGATGTAAGAGTAAATGGAATTGTTAGTTTGTAGTTGTAGCATGTATAAGGTATTGAATTAGATGTAAAAGTAAATGGTGTGGTTAGTTAATAGTTGTAGTAGGTATTAAGTATTGAATTAGATGTAAGAGTAAATGGAGTTGTTAGTTTGTAGTTGCAGTAGGTATAAGGTATTGAATTTGATGTAAGAGTAAATGAGTTGTAAGATTCTAGTTGCAGTAGGTATGAGGTATTGAATTAGATGTAAGAGTAAATGGAGTTGTTAGTTAGTAGAGTAATTAGAATTTGAAAACCTTTCTTTTCGAGTGGAAAGGGATGGCTAATAGGGGATGGTGGAGGCCATTGAGCTCCCGAACCAAAGTGAGAGGGAGCTCAGCGTAGAGTAAGAGTAATTGTAGTAATAAGTTGGTACAAGAATTAGATGTAATAGTAAATTGAGTTGTTAGTTTGTAGTTGTAGTAGGTATAAAGTATTGAATTAGATGTAAAAGTAGATGGAGTTGTAAGTTTGTAGTGGCAGTAGGTATAAGGTATTGAATTAGATAAAAGAGTAAATGGAGTTGTTAGTTTGCAGTTGTAGTAGGTATTAAGTATTGATTTAGATGTAAGAGTAAATGGAGTTGTTAGTTTGTAGTTGTAGTAGCTATAAGGTATTGAATTAGATGTAAGATTAAATGGACTTATTAGTTTGTAGTTGCAGCAGGTATAAGGTATTGAATTAGATGTAAAAGTAAATGGTGTGGTTAGTTAATAGTTGTAGCAGGTATTAAGTATTGAATAAGATGTAAGAGTAAATGGAGTTGTTAGTTTGTAGTTGCAGTAGGTATAAGGTATTGAATTAGATGTAAGAGTAAATGGAGTTGTTAGTTAGTAGAGGAATTAGAATTTGAAAACCTTTCTTTACGAGTGGAAAGGGATGGCTAATAGGGGATGGTGGAGGCCATTGAGCTCCCGAACCAAAGTGAGAGGGTGCTCAGCGTAGAGTAAGAGTAATTGTAGTAATAAGTTGGTACAAGAATTAGATGTAATAGTAAATTGTGTTGTTAGTTTGTAGTTGTAGTAGTATCAAGTATTGAATTAGATGTAAGAGTAGATGGAGTACTAAGTTTGTAGTGGCAGTAGGTATAAGGTATTACATTAGATAAAAGAGTAAATGGAGTTGTTAGTTTGTTGTTGTAGTAGGTATTAAGTATTGATTTAGATGTAAGAGTAAATGGAATTTTTAGTTTGTAGTTGTAGCAGGTATAAGGTATTGAATTAGATGTAAGAGTATGTGGTGTTATTAGTTAATAGTTTTAGTAGGTATTAAGTATTGAATTAGATGTAAGAGTAAATGGAGTTGTTAGTTTGTAGTTGCAGTAGGTATAAGGTATTGAATTAGATGTAAGATTAAATGGACTTATTAGTTTGTAGTTGCAGCAGGTATAAGGTATTGAATTAGATGTAAGAGTAAATGGTGTTATTAGTTAATAGTTGTAGTAGGTATTAAGTACTGAAATAGATGGAAGAGTAAATGGAGTTGTTAGTTTGTAGTTGTAGTAGCTATAAGGTATTGAATTAGATGTAAAAGTAAATGGTGTGGTTAGTTAATAGTTGTAGTAGGTATTAAGTATTGAATTAGATGTAAGAGTAAATGGAGTTGTTAGTTTGTAGTTGCAGTAGGTATAAGGTATTGAATTAGATGTAAGAGTAAATGAGTTGTTTGTAGTTGCAGTAGCTATAAGGTATTGAATTAGATGTAAGAGTAAATGGAGTTATTAGTTTGTAGTTCTAGAAAGTATTAAGTATTGATTTAGATGTAAGAGTAAATGGAATTGTTAGTTTGTAGTTGTAGCATGTATAAGGTATTGAATTAGATGTAAAAGTAAATGGTGTGGTTAGTTAATAGTTGTAGTAGGTATTAAGTATTGAATTAGATGTAAGAGTAAATGGAGTTGTTAGTTTGTAGTTGCAGTAGGTATAAGGTATTGAATTTGATGTAAGAGTAAATGAGTTGTAAGATTCTAGTTGCAGTAGGTATGAGGTATTGAATTAGATGTAAGAGTAAATGGAGTTGTTAGTTAGTAGAGTAATTAGAATTTGAAAACCTTTCTTTTCGAGTGGAAAGGGATGGCTAATAGGGGATGGTGGAGGCCATTGAGCTCCCGAACCAAAGTGAGAGGGAGCTCAGCGTAGAGTAAGAGTAATTGTAGTAATAAGTTGGTACAAGAATTAGATGTAATAGTAAATTGAGTTGTTAGTTTGTAGTTGTAGTAGGTATAAAGTATTGAATTAGATGTAAAAGTAGATGGAGTTGTAAGTTTGTAGTGGCAGTAGGTATAAGGTATTGAATTAGATAAAAGAGTAAATGGAGTTGTTAGTTTGCAGTTGTAGTAGGTATTAAGTATTGATTTAGATGTAAGAGTAAATGGAGTTGTTAGTTTGTAGTTGTAGTAGCTATAAGGTATTGAATTAGATATAATATTAAATGGACTTATTAGTTTGTAGTTGCAGCAGGTATAAGGTATTGAATTAGATGTAAGAGTAAATGGTGTGGTTATTTTGTGGTTGTAGTAGGTATAAGGTATTGAATTAGATGTAAGAGTAAATGGTTTTGTTAGTAATTAATAGTTGTAGTAGGTATTAAGTACTGAAATAGATGTAAGAGTAAATGGAGTTGTTAGTTTGTAGTTGTAGTAGCTATAAGGTATTGAATTAGATGTAAAAGTAAATGGTGTGGTTAGTTAATAGTTGTAGTAGGTATTAAGTATTGAATTAGATGTAAGAGTAAATGGAGTTGTTAGTTTGTAGTTGCAGTAGGTATAAGGTATTGAATTAGATGTAAGAGTAAATGAGTTGTTAGTTTGTAGTTGCAGTAGCTATAAGGTATTGAATTAGATGTAAGAGTAAATGGAGTTATTAGTTTGTAGTTCTAGAAAGTATTAAGTATTGATTTAGATGTAAGAGTAAATGGAATTGTTAGTTTGTAGTTGTAGCATGTATAAGGTATTGAATTAGATGTAAAAGTAAATGGTGTGGTTAGTTAATAGTTGTAGTAGGTATTAAGTATTGATTTAGATGTAAGAGTAAATGGAGTTGTTAGTTTGTAGTTGCAGTAGGAATAAGGTATTGAATTAGATGTAAGAGAAAATGAGTTGTAAGTTTCTAGTTGCAGTAGGTATAAGGTATTGAATTAGATGTAAGAGTAAATGGAGTTGTTAGTTAGTAGAGTAATTAGAATTTGAAAACCTTTCTTTTCGAGTGGAAAGGGATGGCTAATAGGGGATGGTGGAGGCCATTGAGCTCCCGAACCAAAGTGAGAGGGAACTCAGCGTAGAGTAAGAGTAATTGTAGTAATAAGTTGGTACAAGAACTAGATGTAATAGTAAATTGAGTTGTTAGTTTGTAGTTGTAGTAGGTATAAAGTATTGAATTAGATGTAAAAGTAGATGGAGTTGTAAGTTTGTAGTGGCAGTAGGTATAAGGTATTGAATTAGATAAAAGAGTAAATGGAGTTGTTAGTTTGTAGTTGTAGTAGGTATTAAGTATTGATTTAGATGTAAGAGTAAATGGAGTTGTTAGTTTGTAGTTGTAGTAGCTATAAGGTATTGAATTAGATGTAAAAGTAAATGGTGTGGTTAGTTAATAGTTGTAGTAGGTATTAAGTATTGATTTAGATGTAAGAGTAAATGGAGTTGTTAGTTTGTAGTTGCAGTAGGAATAAGGTATTGAATTAGATGTAAGAGAAAATGAGTTGTAAGTTTCTAGTTGCAGTAGGTATAAGGTATTGAATTAGATGTAAGAGTAAATGGAGTTGTTAGTTAGTAGAGTAATTAGAATTTGAAAACCTTTCTTTTCGAGTGGAAAGGGATGGCTAATAGGGGATGGTGGAGGCCATTGAGCTCCCGAACCAAAGTGAGAGGGAGCTCAGCGTAGAGTAAGAGTAATTGTAGTAATAAGTTGGTACAAGAACTAGATGTAATAGTAAATTGAGTTGTTAGTTTGTAGTTGTAGTAGGTATAAAGTATTGATTTAGATGTAAGAGTAAATGGAATTGTTAGTTTGTAGTTGTAGTAGCTATAAGGTATTGAATTAGATGTAAAAGTAAATGGTGTGGTTAGTTAATAGTTGTAGTAGGTATTAAGTATTGATTTAGATGTAAGAGTAAATGGAGTTGTTAGTTTGTAGTTGCAGTAGGAATAAGGTATTGAATTAGATGTAAGAGAAAATGAGTTGTAAGTTTCTAGTTGCAGTAGGTATAAGGTATTGAATTAGATGTAAGAGTAAATGGAGTTGTTAGTTAGTAGAGTAATTAGAATTTGAAAACCTTTCTTTTCGAGTGGAAAGGGATGGCTAATAGGGGATGGTGGAGGCCATTGAGCTCCCGAACCAAAGTGAGAGGGAGCTCAGCGTAGAGTAAGAGTAATTGTAGTAATAAGTTGGTACAAGAACTAGATGTAATAGTAAATTGAGTTGTTAGTTTGTAGTTGTAGTAGGTATAAAGTATTGAATTAGATGTAAAAGTAGATGGAGTTGTAAGTTTGTAGTGGCAGTAGGTATAAGGTATTGAATTAGATAAAAGAGTAAATGGAGTTGTTAGTTTGTAGTTGTAGTAGGTATTAAGTATTGATTTAGATGTAAGAGTAAATGGAGTTGTTAGTTTGTAGTTGTAGTAGCTATAAGGTATTGAATTAGATGTAAAAGTAAATGGTGTGGTTAGTTAATAGTTGTAGTAGGTATTAAGTATTGATTTAGATGTAAGAGTAAATGGAGTTGTTAGTTTGTAGTTGTAGTAGCTATAAGGTATTGAATTAGATGTAAAAGTAAATGGTGTGGTTAGTTAATAGTTGTAGTAGGTATTAAGTATTGAATTAGATGTAAGAGTAAATGGAGTTGTTAGTTTGTAGTTGCAGTAGGTATAAGGTATTGAATTAGATGTAAGAGTAAATGAGTTGTTAGTTTGTAGTTGCAGTAGCTATAAGGTATTGAATTAGATGTAAGATTAAATGGACTTATTAGTTTGTAGTTGCAGCAGGTATAAGGTATTGAATTAGATGTAAAAGTAAATGGTGTGGTTAGTTAATAGTTGTAGTAGGTATTAAGTATTGATTTAGATGTAAGAGTAAATGGAGTTGTTAGTTTGTAGTTGTAGTAGCTATAAGGTATTGAATTAGATGTAAGAGTAAATGGTGTTATTAGTTAATAGTTGTAGTAGGTATTAAGTATTCAATTAGATGTAAGAGTAAATGGTGTGGTTATTTTGTGGTTGTAGTAGGTATAAGGTATATAATTAGATGTAAGAGTAAATGGTTTTGTTAGTAATTAATAGTTGTAGTAGGTATTAAGTACTGAAATAGATGTAAGAGTAAATGGAGTTGTTAGTTTGTAGTTGTAGTAGCTATAAGGTATTGAATTAGATGTAAAAGTAAATGGTGTGGTTAGTTATTAGTTGTAGTAGGTATTAAGTATTGAATTAGATGTAAGAGTAAATGGAGTTGTTAGTTTGTAGTTGCAGTAGGTATAAGGTATTGAATTAGATGTAAGAGTAAATGAGTTGTTAGTTTGTAGTTGCAGTAGCTATAAGGTATTGAATTAGATGTAAGAGTAAATGGAGTTATTAGTTTGTAGTTCTAGAAAGTATTAAGTATTGATTTAGATGTAAGAGTAAATGGAATTGTTAGTTTGTAGTTGTAGCATGTATAAGGTATTGAATTAGATGTAAAAGTAAATGGTGTGGTTAGTTAATAGTTGTAGTAGGTATTAAGTATTGAATTAGATGTAAGAGTAAATGAGTTGTAAGATTCTAGTTGCAGTAGGTATGAGGTATTGAATTAGATGTAAGAGTAAATGGAGTTGTTAGTTAGTAGAGTAATTAGAATTTGAAAACCTTTCTTTTCGAGTGGAAAGGGATGGCTAATAGGGGATGGTGGAGGCCATTGAGCTCCCGAACCAAAGTGAGAGGGAGCTCAGCGTAGAGTGAGAGTAATTGTAGTAATAAGTTGGTACAAGAATTAGATGTAATAGTAAATTGAGTTGTTAGTTTGTAGTTGTAGTAGGTATAAAGTATTGAATTAGATGTAAAAGTAGATGGAGTTGTAAGTTTGTAGTGGCAGTAGGTATAAGGTATTGAATTAGATAAAAGAGTAAATGGAGTTGTTAGTTTGCAGTTGTAGTAGGTATTAAGTATTGATTTAGATGTAAGAGTAAATGGAGTTGTTAGTTTGTAGTTGTAGTAGCTATAAGGTATTGAATTAGATATAAGATTAAATGGACTTATTAGTTTGTAGTTGCAGCAGGTATAAGGTATTGAATTAGATGTAAGAGTAAATGGTGTGGTTATTTTGTGGTTGTAGTAGGTATAAGTTATTGAATTAGATGTAAGAGTAAATGGTTTTGTTAGTAATTAATAGTTGTAGTAGGTATTAAGTACTGAAATAGATGTAAGAGTAAATGGAGTTGTTAGTTTGTAGTTGTAGTAGCTATAAGGTATTGAATTAGATGTAAAAGTAAATGGTGTGGTTAGTTAATAGTTGTAGTAGGTATTAAGTATTGAATTAGATGTAAGAGTAAATGGAGTTGTTAGTTTGTAGTTGCAGTATGTATAAGGTATTGAATTAGATGTAAGAGTAAATGAGTTGTTAGTTTGTAGTTGCAGTAGCTATAAGGTATTGAATTAGATGTAAGAGTAAATGGAGTTATTAGTTTGTAGTTCTAGAAAGTATTAAGTATTGATTTAGATGTAAGAGTAAATGGAATTGTTAGTTTGTAGTTGTAGCATGTATAAGGTATTGAATTAGATGTAAAAGTAAATGGTGTGGTTAGTTAATAGTTGTAGTAGGTATTAAGTATTGAATTAGATGTAAGAGTAAATGGAGTTGTTAGTTTGTAGTTGCAGTAGGTATAAAGTATTGAATTAGATGTAAGAGTAAATGAGTTGTTAGTTTGTAGTTGTAGTAGCTATAAGGTATTGAATTAGATGTAAAAGTAAATGGTGTGGTTAGTTAATAGTTGTAGTAGGTATTAAGTATTGATTTAGATGTAAGAGTAAATGGAGTTGTTAGTTTGTAGTTGCAGTAGGAATAAGGTATTGAATTAGATGTAAGAGAAAATGAGTTGTAAGTTTCTAGTTGCAGTAGGTATAAGGTATTGAATTAGATGTAAGAGTAAATGGAGTTGTTAGTTAGTAGAGTAATTAGAATTTGAAAACCTTTCTTTTCGAGTGGAAAGGGATGGCTAATAGGGGATGGTGGAGGCCATTGAGCTCCCGAACCAAAGTGAGAGGGAGCTCAGCGTAGAGTAAGAGTAATTGTAGTAATAAGTTGGTACAAGAACTAGATGTAATAGTAAATTGAGTTGTTAGTTTGTAGTTGTAGTAGGTATAAAGTATTGAATTAGATGTAAAAGTAGATGGAGTTGTAAGTTTGTAGTGGCAGTAGGTATAAGGTATTGAATTAGATAAAAGAGTAAATGGAGTTGTTAGTTTGTAGTTGTAGTAGGTATTAAGTATTGATTTAGATGTAAGAGTAAATGGAGTTGTTAGTTTGTAGTTGTAGTAGCTATAAGGTATTGAATTAGATGTAAGATTAAAGGGACTTATTAGTTTGTAGTTGCAGCAGGTATAAGGTATTGAATTAGATGTAAGAGTAAATGGCGTTCTTAGTTAATAGTTGTAGTAGGTATTAAGTATTCAATTAGATGTAAGAGTAAATGGTGTGGTTATTTTGTGGTTGTAGTAGGTATAAGGTATTGAATTAGATAAAAGAGTAAATGGAGTTGTTAGTTTGTAGTTGTAGTAGGTATTAAGTATTGATTTAGATGTAAGAGTAAATGGAGTTGTTAGTTTGTAGTTGTAGTAGCTATAAGGTATTGAATTAGATGTAAAAGTAAATGGTGTGGTTAGTTAATAGTTGTAGTAGGTATTAAGTATTGATTTAGATGTAAGAGTAAATGGAGTTGTTAGTTTGTAGTTGTAGTAGCTATAAGGTATTGAATTAGATGTAAAAGTAAATGGTGTGGTTAGTTAATAGTTGTAGTAGGTATTAAGTATTGAATTAGATGTAAGAGTAAATGGAGTTGTTAGTTTGTAGTTGCAGTAGGTATAAGGTATTGAATTAGATGTAAGAGTTAATGAGTTGTTAGTTTTTAGTTGCAGTAGCTATAAGGTATTGAATTAGATGTAAGATTAAATGGACTTATTAGTTTGTAGTTGCAGCAGGTATAAGGTATTGAATTAGATGTAAAAGTAAATGGTGTGGTTAGTTAATAGTTGTAGTAGGTATTAAGTATTGATTTAGATGTAAGAGTAAATGGAGTTGTTAGTTTGTAGTTGTAGTAGCTATAAGGTATTGAATTAGATGTAAAAGTAAATGGTGTGGTTAGTTAATAGTTGTAGTAGGTATTAACTATTGAATAAGATGTAAGAGTAAATGGACTTGTTAGTTTGTAGTTGCAGTAGGTATAAGGTATTGAATTAGATGTAAGAGTAAATGAGTTGTAAGTTTCTAGTTGCAGTAGGTATAAGGTATTGAATTAGATGTAAGAGTAAATGGAGTTGTTAGTTAGTAGAGTAATTAGAATTTGAAAACCTTTCTTTTCGAGTGGAAAGGGATGGCTAATAGGGGATGGTGGAGGCCATTGAGCTCCCGAACCAAAGTGACAGGGAGCTCAGCGTAGAGTAAGAGTAATTGTAATAATAAGTTGGTACAAGAATTAGATGTAATAGTAAATTGTGTTGTTAGTTTGTAGTTGTAGTAGTATCAAGTATTGAATTAGATGTAAGAGTAGATGTAGTACTAAGTTTGTAGTGGCAGTAGGTATAAGGTATTACATTAGATAAAAGAGTAAATGGAGTTGTTAGTTTGTTGTTGTAGTAGGTATTAAGTATTGATTTAGATGTAAGAGTAAATGGAATTTTTAGTTTGTAGTTGTAGCAGGTATAAGGTATTGAATTAGATGTAAGAGTATGTGGTGTTATTAGTTAATAGTTTTAGTAGGTATTAAGTATTGAATTAGATGTAAGAGTAAATGGAGTTGTTAGTTTGTAGTTGCAGTAGGTATAAGGTATTGAATTAGATGTAAGAGTAAATGAGTTGTTAGTTTGTAGTTGCAGTAGGTATAAGGTATTGAATTAGATGTAAGAGTAAATGGAGTTATTAGTTTGTAGTTGTAGTAAGTATTAAGTACTGAAATAGATGTAAGAGTAAATGGAGTTGTTAGTTTGTAGTTGTAGTAGCTATAAGGTATTGAATTAGATGTAAAAGTAAATGGTGTGGTTAGTTAATAGTTGTAGTAGGTATTAGGTATTGAATTAGATGTAAGAGTAAATGGAGTTGTTAGTTTGTAGTTGCAGTAGGTATAAGGTATTGAATTAGATGTAAGAGTAAATGGTGTTATTAGTTAATAGTTGTAGTAGGTATTAAGTACTCAATTAGATGTAAGAGTAAATGGTGTGGTTATTTTGTGGTTGTAGTAGGTATAAGGTATTGAATTAGATGTAAGAGTAAATGGTTTTGTTAGTAATTAATAGTTGTAGTAGGTATTAAGTACTGAAATAGATGTAAGAGTAAATGGAGTTGTTAGTTTGTAGTTGTAGTAGCTATAAGGTATTGAATTAGATGTAAAAGTAAATGGTGTGGTTAGTTAATAGTTGTAGTAGGTATTAAGTATTGAATTAGATGTAAGAGTAAATGGAGTTTTTAGTTTGTAGTTGCAGTAGGTATAAGGTATTGAATTAGATGTAAGAGTAAATGATTTGTTAGTTTGTAGTTGCAGTAGCTATAAGGTATTGAATTAGATGTAAGAGTAAAATGAGTTATTAGTTTGTAGTTCTAGAAAGTATTAAGTATTGATTTAGATGTAAGAGTAAATGGAATTGTTAGTTTGTAGTTGTAGCATGTATAAGGTATTGAATTAGATGTAAAAGTAAATGGTGTGGTTAGTTAATAGTTGTAGTAGGTATTAAGTATTGAATTAGATGTAAGAGTAAATGGAGTTGTTAGTTTGTAGTTGTAGTAGCTATAAGGTATTGAATTAGATGTAAAAGTAAATGGTGTGGTTAGTTAATAGTTGTAGTAGGTATTAAGTATTGAATTAGATGTAAGAGTAAATGATTTGTTAGTTTGTAGTTGCAGTAGCTATAAGGTATTGAATTAGATATAAGAGTAAATGGAGTTATTAGTTTGTAGTTCTAGAAAGTATTAAGTATTGATTTAGATGTAAGAGTAAATGGAATTGTTAGTTTGTAGTTGTAGCATGTATAAGGTATTGAATTAGATGTAAAAGTAAATGGTGTGGTTAGTTAATAGTTGTAGTAGGTATTAAGTATTGAATTAGATGTAAGAGTAAATGGAGTTGTTAGTTTGTAGTTGCAGTAGGTATAAGGTATTGAATTTGATGTAAGAGTAAATGAGTTGTAAGATTCTAGTTGCAGTAGGTATGAGGTATTGAATTAGATGTAAGAGTAAATGGAGTTGTTAGTTAGTAGAGTAATCAGAATTTGAAAACCTTTCTTTTCGAGTGGAAAGGGATGGCTAATAGGGGATGGTGGAGGCCATTGAGCTCCCGAACCAAAGTGAGAGGGAGCTCAGCGTAGAGTAAGAGTAATTGTAGTAATAAGTTGGTACAAGAATTAGATGTAATAGTAAATTGTGTTGTTAGTTTGTAGTTGTAGTAGGTATAAAGTATGGAATTAGATAAAAGAGTAAATGGAGTTGTTAGTTTGTAGTTGTAGTAGGTATTAAGTATTGATTTAGATGTAAGAGTAAATGGAGTTGTTAGTTTGTAGTTGTAGTAGCTATAAGGTATTGAATTAGATGTAAAAGTAAATGGTGTGGTTAGTTAATAGTTGTAGTAGGTATTAAGTATTGATTTAGATGTAAGAGTAAATGGAGTTGTTAGTTTGTAGTTGTAGTAGCTATAAGGTATTGAATTAGATGTAAAAGTAAATGGTGTGGTTAGTTAATAGTTGTAGTAGGTATTAAGTATTGAATTAGATGTAAGAGTAAATGGAGTTGTTAGTTTGTAGTTGCAGTAGGTATAAGGTATTGAATTAGATGTAAGAGTAAATGAGTTGTTAGTTTGTAGTTGCAGTAGGTATAAGGTATTGAATTAGATGTAAGAGTAAATGAGTTTTTAGTTTGTAGTTGCAGTAGCTATAAGGTATTGAATTAGATGTAAGATTAAATGGACTTATTAGTTTGTAGTTGCAGCAGGTATAAGGTATTGAATTAGATGTAAAAGTAAATGGTGTGGTTAGTTAATAGTTGTAGCAGGTATTAAGTATTGAATAAGATGTAAGAGTAAATGGAGTTGTTAGTTTGTAGTTGCAGTAGGTATAAGGTATTGAATTAGATGTAAGAGTAAATGGAGTTGTTAGTTTGTAGTTGCAGTAGGTATAAGGTATTGAATTAGATGTAAGAGTAAATGAGTTGTAAGTTTCTAGTTGCAGTAGGTATAAGGTATTGAATTAGATGTAAGAGTAAATGGAGTTGTTAGTTAGTAGAGTAATTAGAATTTGAAAACCTTTCTTTTCGAGTGGAAAGGGATGGCTAATAGGGGATGGTGGAGGCCATTGAGCTCCCGAACCAAAGTGAGAGGGAGCTCAGCGTAGAGTAAGAGTAATTGTAATAATAAGTTGGTACAAGAATTAGATGTAATAGTAAATTATGTTGTTAGTTTGTAGTTGTAGTAGTATCAAGTATTGAATTAGATGTAAGAGTAGATGGAGTACTAAGTTTGTAGTGGCAGTAGGTATAAGGTATTACATTAGATAAAAGAGTAAATGGAGTTGTTAGTTTGTTGTTGTAGTAGGTATTAAGTATTGATTTAGATGTAAGAGTAAATGGAATTTTTAGTTTGTAGTTGTAGCAGGTATAAGGTATTGAATTAGATGTAAGAGTATGTGGTGTTATTAGTTAAGAGTTTTAGTAGGTATTAAGTATTGAATTAGATGTAAGAGTAAATGGAGTTGTTAGTTTGTAGTTGCAGTAGGTATAAGGTATTGAATTAGATGTAAGAGTAAATGAGTTGTTAGTTTGTAGTTGCAGTAGGTATAAGGCATTGAATTAGATGTAAGAGTAAATGGAGTTATTAGTTTGTAGTTGTAGTAAGTATTAAGTATTTATTTAGATGTAAGAGTAAATGGAATTGTTAGTTTGTAGTTGTAGCAGGTATAAGGTATTGAATTAGATGTAAGAGTATGTGGTGTTATTAGTTAATAGTTTTAGTAGGTATTAAGTATTGAATTAGATGTAAGAGTAAATGGAGTTGTTAGTTTGTAGTTGCAGTAGGTATAAGGTATTGAATTAGATGTAAGAGTAAATGAGTTGTTAGTTTGTAGTTGCAGTAGGTATAAGGCATTGAATTAGATGAAGGAGTAAATGGAGTTATTAGTTTGTAGTTGTAGTAAGTATTAAGTATTTATTTAGATGTAAGAGTAAATGGAATTGTTAGTTTGTAGTTGTAGCAGGTATAAGGTATTGAATTAGATGTAAGAGTATGTGGTGTTATTAGTTAATAGTTTTAGTAGGTATTAAGTATTGAATTAGATGTAAGAGTAAATGGAGTTGTTAGTTTGTAGTTGCAGTAGGTATAAGGTATTGAATTAGATGTAAGATTAAATGGACTTATTAGTTTGTAGTTGCAGCAGGTATAAGGTATTGAATTAGATGTAAGAGTAAATGGTGTTATTAGTTAATAGTTGTAGTAGGTATTAAGTACTGAAATAGATGTAAGAGTAAATGGAGTTGTTAGTTTGTAGTTGTAGTAGCTATAAGGTATTGAATTAGATGTAAAAGTAAATGGTGTGGTTAGTTAATAGTTGTAGTAGGTATTAAGTATTAAATTAGATGTAAGAGTAAATGGAGTTGTTAGTTTGTAGTTGCAGTAGGTATAAGGTATTGAATTAGATGTAAGAGTAAATGGTGTTATTAGTTAATAGTTGTAGTAGGTATTAAGTACTCAATTAGATGTAAGAGTAAATGGTGTGGTTATTTTGTGGTTGTAGTAGGTATAAGGTATTGAATTAGATGTAAGAGTAAATGGTTTTGTTAGTAATTAATAGTTGTAGTAGGTATTAAGTACTGAAATAGATGTAAGAGTAAATGGAGTTGTTAGTTTGTAGTTGTAGTAGCTATAAGGTATTGAATTAGATGTAAAAGTAAAGGGTGTGGTTAGTTAATAGTTGTAGTAGGTATTAAGTATTGAATTAGATGTAAGAGTAAATGGAGTTGTTAGTTTGTAGTTGCAGTAGGTATAAGGTATTGAATTAGATGTAAGAGTAAATGATTTGTTAGTTTGTAGTTGCAGTAGCTATAAGGTATTGAATTAGATGTAAGAGTAAATGGAGTTATTAGTTTGTAGTTCTAGAAAGTATTAAGTATTGATTTAGATGTAAGAGTAAATGGAATTGTTAGTTTGTAGTTGTAGCATGTATAAGGTATTGAATTAGATGTAAAAGTAAATGGTGTGGTTAGTTAATAGTTGTAGTAGGTATTAAGTATTGAATTAGATGTAAGAGTAAATGGAGTTGTTAGTTTGTAGTTGCAGTAGGTATAAGGTATTGAATTTGATGTAAGAGTAAATGAGTTGTAAGATTCTAGTTGCAGTAGGTATGAGGTATTGAATTAGATGTAAGAGTAAATGGAGTTGTTAGTTAGTAGATTAATTAGAATTTGAAAACCTTTCTTTTCGAGTGGAAAGGGATGGCTAATAGGGGATGGTGGAGGCCATTGAGCTCCCGAACCAAAGTGAGAGGGAGCTCAGCGTAGAGTAAGAGTAATTGTAGTAATAAGTTGGTACAAGAATTAGATGTAATAGTAAATTGTGTTGTTAGTTTGTAGTTGTAGTAGTATCAAGTATTGAATTAGATGTAAGAGTAGATGGAGTACTAAGTTTGTAGTGGCAGTAGGTATAAGGTATTACATTAGATAAAAGAGTAAATGGAGTTGTTAGTTTGTTGTTGTAGTAGGTATTAAGTATTGATTTAGATGTAAGAGTAAATGGAATTTTTAGTTTGTAGTTGTAGCAGGTATAAGGTATTGAATTAGATGTAAGAGTATGTGGTGTTATTAGTTAATAGTTTTAGTAGGTATTAAGTATTGAATTAGATGTAAGAGTAAATGGAGTTGTTAGTTTGTAGTTGCAGTAGGTATAAGGTATTGAATTAGATGTAAGAGTAAATGAGTTGTTAGTTTGTAGTTGCAGTAGGTATAAGGCATTGAATTAGATGTAAGAGTAAATGGAGTTATTAGTTTGTAGTTGTAGTAAGTATTAAGTATTTATTTAGATGTAAGAGTAAATGGAATTGTTAGTTTGTAGTTGTAGCAGGTATAAGGTATTGAATTAGATGTAAGAGTATGTGGTGTTATTAGTTAATAGTTTTAGTAGGTATTAAGTATTGAATTAGATGTAAGAGTAAATGGAGTTGTTAGTTTGTAGTTGCAGTAGGTATAAGGTATTGAATTAGATGTAAGATTATTTAATCTTAGTAGTCCATTTGGACTTATTAGTTTGTAGTTGCAGCAGGTATAAGGTATTGAATTAGATGTAAGAGTAAATGGTGTTATTAGTTAATAGTTGTAGTAGGTATTAAGTACTGAAATAGATGTAAGAGTAAATGGAGTTGTTAGTTTGTAGTTGTAGTAGCTATAAGGTATTGAATTAGATGTAAAAGTAAATGGTGTGGTTAGTTAATAGTTGTAGTAGGTATTAAGTATTGAATTAGATGTAAGAGTAAATGGAGTTGTTAGTTTGTAGTTGCAGTAGGTATAAGGTATTGAATTAGATGTATGAGTAAATGAGTTGTTAGTTTGTAGTTGCAGTAGCTATAAGGTATTGAATTAGATGTAAGAGTAAATGGAGTTATTAGTTTGTAGTTCTAGAAAGTATTAAGTATTGATTTAGATGTAAGAGTAAATGGAATTGTTAGTTTGTAGTTGTAGCATGTATAAGGTATTGAATTAGATGTAAAAGTAAATGGTGTGGTTAGTTAATAGTTGTAGTAGGTATTAAGTATTGAATTAGATGTAAGAGTAAATGGAGTTGTTAGTTTGTAGTTGCAGTAGGTATAAGGTATTGAATTTGATGTAAGAGTAAATGAGTTGTAAGATTCTAGTTGCAGTAGGTATGAGGTATTGAATTAGATGTAAGAGTAAATGGAGTTGTTAGTTAGTAGAGTAATTAGAATTTGAAAACCTTTCTTTTCGAGTGGAAAGGGATGGCTAATAGGGGATGGTGGAGGCCATTGAGCTCCCGAACCAAAGTGAGAGGGAGCTCAGCGTAGAGTAAGAGTAATTGTAGTAATAAGTTGGTACAAGAATTAGATGTAATAGTAAATTGTGTTGTTAGTTTGTAGTTGTAGTAGTATCAAGTATTGAATTAGATGTAAGAGTAGATGGAGTACTAAGTTTGTAGTGGCAGTAGGTATATAAGGTATTACATTAGATAAAAGAGTAAATGGAGTTGTTAGTTTGTTGTTGTAGTAGGTATTAAGTATTGATTTTGATGTAAGAATAAATGGAATTTTTAGTTTGTAGTTGTAGCAGGTATAAGGTATTGAATTAGATGTAAGAGTATGTGGTGTTATTAGTTAATAGTTTTAGTAGGTATTAAGTATTGATTTAGATGTAAGAGTAAATGGAGTTGTTAGTTTGTAGTTGTAGTAGCTATAAGGTATTGAATTAGATGTAAAAGTAAATGGTGTGGTTAGTTAATAGTTGTAGTAGGTATTAAGTATTGAATTAGATGTAAGAGTAAATGGAGTTGTTAGTTTGTAGTTGTAGTAGGTATTAAGTATTGATTTAGATGTAAGAGTAAATGGAGTTGTTAGTTTGTAGTTGTAGTAGCTATAAGGTATTGAATTAGATGTAAAAGTAAATGGTGTGGTTAGTTAATAGTTGTAGTAGGTATTAAGTATTGAATTAGATGTAAGAGTAAATGGAGTTGTTAGTTTGTTGTTGCAGTAGGTATAAGGTATTGAATTAGATGTAAGATTAAATGGACTTATTAGTTTGTAGTTGCAGCAGGTATAAGGTATTGAATTAGATGTAAAAGTAAATGGTGTGGTTAGTTAATAGTTGTAGCAGGTATTAAGTATTGAATAAGATGTAAGAGTAAATGGAGTTGTTAGTTTGTAGTTTCAGTAGGTATAAGGTATTGAATTAGATGTAAGAGTAAATGAGTTGTAAGTTTCTAGTTGCAGTAGGTATAAGGTATTGAATTAGATGTAAGAGTAAATGGAGTTGTTAGTTAGTAGAGTAATTAGAATTTGGAAACCTTTCTTTTCGAGTGGAAAGGGATGGCTAATAGGGGATGGTGGAGGCCATTGAGCTCCCGAACCAAAGTGAGAGGGAGCTCAGCGTAGAGTTAGAGTAATTTTAATAATAAGTTGGTACAAGAATTAGATGTAATAGTAAATTGTGTTGTTAGTTTGTAGTTGTAGTAGTATCAAGTATTGATTTAGATGTAAGAGTAAATGGAATTTTTAGTTTGTAGTTGTAGCAGGTATAAGGTATTACATTAGATAAAAGAGTAAATGGAGTTGTTAGTTTGTAGTTGCAGTAGGTATAAGGTATTGAATTAGATGTAAGAGTAAATGAGTTGTTAGTTTGTAGTTGCAGTAGGTATAAGGCATTGAATTAGATGCAAGAGTAAATGGAGTTACTAGTTTGTAGTTGTAGTAAGTATTAAGTATTTATTTAGATGTAAGAGTAAATGGAATTGTTAGTTTGTAGTTGTAGCAGGTATAAGGTATTGAATTAGATGTAAGAGTATGTGGTGTTATTAGTTAATAGTTTTAGTAGGTATTAAGTATTGAATTAGATGTAAGAGTAAATGGAGTTGTTAGTTTGTAGTTGCAGTAGGTATAAGGTATTGAATTAGATGTCAGAGTATGTGGTGTTATTAGTTAATAGTTTTAGTAGGTATTAAGTATTGAATTAGATGTAAGAGTAAATGGAGTTGTTAGTTTGTAGTTGCAGTAGGTATAAGGTATTGAATTAGATGTAAAAGTAAATGGTGTGGTTAGTTAATAGTTGTAGTAGGTAATAAGTATTGATTTAGATGTAAGAGTAAATGGAGTTGTTAGTTTGTAGTTGTAGTAGCTATAAGGTATTGAATTAGATGTAAAAGTAAATGGTGTGGTTAGTTAATAGTTGTAGTAGGTATTAAGTATTGAATTAGATGTAAGAGTAAATGGAGTTGTTAGTTTGTAGTTGCAGTAGGTATAAGGTATTGAATTAGATGTAAGAGTAAATGAGTTGTTAGTTTGTAGTTGCAGTAGCTATAAGGTATTGAATTATATGTAAGATTAAATGGACTTATTAGTTTGTAGTTGCAGCAGGTATAAGGTATTGAATTAGATGTAAAAGTAAATGGTGTGGTTAGTTAATAGTTGTAGTAGGTATTAAGTATTGAATTAGATGTAAGAGTAAATGGAGTTGTTAGTTTGTAGTTGCAGTAGGTATAAGGAATTGAATTAGATGTAAGAGTAAATGAGTTGTAAGTTTCTAGTTGCAGTAGGTATAAGGTATTGAATTAGATGTAAGAGTAAATGGAGTTGTTAGTTAGTAGAGTAATTAGAATTTGAAAACCTTTCTTTTCGAGTGGAAAGGGATGGCTAATAGGGGATGGTGGAGGCCATTGAGCTCCCGAACCAAAGTGAGAGGGAGCTCAGCGTAGAGTAAGAGTAATTGTAGTAATAAGTTGGTACAAGAATTAGATGTAATAGTAAATTGTGTTGTTAGTTTGTAGTTGTAGTAGTATAAAGTATTGAATTAGATGTAAGAGTTTCTAGTTGTAGTAGGTATGAGGTATTGAATTAGATGTAAGAGTAAATGGAGTTGTTAGTTAGTAGAGTAATTAGAATTTGAAAACCTTTCTTTTCGAGTGGAAAGGGATGGCTAATAGGGGATGGTGGAGGCCATTGAGCTCCCGAACCAAAGCGAGAGGGAGCTCAGCGTAGAGTAAGAGTAATTGTAGTAATAAGTTGGTACAAGAATTAGATGTAATAGTAAATTGAGTTGTTAGTTTGTATTTGTAGTAGGTATAA
Source organism: Plebejus argus (assembly GCA_905404155.3). Taxonomy (NCBI): domain Eukaryota; kingdom Metazoa; phylum Arthropoda; class Insecta; order Lepidoptera; family Lycaenidae; genus Plebejus; species Plebejus argus. Next base: position 8,366,249 of record FR989932.1, read on the forward strand.
AGTATGGAATTAGATGTAAAAGTAGATGGAGTTGTAAGTTTGTAGTGGCAGTAGGTATAAGGTATTGAATTAGATAAAAGAGTTAATGGAGTTGTTAGTTTGTAGTTGTAGTAGGTATAAGGTATTGAATTAGATGTAAGATTAAATGGACTTATTAGTTTGTAGTTGCAGCAGGTATAAGGTATTGAATTAGATGTAAGAGTAAATGGTGTTATTAGTTAATAGTTGTAGTAGGTATTAAGTATTGATTTAGATGTAAGAGTAAATGGAGTTGTTAGTTTGTAGTTGTAGCTGTAGCTATAAGGTATTGAATTAGATGTAAGAGTAAATGGTTTTGTTAGTAATTAATAGTTGTAGTAGGTATTAAGTACTGATTTAGATGTAAGAGTAAATGGATTTGTTAGTTCATAGTTGCAGTAGGTGAAAGGTATTGAATTAGATGTAAAGTAAATGGTGTTGTTAGTTTGTAGTTGCAGCAGGTATAAGGTATTGAATTAGATGTAAGAGTAAATGGTGTTATTAGTTAAAAGTTGTAGTAGGTATTAAGTATTCAATTAGATGTAAGGGTAAATGGTGTGGTTATTTTGTGAGTGTAGTAGGTATAAGGTAATGAATTAGATAAAAGAGTAAATGGAGTTGTTAGTTTGTAGTTGTAGTAGGTATTAAGTATTGATTTAGATGTAAGAGTAAATGGAGTTGTTAGTTTGTAGTTGTAGTAGCTATAAGGTATTGAATTAGATGTAAGATTAAATGGACTTATTAGTTTGTAGTTGCAGCAGGTATAAGGTATTGAATTAGATGTAAAAGTAAATGGTGTGGTTAGTTAATAGTTGTAGTAGGTATTAAGTATTGAATTAGATGTAAGAGTAAATGGAGTTGTTAGTTTGTAGTTGCAGTAGGTATAAGGTATTGAATTAGATGTAAGAGTAAATGAGTTGTTAGTTTGTAGTTGCAGTAGGTATAAGGTATTGAATTAGATGTAAGAGTAAATGGAGTTGTTAGTAAGTAGAGTAATTAGAATTTGAAAACCTTTCTTTTCGAGTGGAAAGGGATGGCTAATAGGGGATGGTGGAGGCCATTGAGCTCCCGAACCAAAGTGAGAGGGAGCTCAGCGTAGAGTAAGAGTAATTGTAGTAATAAGTTGGTACAAGAATTAGATGTAATAGTAAATTGAGTTGTTAGTTTGTAGTTGTAGTAGGTATAAAGTATTGAATTAGATGTAAAAGTAGATGGAGTTGTAAGTTTGTAGTGGCAGCAGGTATAAGGTATCGAACTAGATGTAAGAGTAAGTAGAGTTAATAGTTTGTAGATGTAGTAGGCATAAAGTATTGAATTAGGTTAATGGAGTTGTTAGTTTTTAGTTGTAGTAGTATAAGGTATTGAATTAGATGTAAGAGTAAATGAAGTTGTTATTTTGTAGTTGTAGTAGAAATAAAGTATTGAATTAGATGTAAGAGTAAATGGTGTTGTTAGTTTATAGTTGTAGTTGTATAAGGTATTGAATTAGATATAAGATAAATGGAGTTTTTATTAGTTTTTAGTTGTAGTTGTACAAGGTATTGAATTAGATGTAAGTGTAAATGGTGTTATTAGTTAATAGTTGTAGTAGGTATTAAGTATTGAACTAGATGTAAGAGTAAGTACAGTTTATAGTTTGTAGATGTAGTAGGTATAAAGTATTGAATTAGATGTAATAGTTAATGGAGTTGTTAGTTTGTAGTTGTAGTAGTATAAGATATTGAATTAAATGTAAGAGTAAATGGAGTTGTTAGTAGAGTACCTAATTAGAATTTGTAAACCTTTCTTCGCGAGTGGAAAGGGATGGCTAATAGGGGATGGTGGAGGCCATTGAGCTCCCGAACCAAAGTGAGAGGGAGCTCAGCGTAGAGTAAGTGTAATTGTAGTAATAAGTTGGTACAAGAAGTAGATGTAATAATAAATTGTGTTGTTAGTTTGTAGTTGTAGTATGTATAAAGTATTGAATTAGATGTAAGAGTAGATGGAGTTGTAAGTTTGTAGTGGCAGTAGGTATAAGGTATTGAATTAGATAAAAGAGTAAATGGAGTTGTTAGTTTGTAGTTGTAGTAGGTATTAAGTATTGATTTAGATGTAAGAGTAAATGGAATTGTTAGTTTGTAGTTGTAGCAGCTATAAGGTATTGAATTAGATGTAAGAGTAAATGGAGTTGTTAGTTAGTAGAGTAATTAGAATTTGAAAACCTTTCTTTTCGAGTGGAAAGTGATGGCTAAAAGGGGATGGTGGAGGCCATTGAGCTCCCGAACCAAAGTGAGAGGGAGCTCAGCGTAGAGTAAGAGTAATTGTAGTAATAAGTTGGTACAAGAATTAGATGTAATAGTAAATTATGATGTTAATTTGTAGTTGTAGTAGGTATAAAGTAACGGATTATTAGTTGTAAGAGTAGATGGAGTTATTAGTTTAGAGTTGCAGTAGCTATAAGGTATTGAATTAGATGTAAGAGTGAATGAGTTGTTAGTTTGTAGTTGCAGTAGGTATAAGGTATTGAATTAGATGTAAGAGTATATGGAGTTGTTAGTTTGTAGTTGTAGTAGTTTTTAAGTATTGAATTAGATGTAAGAGTAAATGGAGTTGTTAGTTTGTAGTTGTAGTAGGTATTAAGTATTGAATTTGTTGTAATAGTAGAGGGTTTTTGTAGTTAATAATTAGTAGCTGTTGTGATAGGTATAAATTAGAAGAATAATAAATCAGAAGAAGTCGTAAGAGTAAATGGTGTTACATTATTTTTGTCATCTAAAACCTATCATTTTTTATTATTATAAAAATATGCGTCCGAATGACCATGCTAAAAGTTATCAAAGTAGGTAACACGCTTGTGCCTATTGTGCCTATTGTGGACGCACCTTTACACCATATTTTCCCAGAATTACAAGTGCAAACATATTGTTTGGAAATTGGCGAGTTGGTCATTTGTGTTGGTTCGAAGATCAAACATACTTTTTCATAGAAGTTGTGTGATTTGTTACGATAACTACACATCACGAATCACGATACATTTGATCAAGAATGATTACGATGATGTGCTTAGAACGAATGATGTTTCTTTGTTTTATAAATTTAATTAATGGTGAAAGTAAGTAGATATATTATTAATTCTTAATTTCGCCTTATCTACTTCATGATCCCTTTAAATCTTCGGCCTGAACTATATAATTATTGTGTGTATTGATGTGTTTTTACTTTTTATTGTTATACCTACTATTTACATTTACTATACTTTTTACATTTCTTTTTATAATGGCTGCTTGTTTATTATATAGTCGTGGGAAACATGTATTAATTTAATGTCTATTCTCTAGGCTTTAAAGAAACAATGGTAAATATAAGTCACTCAACGCCTCGGGCTAGAAATAACGTCTTTTCTACACCACCTGCCTATCCTTTGGAAGTTTTTTCTACTAAGAGGACTTTGTGGTTACACAAACCAGAAGCGTTAGTGAGTATATCTTGCATATTGTTAAAGTCCAAAGCGGTCAAATCATAAATTTTCATAATAGACAGGTATATCTTTTAATACAAGATTTTAGTGTAAGCATCGTTATCCTTGAAACCATCAAATGAGCCCGTCAAAATGAACAACATTTTCTATGAGAACAATGCTGGGAACTCAAAAAAATCCGTCTTCATACCCATACAAATTGCCGATCCGGGCATTCGTATGCGTATGAACTAGTATGAAGACAGCATTTTTTTTGAGTTCCCAGCATTGTTCTCATAGAAAAAGTTGTTCATTTTGACGGTCTGAGTTGATGGTTTCAAGGATAACGGTATTTACACCATAAAGTTTATGATTTACACTAACACACTATCGTATATGTATAATTAACTCAAAGAAATATTCAAAAAAATAATATCTAGTTACAAATTTTCAGCAACCATATCAGTCGTCTCTTGCACTAGCACTACAAGCACCTAGAGTTGTAATTCAGAGACAACCATTGTTCGTGAGCCAACTTAAAAGGATCCTAGGGCTGGGTGTAGCTCCCTATTTCCATAAGGTTTGCTATTATTTTTTACAACTATAACAAATATAAGTTTCTCTAAAGATTATTCTTTTGATTAATCCATACTAATAATACAGCATGACTGGTGAGACATGTTCAATATTCGAGGACGTGATATTATATTAGTTGAAAAAAAAAATATAAAAAAATAATATCAATTGATCACTGAGTAAATGTAGCATAAAGTTAAATAATTATTTACCCAACGCATGGACACCGCGAGCGGGAGTAGCGCGCGGCGCGCAGGGCGGGGTGGGCCGCGCCCGGCCGCATAGTAATTTACTATGTGTCCATTATTTCTTTGTATAAAGGGATTAGGGAAATTTGGTCAAAAATTAAGTACCTAATTTTATTACATAATTATAATGAGAATCGAGTACTGAATACTCTCCTTAATTATCGGTATTGTCTCACCAGTCATGCTGTATAAATGCGAAAGTGTGTCTGTCTGTCTGTCTGTTACCTCTACACGCCCAAACTGCTGAACCGATTTTGCCGAAATTTGGCAATGGACAATGGAGATAGACACCTTGAGTACCGGGAAAGGACATAGGTTACTTTTATCTCGAAAAAATGTACGTTTCCTGCGCGACACAATAATTTTGGCGCAACGGAGTTGCGGGCATCATCTAGTTACTTATATAACATAAAATAAATAACAATATGTAATAGCTAACTTTTCATTTCGTAGTTGATTTTATGCCGATCGTATTCATTTTTAGTTTAACTTTGAGCCTTTCGACCGCCGTATGAAACCAGTCTTGATAATTTCCCTAAATAAACAAGGAATTTCTCCAATAGAAGTTGTGAGTATTTATCTTGTACCTATAAACTGTATTGTCTATAAACCGACTGCAAAATGCGGTCGATCTGCAGTTTTCATACTAAATTCATATCCGCAATTATACCTACACGGATCGCTCGAGTTCTTGAGCGGTCGGGTCGGTATAAAAAAAATTTGCGAGCTAATATTCGTAATTAGTAATTACTAATTCGTATCTTCCGCGGTGAGAAGTTTTCGAATCCGTGGCGGAAACTATTTCACTCATACAAAAGCAATGTCATTACTGTCAAAATGACAGCAAAATCGGAAAGTTTTCACTTGTCATTTGCTTGAAAGTGAAATAGTTTCCGCAAATGAAAAGATTTCACGTGAAATCGCTTAGTGCATCACCCCACAGGAACCGTTTGGCAGACTTTAACTTTTTACGTAGACATTTCCAAAATAATGTTTATTTTTGGAACGGAGTTCCTTTTCGCGCGTTGCAACTTGCAATAGGGGGCTAGACCGAAAAAAACGACATTTGACCTCGACAATTTTTTATTAGTATCTGCATGTTAGGGGCAGAGGGCGCTGCGCGTTGATAGTATTCCTGTGCGTCAATAGATGGCGTTTTTAAAATAATTTTTTTGAGTATATAATATGGCCCTAGAACAAAATTTTTTGTGATTTATAACAAGCAAATTTTTTGTGAGTAGCTACATTTTGATAAGACGAACAACATTTTTATTTTCGAAAAATCTCGAAAGTGAACAGAGATAGCAAGGATTTCATACTTTGACTTATCAGGTCCTAAAATATTGATTGTTTTATTTGTAGGACAAGGTTACTCTTAAATTATATAACTATTAACCTATCAATATACAAAAAATCAGCTGGTTAGGGTTCCGTTTTAGGGTACAGTAGTCAACCAAGTTTTGTTGATTACAGAACCCTAAAACGGAACTCTAGCCAGCTGATTCTTTGTATATTGGTAGATTAATAGTTATATAATTCAAGAGTAACCTTGTCCTACAAATAAAACAATCCATATTTTAGGACCATCAAGTCAAAGTATGAAATCCTTTCTATCTCTGTTAGCTAGGTACAACTTTGGAGATTTTTCGAAAATAAAAATGTTGTTCGTCTTATCAAAATGTAGCTACTCACAAAAAATTTGCTTGTTAGTAATCACAATAAAATTTGTTCTAGGGCTCCCTGACTAGTACAGATTTTCTTAATTTATGAAATAACTCCGTTCCATTCAGGCACATTCGGGTGTCCTTTGACACCTCTCATTGTAACGATTTATTTATTAGTTTTAGTCCACCCTGCTGGATCCCGCAAAAACCTAGATCCAGTGGGATTATGATGGTTCAGTCCCGCAAATATGATTTGAATGAATTGGAATTATCTTGCGGGATTGCATTTCCAAGGTGGGACACGACTGGTGAGAAAACTGGCGAAGGGCCATAACATAATAAGGGCTATAATATAATTACCTAGTGGTAGGTATATTAACTTTATGCGAAGGACTGACGACTTTGCGTCAACTTTCTTAGGACAGCGAAACGAAATTCACGGGGACGACAGCTAGTTAAAATAAATACAAAATACATGTTTTTAAATTTTAACGATAAGGACTTATTTCAGACGTGGTCTAGCAAGCCACCTGAAGTTGCAGTGCTGCAATCGCCCTACAACGAAATAGAAGACCAAGGGACCGATGAGGCAAACATTAACACTGAAGTAGAGTAAAATCTGCTAAATATTCGAAGAATAGCAATAAGCAGCTTCGTTCTAATTAAAAGGAGAATATTAAAATAATTATTATTCATGGGTAATAATCACTGATTACATACAAAATATACTATGTCCTTTTACATTTTCTGATCATGCTGAATTATTAAGTACCTTCTAGAGAGCGCTCTATATAGAGTATCTCAATCATGGAGAGGTAATTTGACTTACAAAAAACATTATCACTGTAAAATATTTTCCTGTGTATATTATTAGTTAATATACATAGTACATGCCTATACATTACAGCTACTTATCAGTTTCAATATCTGTTATTAATTATTGCTTAGGAACAATTTTTACCCGACTGCCAGGAGGGTTATTAAGTAAGTACTTGTACGCAAAGCTTGAATTCACGATAGTTTATCATTATATTATTATGTAGAAAATGTTCGAGCCAAACGAAGCGCAAGGCCGCTACCTACCTTTTCTCGAAGTGTTTCGTCATTTTTAGGGTTCCGTAGCCAAAATGGCAAAAAACGGAACCCTTATAGATTTGTCATGTCTGTCTGTCTGTCTGTCTGTCTGTCCGTCCGTATGTCACAGCCACTTTTCTCCGAAACTATTAGAGCTATACTATTGAAACTTGGTAAGTAGATGTAGTCTGTGAACCGCATTAAGATTTTGATTCAAAAATGGAAAAATTATTAAAAATTATTAAAAAAAAATTTGTACAACTGAAACAAAAAAAATTTTTTTTCATCTAACCTATGCGTGTGGGGTATCTATGGATAGGTCTCCAAAAGTCATATTGAGGTTTCTCACATCATTTTTTTGTAACCTGAATAGTTTGCGAGAGAGACTCTGCCAAAGTGGTAAAATGTGTGTCTCCCCCCCCTCTAATTTCTAAAGTAGGGGCATGATAATTCTAAAAAAAATATATGATGTAGATTACTATAAAAACTACCAACGAAGATTGGTTTCATCTTTACGAAGACCTTTCATCGAAAATGTTTCAAATATACTTTAAGAAGTCAAAGGACACTTTTCTCACCATTCATAATTTGATTAAAGACGATATAAAAAAGCGAAATACAAATATGCGTGAAAGCATTTCTTCTGAAGAACGTCTTGAGAAGGGATATGGTAATAGGGTAGGAGAGGGTAGGGAAGGGAATAGGGTAGGGGATTGGGCCTCCGGTAAACTCACTCACTCGGCGAAACACAGTGCAAGCGCTGTTTCACGCCGGTTTTCTGTGAGCCCGTGGTATTTCTCCGGTCGAGCCGGCCCATTCGTGCTAAAGCATGGCTCTCCCACGTTTTGAATGAGCGAGAGGAGACAAAAACGCTTCGCATCCCGCAAACCAATCACGTGGTCTTTCAACACTCCTGCACCCTGCGTTCTACACCGAAAACAAAACAACCTGTATAAGCATTACGATAATATATTATTGTATCTTAAGATAGTATATTACGATATATTTTAGCATCTTAAGATATCTTAACATATCGCTCGATATCTTAAGATATCGTAACATTGAAATATATAATATTATCTTCGTCGTGTGTGATAAGTTCATATCTATACATAATATAATAAAACAGTAGAAATGAAAATTCTGTACATTAAAGATATTTAAAAAATAATAAGCAGGGGGTGTTACTACATCGCTATAGAAGCCAAAACTGTGGTTAGTTTTTTGTCTGTCTGTCCGTCGTTTGTTCCAGCATCACACGAAAACTACTGATCCGATTTGCATACGGTTTTCGCAGATATATTTTTCGGCTTCCAACTTAACATCTGGTGTATAAAATTCCCTCCCCCCACTCCTCTAGGGGACCAAAGAGGGGGTCAGATTTTGTATCAAACATTTTTCTTTGGACTTTCTTCATATTATTTACTGTTTTTAAACTTAACATCTGGTGTACAAAATCCCCCCCCCACCCCACCCTTCTTAGGGGACAAAAGAGGGGGTAAGATTTTGTATCAGCTGATGAAGTGGAAAACTAGAAATATACTTTATATGGCAAAACAATGTTTGCCGGGACAACTAGTAAATTGTATGGCGAGCGATATTTTATCTATTATAGTATCTTCGCCGTGTGTGATGCCCTATAATGTGATGACCCAGTGTATTATTATGGTTGTGATGATGATGATTAATCAAATCGATGTGTTAGCTTATGCTTTCAGTTGTTAAAACTACGCCGAAATCTCCGAACCTGTATATCTATAAGGATACAAAAGTTCTGTTCGGTACCTTCGGATCCAGGGTATGACCTGGTTCGAAGTCTTATTTTTTGGTATCTAGTATTTACCTCGAAAGCTTCGAACAAAATTGAAATCACTATATTATTATGTTTCCATAAAAATTTCAAGGAGTTCCCTCGATTCCTCATGGGTCCCATCATCAGATCACCACTTATGTGAACATGGTACCAAATTCGGATTCAACGCTGTACAACAAAAAAAAAATCATGAAAATCGGTCCACAAACGGCGAAGTTAAGGTTGAACATACAAAAAAAATAAAAGAAATATACAGACGAATATAATATCTGTGGCCCTAGTGAAAAGGGGTTTAAGTCTAAAATTACAACTTTACAGGAGAGGCAAAAAACATTCAGCGCGCAGAAATTTCGTGTTTGTCCTCGTGTAGCTTCTTTAAACTGCTAGCTAAATAATACATGTGATATTTTTATTGGTAAACAAAGTATGCTCTTTATTATCATTAAGTTGTTTTTTATGTAAATTTAATATTTTTCGAGATAATGACTTATACCCACGAAAAAATAAATTCCTCAAGGGTATAAAATAACTTATACCCTTTATCACATGAGTAAATTGTGAATTCTGTTATGTGAAAAGGAATACGCATTTGGAATAACTTTTATGATAAGTAAGTAATTAAAAAAAATATTTAATGGCTCACTTAATAAAAAGTATACAGTGTTTAACTGTGTACTTTAATTCGACTCAAAAAAAGTCAAAATTATGAAAAAAATATCTTAGCGTCTTTTTCACAATGATTTTATTCGTGGCGTGTGGTATATCTAGACTTATATGAACTACTTTGTGCAACTTATATCCATGATTTTAACAAAAAGAAAAGAAAAGAATACAAAATTAATATACTTACTTATATTTTGATATTTTACAAAATAATTAACTTAAGATAACGTAGTTAAGTAAGTCTCTTTTGTAGTACAATACAAAAATAATTTGAGAGTAACTCGCATTTCTCTCAACTAAAAATAAAATCAATGTTATTTAAATTAATGGCCTGTTTCACCACTTCCTGATAAAGTGCCGGATAGGCTTATTTGACAGATTCTCCATACTCTATGTGTCAAGTTAAGTGGTGGATAGCCTTATCAGGAAGTGGTAAAACAGGCCCTTACACTCACAAAATCACAAATTGAGTTGAAAACAAAAGAAAAAATGCTCCTGAAAATGTTTTTATAGTACTTATCTATAACCGCTTAGTGTAGAAATGACGGATAGTGTCTGAAATTATGGAAAAAGCTAAATAATTCCGTAATTTACCGTATTTAAAGCCTTACAAACTCATTATTTGAAAGCTACAAAGTTATAATAAAAATACATCTATAATCTTCAGTATATCAACATTCCTTTCCCCGTTTTATTTTTTATATTTTTGTTTATTATAGGTACTCATGATAATATGAGCTTCCAAAGTAAAACCAATTTATTAAAATTTAAGCATACATTCAGCATCCCCTTAGGATTTACAAATTACTTTTAATTGAAACACACGCCAATAGATCGACAATATCATAAACTACACATTCCCCGTTTTTTTTAGGACAATTTTGAACTAAGATGAATAAAAAAATAGGGTTTTGGTAGGATCTCGGCAACGCGGCAAATGTATGGCCAAGGTCGTTTGCTCGGGGGACGGCCTTAAGTTACAACAGTCATACTTGACTGTTGTAACTTTAAAGTAAATTAGAACAGTCAAAAGAGTTTCATATTGATTAAGTTTATATGGAAAATTATTTAGGTATAGCAAGTTAACTAAATAAAATATTAGGAAATCTCATCTGAATAGTCATTCATTAAGAAGAGGATGCTGATCATCGTTATCATCACTTATGTCTTAATAGATTTAGTAAGTATAAAAAGATCTGATACTCATGGGTTTATTAATGGGAGAAGACTAAGTCTCGCTTTTCTCATTAGAAATTGCAAACGACCCATCATAAGCGGTGACTTTCCACATTTTCAATAAAATAATGACTAAGAAATGACCAATATAGAATTGAATGACATATCAATTTCTTCCTGTTCTATCATTGTATGTGGAAAAGAGACCTACCTGTATAGCACTGTATTTGTTACAGGAAATCCCCTGAAAGACTTCGCACCTTTCTGTGTTGCCAGTTTTGAGTTCTGTAGGACCCAAGAGGTTTTTTATGGCCTTGATACTTGCATTTTGGATTATCATGTAAGACTGTTCCATAATACCGATTTTCTACCGAAATCTACTAAATGATTTTACACTACTAAATCAGTTCAATTTGCCTCCAATCAAAAAAAGTAGAAATCTACTAAAAGTTGTCACGCTGGCGCGGGCGCACCGCGCAATGCACCCTCCACACACCCGGTGCGGACCAGTCCCCCGCATCGACGATTTATATCGTTTTACACGTAAAATGAATACCATTCGTAGGATAGCGTATAGTGAATACTGATCTAAACTGAGTTATACTGGACTTTTGTCATTTATTTTGGTGAAAACAGATTGATGTCCAGTAACATCATTACTCACTAAGTCATTTTTAAGGACCAACTCTTGTTGTATTGGTAAACACCAAATTTTATAAAAAGGAAGGTAGTTTATGTTAATTTAGATCAAAAAACACATATTTTTTTTATTTCTTTCAGTTTAAAACAATACAGATGTACTTGGATCCAACTTATGTAGTTTTTTTTGTGTTAGTTAGACCCATATACACCAAGAAACTTTTTTGTTTTTAAAGATAGCTTAGATCCGTTTACACCAATCGATAGAGCATTTATTTCTCATCATTTTGGTATAAAAAACTCATTTTCGACAAAATCGGACTTGTACCCCTTTTCACTAGGGCCACAGATATAACCTCCTCCTTTTTGGAAGCCGGTTAAAAATAAATAGAATACCTACTTAAAAATCGTCGCTATTCTCTTCGGTTTTGCGTAGTCGAGTTAAAAATAGTGAAAAGCACTACAATAAACACAATAACTATTGTGAAACGTATCTATGTATATTGTATTCCTGTAAACTTGTACACTATTTAAAATCTTATCAATATCTGTCTAACCTTGCGGCCTGATGATACGAGATACCACTAGAGATTTACATTTGTGAAGAAATACTTGAAACCACGTTTCACCTACCTACATCCACTGAGTAAAAATTAATATTATGATCAGTCTTTAGGTGTGTATGGAAAATTACGAACAATGACTACTAAAAACCTGCCCGGTTAATATTCTCCCAATCCAGTGATCCAATATACAGCGTAGGAAAAATGTCATTCAGTGCTTTTCAGTACTTGTTTACATAATAGTAATCCAGCGCTGGATGGCTACTGAAATAATGTAAGCAGTTGGTGTAATTCAGTCCATTCTAGTGCATAACTGGATTGGAATAAGGTGAACCGGTATATTACTGCGACAGCACGCGCACCGTCGCGCGTCGGCGCTGAATAAGGCCCAAAATGTATGAAATAATTGTAGGAAGCGTTTTTACTTCCCCACGCTTGGTGTATGCCACAAACACCACGTTTACCAAGCGTATACCGCGAACTGCCAAACTGCCTTTGATTTGTGAAGGAAAACCGACACCGACGCCACAACGCCGAACAGTGGCAAACACAATTAATAGCAACAGGGAAATCTAGGTATATAGTACATACTAACACCCATCCACATAAAAGGTGTAACTTGCTGTTTGTCATTGTTTGTCAAGCATAACATGGACGGGGCTTTACAGTTTACATAACGCGTAGTGGACAGTGGTCTGTGTTGATATTTCATATAATTTGGTATCGGCGCTGACGGTCAGGGAACTGCAAAAGTATAAAAGACGAAACTGTTTTACAATAAATAAATTAATTAAAACTAACCTTTCTTGTATAATAAAAACTTGGCTTTAAATTTTCTTTACCAATTATAATTATAAGGTAACAAAAAAAAAGTTTTGACAATAGGCTGACTTATTGAGGTGACCATGACATTTTCAAATTGTAATATAAAATTCAAATTGTCTAACGGCCGTTCCCAATATTTGATCTATCTCTTACTTGAGATAGGAATAGCTCACATTAGACATTAGCTCCATATATTTTATGTCAATTCTATGCCAGCTGCGATCGGTTGTATGTCAAACTAGAGATAGATTGAATATAGGGAACGGCCATATAAGGTTTCCCGAAAACTTTTTTTTATCGAATACCATAATTTAAATATTATATTAATGGATATAATTTAAAAGATTTTAAGAATATTGTAAGACGGTAAATTAAAACGGTGGAGAACCTACATATTATTTAGGTAAGTATGAGCTGCATTGTGATCGAGAATATAAATAGTAAAATATAATATACTTAAATACAAATTAAACAAATCAACTTCTACCTGCCAGATACTATGGAATACATTGAGTTTCGTCGTAAGATAACATATTAACTTTTTCTTTCAATTTGTAGTCTTTTAACAATTTGAACGAACAAATAACCGAGAAAACGTCTTATTATAGTTTTAACAATAATTTCAGTTGTGGAGTTTTGTTGAAACTATTTCGGCTCTGCAGGAGATATTAATTATGTCCTGGATGTGAACGTTGGAGCTCCATACACTCGTGATCAAGTGTGACGTAGGTACTAGGTATGAGTTATGACGAGTTATGACCGACAAGACCGGATCAGGACAAAATCTTCGCTTTACCATCAGATGCCCACTCAAAAATCTACTTTCTTGGCTAAAGTCAGAAATTCAGGTGAATAAGGGCCTGTTTCAACACTTCCTGATAATCGCTGGATAGGCTATTATTATACCACTTAACTTGACAGAATATTAAAGTGTATGGAGAATCCATCAAAAAAGTTTTGGATTGCCTATCCGGCACTTTGTCAGGAAGTGGTGAAACAGGCCCTAAGTATCTATTATTTTACAGTCTCTGATAACAACATATTTTTATATTGAACCCATGAATTCCATCCAGCAAATAAAAAATCGCCATACAAAAAATTTACGTAGTCGGTATCGAGTATCGATAAATACTATAGCTTTAAACTCATGGTAGAGCTACAGCTCTCGGCTGGTTTTGCCAAAACGCGACTAAAATACGTAGGTAGGCATTCCATCTGCCTATGATATATGAATCAACATCTCTGATAGTACTTGAACTATATTATTGTTCCTACTTATAACAAATCACACGTGAGCAATGAGCATGTGTGTGTGCACATTGTGGTGCACATGGTACAACGGCGCTGTAGAATGATTAACATAAGGGCTCCATTCCACCGCGGCGCACGGAGAGACTACGCACGTGCGTCAAGCTTCGCTTTGTAAGAAAATATATGTGACTGTGTCCACTGCAACCCACGGACACGCTACGCACGAATTGACTCAAGTCAAAGAAATAAATCCGTGCACGTCCCCGCGTGCGCGTGGCCGTGCACAGCGTGCGCCGCGGTGGAATGGAGCCTTAACTTCAAGCGGCAACTTTGTCAATAGTACCTTCCCCAAAAGCTAATTAGTAATTACGGATACAAAATAAAAATACTGAAGGTATTTTTTTCACGTGTTCCTCATATATTTGGAACATAATGTTTGATATATAAATAATATGTCTTCTCGTATTGAATGAATCAAGTAACTACTAGTACATAGGCAGCTGTATACACATCAAACGACAATTATTTACTGTTTTTATTGAGTCGTTATTAAAATTCAGAACCAATTGTATATCGACGCCCCCACCGAATAACCGGACAATCGGAAAAATGAAAATGTTCAGGAGAGCCAAAAAACTGATTTTTGTTAATAACTCCGTTAAAAAAAAAGCTTCAAAGACTTTTTATATCTCAAATGAAAGCTAATTTTTTTGCCCATCTTGCTATTTCAATAATATTTAATTGCCACCAAAGGTTTTTCTTTAATAAAGCAAAACGCAACTTATCGTTCTGGAGTAGGCCAAGCTCTGATCATCATTGTCTATTGCATGGTTATTCGGGTAATTTTGCGTTTCGGCTGTAATAAAATGCACATATAATATCTCATTGCAATATTATTCGGGGAAATTGTTTAGGATAAAAATATTGGTAAACACCTATTACTTTACTTTTCGGTGATCAAAAAATATTGTACACTTTATAATTATAGTCATTGTGGTTTATTCCAATGATTTTCTACTATAGGTAAAATAAAAATAATATGTATTTTTGTTTAAATACATTCATTATTTGATGTCATAAATGACATTCTTGCAATCGAATCAGCTCTAGATTCGAAAAAATACACTCTGGAGACTGGCTCTATCATTTTAATAGTACTTATAATCATTGCAGTTAATTACAACGTTAGTCATAATTCATAACCCTCATCGCCACCTGAGTTGGTGTTACAATAATCAATATCATATTATGTTCTAATAAAATGAATGATAATGGCAGGAATTTGCTTTAGACAGTATTCCGAGAGGATCGTAGGCCTTTTCTTATATGATGGTGGTTTAATCGTCGACTTCTATCTACATCGTAGCACAGTTCAATGTAATCAGGATCAAAACTATGTTAAAAACTTCTCAAGTTACAATACAATACACACACAATACTGTAGCAGCACATCTTATAGTAGCTAGCAATCGCATTCCTAATTAAATACTGAGTTGGAACCCACTAGGACCTGCAAGCTGCAGGACCACTTCCATGAATAACGTTTGACTGTCTGACAACAGCTGCTTGCAGGCGTGAAGCTGTAACAAGTGCTGTCGTGACAATTTTAAGCACTTCTTAGGAGTATTTGCGAAAGAAGAAAATATCTAAATACGTTCTCGTTTATTTGTAACAAATCTCGCTGCTTATCGGTCACGTTTAGTTTATTTTGTAGCAAGTATTGCCCATACATGCTTGTTTGTGAGAAAACCCGCATGCTCATTACAAAAATCGAAACAGATTATGATATTAATACTAGAAATGTACATAATTTAACGAATGTAAGGAAGAACTTTACCACTTGATGTCTTCCAAAATGATCGCTGGTCGTTCTTACGTCTATGACGACTTCAGACATTAAAAAAAAAGCTAGCCAGGGACAGTCAGACATTCTTATTTTTTAATGAAGAAAGTCTCACTATTCCTGACTCTTGGGTCCCGTGTAAACCTCTGCGATTACTGATCTGATGCTGGTCTGAGACTGGAGGCTGGAGGTGAGTGGACTGAGATGATCACCGCGATATGATGGTCGTTCGACTCAGATTCTACAAGTTGTCCAAAATAAAACCTAACCAATATGCCTTTATGCCACAAAGGTGCACCGAATACGCCCTCTATAGGTTAGTGAACCACATCAGAAAGAAGAGAGAGAAGGAGAAAACTTATATTATGGTATCGCTGGACACAGGAGAGGCCTTCAACAATGCTTGGTGGCCAGCTGTAATGGTTCGGTTAGCTGAAGTTAGGTGTCTGGGGAACCTGAGGCGGGTAATCAGTGGCTACCTGAGTGAAAGGAGTATGAAAGTGGGATGTGCAGGAGTGGAAATGTGCAGTAGGCAGCAATGTATTTACCCGAATAACCGTGCAATATTCGTTTATCGTCAAATCGTTTTGACATATTTTTTCGCAATAGCCTATTGCCCAGTTTTTGGTGTAAAATACAATTTTAAGTATTGTTATGGAATAAACACATATTTTTTTATATCTTTGTAAATATCCATAGGAAAATTCTGAAAAAAATTCACATGATGTATTTTGACTTCTAGATGCCAAAAAACGCATAACAGCAAAAACCCCACAATAGCACATTGTCCGGTTATTCGGTGGGGGCGTCGATATATTGCCATTGCCACTAAGCAGTATGAGAATATTCACGGGTAAAGTCAGTCGCGCTTTCGTGGTATGAATAATGAAATATGTTTTCAATCAAACGTTTGTGATGTAAAATGGGGAGAGCGGCCAAATTTTTTTGTTATCTCCAAAATATAAAACTGCTTGTAACTAAGGTACTTCGATTTTATTTGTTATTGTATCTTTCAGTAATTTCCTTGTTAAACCAGGATAGAGTCCTAGGTTGCCTTGGCTTGGAGTTTGGACCCTGTCCGTAAAAAACCTTGAAAATTTATACATTCCAATCTCTGAAATCTAGAGACGTAGTAGAACCAAGATAGTAGTAGTACTATGAAGTGCCTGAGTGTTGTTTAGTCCATCTATTACGACTCACGTGTAGGTATTAGGTATCAAAGGTACTTACATCCTTTATGAAAATACCTCAAATCAGTCCAGTGACTTAGACGTGAATGTGTAATAGACAAATTCGCATTGAAAATATGCGATAGAGCTGAAGTAATCGTGTCATTATAACGATGCCGATAAAAAATGATACCTACAGTAGTTATCAGTGATTCATTTCTTATTGTTGGCATTGTCTTTGGTTATTGTCGGTTCTATGCATGACTGAACTGTAACATGTTTTTGTCTCTTTGCCATTGTAGAAGGCAGAACGGTCAATAATTCATAATTTAAGTACATGTTCGTTGCTATTATTATTAACTGTGTAAAGAAATTTTTATTTTAACAGCATAAAAAAAACTAACTGCCACACTCAGAGACGAGTGTGAATTACTTAACTGTAATTAAATTTTACTGATGATTTTGCATAAGCCCCAATCTCCTGACAAACTCTTCATTGAATTGAAGTTTAATCATCATAATATTCCTTCCTAGGAAAAAAATGGTGCTGAGATACAATAATTTGTATTGGTACCCCGTGGCCCGTACGACGGCTACCACCTGTGGTGTAAATTACTATTTCCAAGAATTTTAGCTAAAATTTCCAAGAAACATGCTTATCCGTTGAGCTATTGTGAAGATATTTTGTGTGAACTTTTTACATAAAAACTGCACCCCACGCTTTATAATAATAATTAATTAAGTAATCGATGCGAGGAATTTTCTGGTAAAAACTCAAGGTCGAGTACCGAGCTCCTTTAAAAATTCCGTTTGTTGGCACTTGGCACAATGTGGTATTTATAAAAGGACTTTTTATTAATACTTACTGGAACATAATATAATATCACTAATAATATAAAAGCTTTACATTAATGTTGAGCGTCTTCAAAGAAATGTTTTCTCGTAACTTGTGTGACATGAGAGGTAAATTTTTTTCAGGTTTCGCCTCTTCGAAGCCTGCTTATAAGATATAACTCTTAAACGATTACTATTTACTACTCACTAATACTAAAATAAAACATTTGATTGTCTTTAACCAATATGCATTAATTTTTAATACGACTTAAATTGACATAATATACTGCAAGTTTATATTGATATATATGTAATACTTCCTACTCGAGCTACCGCGTTCGGAATTTTCCATTATCACCTTAATCATTACTTTATTATGCAATACTTGTCCAAAATGTACTGGACAGAAAGATAAATTAGTAATCTTATTAGTGGCTCTTATCTAACCAGTACATAATCCGGGGCTCTACAATTTTATCACGATGGTTATTGTTGATACTAACTACATATTTAAACATTTAATAGCACTTAATGCTAGCCCTATAAAAATACTAAATCCAAAAACGTTATATTTTTTGTAAGATGACTTTTGTAGACCTAATTCGTATTCAGTTGATAAATTTTCTACCCCTTCTAACATTAGATCCTTGGAATCGTGGTGGGAATAACCTGGTTATGTAATCATTAACCGTGGTATTTATAATATCTAGTAAAATTATTCAAAGGTAAATTTGAAATGTAATATCACAAAATATAAAAGTTGTTAATCTGCTTTTATCTAGAGCGCGAGAATTAAAGTACTTATTGTTACAATACATTTTGTCTGAAACTTTTGCGAGAGAACATTCCACTTTAATTGCAAACAAAACGCATATTTTCCCTTTCATCTTGTATTCTGAATTCTGATAATATATTATTACTTAATCAATAATCATTATTATTATAAGACTTATCTAAGATTTGGGCCAAAGAAATGTTTTCTTCTAAATTCCATTATAATAATATATGCAGGGGCCAAATTACCACCTAACACTTTTCTCTCGATATTATCTATTAGTATTACAGATTACTTTATGATTTTTTTTTAATCAAATATGTTATGAAAATCAGGTAAATGATTTCGTAACCATATTTAATATTATTAAATTAAGAATTACCTAAAAGCTCATATTAAAAGAAGGCAAATAATTTAATTTGGTACAGGTTGTTTTACAGTTTTAAATCATGTTATTTATAAAATACTAGCTTTTCAAAGTATGTAATCTCAAAGTCCTGGAAACGGTAAATAAAATGCGTGAAAAAATCTTTGAACATCGCAAGAATTTGAATAGGTAACTCTACAATAAGATAAAGTCAACTTCACGGGCAGCAACGTCAAAGTCAACAACTAATAGACAGGCAATAAAGTTTACGACAATTCTCTGTACCATAGACTTATAATAATTATAGGTTTATGCTCTGTACAAACTGGTAGCTTCAAATTCGGAAAGTCGAGAAGTAAGTCTTATAATTTTTGTCAGGCGTGCCGCGTGAAGAGCTAATAAGTATAGCCTTATATACTCTATAGGTAACCTTGGCCTATAGGTAATATTATAGATAATAGATAATATTACAAATTACATAGTCTTATTAAAACCTTATTCCTTAATCCTTGTCAAAAAATATTTTTTTTTCAAGGAATATTTATAAATATTATAATATTATATTCCGTGATGAAAAAGTATAAATCTCTCAGTAATTAATTAGTCCAAGAAAATTAGCTTCAAAATCGTCGATCAGACCGAATAATTCGTGTACTTAGTTTTGAAATTTGGTACAGTTGTTCCTAAAGGTGTCCAGATGAATATACTAAAAGTCCCCGAGGCCAGGGTGGGATTTTTTGCAATTTTTTAGGGTCATATTTTTAATTTTAGAAAAAAATCGAATGTAGAGGCATGCTTTAATAGATCCCAATATTGTATAAAAAAATCATATTTTGTCTAGACGCATTGCCCGGGGAGTAAATTGGGGAATACGTTTGTATGGCAAAACAGTGCTAGCGCACCCTATTAATACTCTGTATTTCTTAAAGTAATGATCGTACAGTAAAAATGTGTAGACGTAATTTATAGGAAATTTAATGTAGATAATTAATGTAGAAGTCACTAACGAGATGGTATGTAAATGTGGAATCCTCCAGAAATAAAAGTGGACTGTCTGGCTTTAAGACTATATTCATATAATATTACGAGTAAGTTACAAAGATGACTAGCTGTCGAGTCGGTCCGGTGAAGAGTAGTGAGGTGAGTGGCGAAGCCCCGCCGCGTGTCGCTGGTGGTAGGGATCCGCGAGCCGCGCCCCGCGCGTCCCGTCAGGGCCCGCTAAGGCCGCGCACACAGTCGCGCTGTTGTTTGCGCTAAGGGCGCGAACATGCTCCCCGCCTTGAAGTATCTTCAACAGGAAGAGGGCAGATGGTGTTGAAGGCCCTCCTGATAATACCCTTCCGGGTATTGATGTCAGCCACCCTGGTGACGCCGTCATCGCCGGGATGCAGGTGGACGACTCTGCCCAAGAGCCAGCAGAGAGGTGGGACATCCTTGTCCCGGATGAGCACGAGCGTGCCCACTGATATGGCACCATGGGAAGTGTGCCACTTGTTTCTTTTCTGTAACGTAGATATATATTCTACTTGAAAGCGTGACCAAAAATGATCCTTAATGCGGGCCACTCGCTGGTAGCGCTGGAGGCTTGTGATGTTGCCATCTGGGGCTCGTGCTTGAGGCACAGATGTGAGCGAGCGTCCGATGAGGAAATGAGCGGGGGTGAGAGCGGAAAAATCTAGAGGATCTGATGAGAGAGGAGTAAGGGGGCGGGAATTTAGGACTGCCTCTATTTGAATTAAACATGTAGCTAGCTCTTCATAAGTGAAGTGTGTTTGCTGTAGCAATCGTTTTAAATGGTACTTTGTCGATTTGACAGCAGCCTCGGCAACGCCGTTGAAGTGCGGAGAATAAGGAGGTACAAAAGAAAATTCTATACCTTCATTGGCGAACTCAGAAGGAATATCAGGTTCCTGCAAGAAAGAAGAAAGCTCATTAGCAGCGCCGACAAAGTTTGTGCCGTTGTCGGACAGAATACTGCGCGGCTTACCGCGGCGGGCGATAAATCTATTTAGCGCAGCGATATACGCCTGTTTGGTGAGCTCCGTGACGAGCTCCAAATGCACGGCCTTCGTAGCGAGGCAAACGATGATACACAAGTAAGACTTTGTTAGCTTGCATCCTCGACCTTTCCGGTCAGCTATAATTACAGGACCCGCGTAATCGACTGAACAATTTAAAAATGGGAATTCAAGTTTACTACGAACAGCAGGAAGCTGTCCCATTACTGGTTGTAAATTTTCTGCTCTATACCTAAAACATTTTAAACATTTATGAACAATAGATTTTGCTAAGTTTCTGCCCCCCAAAGGCCAATAATTTTGATAAATATTTGCCAAAAGTAATTGTGGACCAGCATGTAATAGGCTTATGTGCTGCGATTCAAATATTAACTTAGTAAGTTTATGTTTGCTACATAATAATATCGGATGCTTAACATTGTAATCATAAGGTGAATTGTTAAGCCTTCCGCCTACACGAATGATATTACTATTGTCAATAAAAGGTGATAAATTATTAAGCCTATTTTTCCGCGGTAAAAGCCTTCCCGCCTTTAAAATGATATATTCCTCGGGAAACATTTGTTGTTGTCCTGCAAGGATAATATGAGTTAGAGAGGTTTGAAGTTCATCATAGGTAAGTAATCCTTTTATTTTTTTATCTTTATGTTTTAAATTATAAACAAATCTTTGTAAATATGCAACTATCCTCTGTAAATATTTTAAATTCGAATATTTTTCTATTAAGTTATGAATTAAGGTGTAATTATGCAATCGATTTTCTTTATTGTGTAGCTGATTACTACTATCACTTGAAATATTTAAAGAAATATGATTCAAAACATCTGGTAGATCTTGTTTCGCGGGATGAGCAGGTAATTTTGGCCAATAAGTTTCATTTTGGGAAAGGAATGGGGCACCATTCCACCATAGTGATGAATCAATGATCTGATCACCTGAAATTCCGCGCGAGACAAGGTCACTGGGATTTGCCCTTGACGGTACGTAACGCCATTCACAACCAAGCGTGCTTTCCTGTATTTCACAAACACGATTTTTTACAAACGGCTTGAGTTGGTTCACAGGTGTCGACAACCACCCTAACACTATAGATGAATCACACCAAAATATGAACCTATTTATGTTAATAGTTAGTGCTGTTTTTACCTTAGTGCACAATCTCGTACCTAATAGCGCGCCGCACAATTCCAATCGCGGAATAGTCATCGATTTGATAGGCGCTATACGATTTTTCGAAGTAAGCAACGAAACTTTAATAGTACCGGACCGATCGATCGTACGGATATATAAACAAGCACCGTAGGCGCGCTCCGAAGCGTCACTAAAGACATGTACTTCGCGCGTTACTGCATCGGTAGAAAAAACGCATCGAGATATACGTAAATTATTAAGTGAAGATAAAGCATTGGCAAACGAATGCCATTGATGTGCAACTTCACCAGTTATTGTTTCGTCCCAGTCGGACTTATTAATCCATAGCTGTTGCATAATCATTTTTGCTTCTAGAATACAAGGCCCAACTAAGCCCAAAGGGTCAAAAATTTGACTGATGACCGATAAAATGTATCGTTTTGTAATATTTTTATGTTTATCTATACTTATGCGAAATGAAAGACAATCGATGTCGCATAACCAGTTTACACCTAATGTTTTTGTACTTAAATTTAAATTATTACGCGAAAGATCTAAAAAATTATTTACGTTTTCTTGATTATTTACTATAGATTTTAATATTTCCGGGCTATTTGATTGAAATTTACGAAGATTAAACTTTGCTGACGATAAAATACCTATTACCTCCTTACATAAGTTTATTGTTTCAGGGATTGTATCTCCACCGCTTATGTAATCATCGATATAAAAGTCTCTTTGAATTGACGACTTAACTTTATCGTTACTAGCCTTATCAGCGAGACTGACTAAACACTTAGTCGCTAGGTACGGTGCTGACGCCGTCCCGTAAGTAAGAGTGTTTAGCGTGTACGTTTGAAGTGATTCACTCGGATCGAAACGAAAAACAATTTTTTGTAATGATCGCTGTGATTCGTCTAAAATTATGGAGCGGTACATTTTTTCGATGTCACAGGACACGACAAATTTGTGCTGCCGGAATCGAATTAAAATTGAAAAAAGATCGTCCTGCACGGTGGGTCCGACCATCTGTAAGTCGTTGACTGACACGCCTGTCGACGTTTTGGCCGACCCGTCGAACACGACACGTAACTTTGTCGTTGTACTCGACTCACGTAAGACACCGTGATGTGGAAAAAAATACTTAACGATCCCATCATTACGGTCGTTGTCAGTGTCGAGCGACATGTGACCTAATTCTAGGTATTCCCGCATAAAATCTAAGTACATCGATTTAAATGATTGATCGCGTTGAAATCGTTTCTCTAATGAAAATAATCTATTCTTAGCCATTTCATATGATTTACCTAAGACGCTGGGATCGAGCTTAAGTGGCATTTTAACAATGAAATGACCTTCACTGGACCTACGTGTATTTTTATAGAAACTGTCTTCGCATGCTCGTTCTTCTGTCGAGAGCGAGTGCGTTGAAGATATTGAATCTAGTTCCCAAAATTTGGCTAAGTCCATGTTAATTTTAGACTGTGAAAAATTACAAATTAAATTTTTGCTGTCGCAAGAATTGTGTGAAAGGGATTTGCGTGCACTAATTATACTGCCTGATATTAGCCACCCTAGCCTGCTTTCACATAAAATAGGTAAATTTTTGCCTAAATTAACACGATTACTTAAAATGACGTCCCAAAATACTTCCGCACCTACAAGTACGTCTATGACTGACGGTATATAGAACGATGGGTCAGCTAGTTGTATGCCCGTAGGTATCGGAATCTTGCTAATGTCGACTGGCGTAGACGGTAAAATTTGTGTGATTTGCGGTAAAATAAGACAGCTGATGTTAAAAGAATATTCACCATAGTAAGACTCAATATGTAGGTTACAAGATTGTGAACTAAAACTAGTTTGGTTGTTAACACCTGTGACTGTGGAGTACGTACCGCGTCGGGTCAAACCCAATTTGTTGCAAAAACTTGAACTAACGAAGTTGGCTGTACTGCCGTTGTCTAGAAGTAGACGTGCGTCGTACTTCTTGCCCTTTTCGTTAATCACCTTCACCATCGCTGTGGAAAGCAAAACATTTATATCAGTAGTAGGCTGTATAAATGAAGCATCCGTCGAAAGAGTGATATTATTATCGGATGGTTTTGGCATGGGATTATAAAAAGGTTTATCTGGTTTGTCGGTATGCAAAAGAGTATTATGTCTGCCGGCACAATACTTGCAATTCGACAGTTTACATCTCTTTTCAAAATGGCCATTACGTAAACAATTTGTACAAACTTTAAGCTCGTTTGCCTTTTTTATCCTTGATTCTACTGATAAGCTTTTAAATGATTCGCAATTAAATAGTAAATGATTTTTCGAACATAATGGACATCGTAACTGAAAATTGTTATTTGTGTTAGTTTTATTAGTAGTAGTAATTAAGTAATTTTTTGATTTATAATTTTGTGATTGTTTATTTGTTAATATATTATTAGTGTTAGTCTTATTATTTGTTGTATTATTTAAGTTATCTTCTAGCGTTTCTAGTAAATCTGCTTTATCACCTAAAAACGAGCAAAATTGGGATAAAGTAGGCGATGTCGTTAAAGTGTTGCGGAATTCCTCCCACTTTCTACCCGTAACCATGTCTAATTTTTTGGACATCATAAAGAGAAGAATAGAGTCCCAGTATTGTACTGGCTCATTAAGAGTTTTTAAAGCCCTAATGTTTTTGTTGATCACGTCAATTAGCTGACGTAGGGCAATATGAGATTCATGTAAAATGGGCTCGACATTGAATAAAGCTTGAATGTGATTATTTATAAGTAAACGACTGTTATTGTATCGTTCACATAGTAAGTCCCACGCGATTAAATAATTATCGGCCTTAAAATCCATGTTTTTAATTATTTCGACCGCACTACCTTTTACACAAGCACGTAAATAGTGGAATTTATTAATGTTATCTATGCTATTGTTGTAATGAATTAACGAAAGAAATGTATCACGAAATTCGAGCCAGTACTCATAACTACCATCAAAATGAGGTAAATCAATTTTCGGCAAGCGAACAAAGTTATTCTTACTTGTTTGTTGTACTGTGTCTTCGGAGCCCGACCCGAAGCCACCTGCAGACTCCAGGTGCTTACGCTCATGGCGAGTCAGGAAACAGCGACCCGTAGCGACAAGCCTATGATAAACTTGCTCGAAAGCTTCTCGGGCTGCAAAGGCCTCGTCAGTATCCTCCGACAACAGCTCAATCTCCACCTGCAACTGGTCGAATTCATCGTATAAGCTTTCTATCTTACTTAAGCGACCTTGTAGTTCTGTGGCTTGTAAATCTGACAAAGAGGGACAACTATCTAGAATTTCTAAATAATTAGAAAATGAAGTAAGCTTTGCTTTCATGGAACTACGTTTCCTGATTAAGCGATCCATGGCTAGAAATAAAATTTAAGTTGAAAAAGTTTGAAACTTGAAATAAAAAAAAAAAGAAATGGGGAAAAGATTATTTTTTAATTATTATAATGAAATAATTAATGCAATAAAGGGACTAAAGGGGAGAAAAAGTGGCAGTACAAAAGTAGAAATGCAATGATGTTGCAATTTTTGTTCGTGCACAAAATGGCCACGCCTAGCGGTCAATGACACGATAAGGTCAACGCCCTAGTCTTACGATATGCACAACTCCAGCGCTCACAAATAAACAGCTAAGCTTAGTTTAAAATAAAGGCAAGCCTGGAAATAAGAGGCATAGAAAAAGAGACTAAGGGAAAATAAGGAAAATCGGAACGAACTCACTCAACACCTGATTCTTCTTATGAATTTCCTGGTTTCTTCTTTTGTTGCCGGTAGATGGACCAATGTAAATGTGGAATCCTCCAGAAATAAAAGTGGACTGTCTGGCTTTAAGACTATATTCATATAATATTACGAGTAAGTTACAAAGATGACTAGCTGTCGAGTCGGTCCGGTGAAGAGTAGTGAGGTGAGTGGCGAAGCCCCGCCGCGTGTCGCTGGTGGTAGGGATCCGCGAGCCGCGCCCCGCGCGTCCCGTCAGGGCCCGCTAAGGCCGCGCACACAGTCGCGCTGTTGTTTGCGCTAAGGGCGCGAACATGGTATATAAATACTTTTCGAGTTACAAGCAAAAACCTTAAAAAAGAGACCTTTCCCCCCTCCCCCACCGCCGGCTCTTGTCCCACCCTCGGGGACTTTTTAGTATATTCATCTGGACACCTTCAGGAACAACTGTACCAACATTCAAAACTACACGAATTATTCGGTCTGAATTCCTTAATTTTCCCAGGCTAAATAGTGTGAGAGATTTTTACTTAATGTTAATATGAAATATAAAATCATCAATAAAAAGGAGTAGACGCCTTACTTTGTACATCAGCAAAATAATATTATGTACATATGAAAATTTTTAAAGTAGCTAGCGAAAAATATGACTCTATCAAATTCAAATTTTAGAATTTAGATAGCGCGTCAAAACCTGAGCGCTTCGCAAAGTTTTAAGTGTAGGTACCTACTATAGTGAGATTTGTTTATGTTACAGGTGAGTAAAATGTGCGCGTGAGTTGAGCTGATGAAAAAAAGAGCAGATGCACACCGGTGGCTGCGTGCGCGCATGTAGCTGGTAGTCGGTCCGTTGTTGGCGATCCAAACGCACGTACCCGCCGGACACGGAACAATGAGTTACAGCGGCAAAAGAAAACTATCCTTCCTCGGATTTTCGCCACAGGTAAGTGATTTTATATTGCAAATCGATAAGTAATGCATCAATTCATATTTTTATCTTATCAAGATGGACAAATGAATTCGATTCGTGCTCGTGTCGTTTTAATATTATCGATAATATCTGTAAACTGTTCGATAACTAATACTAATAATCAAAAATATTGAAATAACAAAGTGTCTCACTAAAATGCTCACTAAAACGCACTAGACCAGAGACCTCCTAGTCAAAAGCGTGTTCGATCCTGATTCCTGCAACCTGTTATTCTTTTGATGGATTGCATTGTTGTGTTTTTTTTGTTTACTCTCTCATGCGTTTGTAGCTTTTTGTATTTCTTTTTTTTTTTTGGCTTGCGACATGTTTTTACTTTTTAATTCTTCGTGTAAAAGTTAAAATATATATTTCATTTTTAATATTATGGTCATCTTACAAATATGTATATAAATATTAAATACTTACATATATTTATGGCAAACTAAAGATAAACCAGTATTCTGGTAAAATATTAGAAATAAGAGTTCCCGACTCTAGTAACAATGTAGGATTTAGTAGAAGGAGCGAACAAAATCTGATGTCATTGATAGAGAATAACATAGAGAATTGCTCAGGTCATTAGAAATGAGTAATGACCTGAGCAATTCTCTATTCTATAATATATGACTTTTCTTGGACATAGGATTAAAAAAAGACGAATGAATTCAAAATTTGTGAGCAATTCGTCACCTTTAAAGTTTAAACTAGTCTACAATATACACCGCGATCACACGATTGTAAACCGAAAAACTATTATATAGCCAGCCAGCGAATTTCATTTTTAAATGTTATATTTTTTAAGAACACAACAGTACGACATAATATGTATAAATATTATAATAATAGCCGACAAGTTAATCAATCACGTCAATATTTGCTAGTAACTTGAACAAATTTCGGGTAACCTCGATTCGATCGGCGACATGCAAACTGATGGCGGACGATCGATTTATGAATTTCGAAGTCAAGGGTGACCGAGCAGAATTAAAATTCTACCAATAGCTTCGGTCAAGTTTACTACTATCCTCAGTATAACCTTCTCAATCAGGAAATTAGTCTAAACTACGGGACAATTATAATCTTTAATTATGTTTAGTAGAGTGTCCATAAAACAAGCTTTGCTCCGCTTTCCAATTTTATTGAACAGTTAACAGAACAGAAGGCGCGCGATGTTCAATTTCAACCCTAGACGGTCAATAATATTACGCAATACGTGATATGGCGCAATAAAATTGCTCGTCTAGGGGCCCGCTAGCTCTACATTAATGATTAAGGTGGACAAGTCTTTTTTTTATAAAATAAGGAAGCAAACGAGCAAACGGGTCACCTGATGGAAAGCAACTCTCGTCGCCTATGGACACTCGCAATATCAGAAGAGCTGCAGATGCGTTGCCGGCTTTTTAAACTGGAATAGGGTAATAGGGCAGGGAAGGGTAGGGAAGGGAATAGCGTAGAGGATTGGGCCTCCGCTAAACTCACTCACTCGGCGAAACACAGCGCAAGTGGTGTTTCACGCCGGTTTTCTTTGAGCCCGTGGTATTTCTCCGATCGATCCGGCCCATTCGTGCCGAAGCATGGCTCTCCCACGATAAAAATAATTAAAATTTAACTACATAAATAAAATAAGTTTGGAGTCTAGCCTAGACCAACACAGAAAATTACAATGAGGGTAAACATAATATTTTATTTCATTTCGAGACTTTGCAGAATGAATGCGCTCTTGTGTTTCGGCACAGAATACATATTAGTTAATAACAAGTTTAGGCAACTTTTCCTATGACAGACACTTTTCTACTTGAAAAAAAAAACTGTTAGGCCTGCGCTGAAAAGAGTAGGCAGATTATGTCCCAACTCCCAACACGACGTCATAATTTTGTCCTTACAAAAAAAAAATTACTCTTTCAGCGCTGCTACTTGCGCATACACTGTGTACAAGAGACATATTATACACAACCAAAATTATTATCACAGTTTTGTTACGCCGAATAAAGCACAAACAAAATATAAAAAATTAAAATTTACTAATTCGGTAGGTACTTACTATGTTTGCAAAGTTTTACAAAGTTTTTTTTATTACCTGTTATCACAAGTTTTTGCAATACAAAATGCATAATGACGGTGACGGCAAAAAACATATTAAGAGTTCCCATATTGATAAAATGATTTGTTTGCAAATGTACGATTGACGAAGTTGAGTTAATCGTTTTACTAGCTAATAATCCAACTTTGTTCGCTCAAAACATGTCGTTAATAGTGTCAAAGCATAGATAAAATAATTTTATCGCTAAATAATTGTAATAATCGGCCAAGTGCGAGTCGGACTCGCGCACGAAGGGTTCCGTACCATTATAGAGCAAAATTAGACCAAAAATTGTGTTTTTTGTATGGGAGCCCCCTTAATTTTTTATTTTATTTTAATATTATTATAAAATATTAAAGTACAAGTTAAACTAAGGATTTTGTGGAAAATTCAAGGGCCTACCTGTTGCTATTATTGATATAGAGCAAAAAAGGCTATTGTATGGGAGCCCCCCTTAAATATTAATTTTATTTTGCTTTTAGTACTTATTTGTTGTTATAGCGGCAACGGATATACACAATCTGTGAAAATTTCAACTCTCTGACTAAATTACCGTTCTTAAGTTACAGCCTGGAGACAGACAGACGGACAGACGGACATCGAAGTCTCATGAACAGGGTCCCGTTTTCACCCTTTGGGTACGGAACCCTAAAAATGAGCAAATTAAAAGAACTACAAAATTATAAAGAAATACATTTTTGTTAAGTGCAGAATTTATTAATTATTATTTGGATACATACTCAAAGAATAGATATAGCTGACCACTAATTTTCTGGTAAAGATTTTTCATTATTAAGAGTGAGTTGCACCAACCTACTTTAACTATAACTTTAACCATAACAAAATGTAAAATAAACTGTCAAATCCCTAGCAAAAGTCGCCATATTTGAGGATAACCTTAACCTCAACTTTAACTACGCTTCTGGTGCAATTCACCCTAATTGTTACCAAAAATTAAAGACGTGACGGGACTTTTTTGGTAGATACCAAAAAAAGTCCCGTCAAAATAGCTCCAGCTGTTTCCGAGATTAGCCGGAACAAACAGACAGACAGATAGATATACAGACAAATTTAAAAAAAATGTTATTTTGGTTTATGTAGCGTACTGTTACATACGTACGTTTTTGTTACACCCTGTATAATATATTATTTTATAATCTGTAATATTCATATTACATGCATATGAATATGCGTATAACAAACGGTTCTTTCAATATTACAAACAGACACTTTATTTATATGTATACAGTGTGTACAAAAATAAGTGATAATACTTTAGGGTCACTGTGAAAGTAGCAGCGCTGAAAAACGAATTATTTTTTTCACTTTTGTATGGGAAAGGGCCCCATACAAAAGTGAAAAAAAATTTGGTCTTTCAGCGCTGCTACTTTCACAGTGAACTCTCTACAAGGAGCACGTACACACTCTAAAGTATTATCACTTATTTTTGTTATACCCTGTAGATGTAATGTAATATATCTCTGGATGATCTTTCACTAGTCGAAGGAGTAGCTAAGTACCCGCAAAACATAATACAAAAGCTTAAAAACTTGAAATTCCCCCAAGATTAACCACCTGGCAGCTGCTATTTGCAGCGGCCTAGTCTTGCAGGTATTACAATGACCTCGCAATGACGAAATTTAAAGATGTCTAAAAAAGTATTTCAACTAGATCATACGACTTGCCATTTATCTAAGAATTTATTGAAACATTAGAAATGTTAGGCACATAAAATTATAATTTACCTCACGAGTAGCATAAAAATTTGAATCTTTTGTAATCGAATGCGTCAAATTAGTGTGAAATCACTTCCAAGTTCCAACTTTCTTTGTCGCTGAAAATTATTTCAAGTGTCTGTAACAAAATAACGTATAACAGCGTCAAAGAAAGTTATAATGAAATTCTTATGTAAAAGATAATACGTAAAATTACAATCGTGTGATCGCGGTGTATATTGTAGACTAGTTTAAACTTTAAAGGTGACGAATTGCTCACAAATTTTGAATTCATTCGTCTTTTTTTAATGTAATGTCGACTTAAACTTAAGATTCAACTATGAGCATTAAATTACAATACTACCTCCCTACAAGAGCATTACATTACAATTTACAATACAACTAGTTGTATCAAGATATTACACACTGTATCATTACAAGGTGCGCATTGTAATGCTCGGACTCGGTTTTCCTCCCTCACTGATGTAATGCTGGACTATATAATGTAACGTTACATTTTGTGTGAATGCTCCCGGTGAGGGAGTACCAATTAGGTAAATAATTGTCATAAATTCGTCGATCTCGACAGTTTTCGGTCAAATCGGCAAAAATGTTTGACAAAGTTTCCTCAGGTGTTTCAGTTAATTTTGTACATTTTAATAGAGAACGTCGAATCGATAACGATTTTGTACCTAATAGTTTTTTTAGGGAAAAATCTAATTTTGTAATTGTTTATAGTGAAAATATTTCTAAACGTACAAATATACAAAATGGTCCATACAGACATAGAGGTAAGCTAGTTATTTCAATATTAATCAAATGTGTAATAATGAATAAGAGTTTTTAAAGTTTATTTTCGTCTGTTCGTCCTCCACTGTAATTTGTAGTTCTGCGACATAATATACGAGATAAATATTTATTTTATGTGCGAACGTGACCTACTAAAAAAATTTAAGCGATACAGACTAACACAATGATCATCAAAGTCGCATACAATACAAAATAAGTACTGTTATTGTAACTACATATTATAACCGGATAAAAAAAAGTTTTTAAAATATCTAAGCGGCATCATGTTTTGTAGCGTTTTAAAATTTATACCGCTAACTTATAGGTGCAAACCAGGTCGGACACTTAAAAAAATTGGTACAGTTTCCTAAGATAAATAATTATGTTATGTTGTTATGACGTACGTTTAAACTAATACACGTATTGAACCGGAGACTGTAGAAAAAAATGGGTAGATAGCTCCAAATATAGATCGTTGAAAATAATAAACTGCCCGGCCTCATAATAATAGAATTCCCTTGATCACATTAAAATAGGTAGGGTTTATTTTTAGAATAACCGATGTGTAGCATCTGTTATATCAAACTCAAGATTATCCACGGACCATATTGTGTGAAAGCAAAAACTAGTGTGAGTCGTGAGATAAATTATGCGCCATACAAAAATTAAAAAATTAAAAGTCAAAAGATAATTTTTGTAGTCTTATTTTCACCCAAAACAAAAAAAAAAACAAAGTTCTATAATAATAACTAGCTGACCCAGCAAATGTTTTGCCTTAAGAATTGTTTCTAGTATCAATAATAAAAATGTACTTACATAAAAATTAAAAACCTATTCCCAGGCCTAACGAATGTATACCCGAGGAATTTGATTCCTAGGCAGTTAGTAGATCTTCGTTGTTTGGTTGGCTTATGTCAATTCAATGTTAGTTGTGACTTGTGATCGGTCAGAAGCGTTTGACTCAACGCGACCAAATTACTTAGGTCGGCCATCTGCCTAGGAATCTACTTCTCTGATAGTATAAATTATATTATATATACAAAATTTCATCAGAATCGGCTGAGCCGTTTTGGAGGAGTTTGCGCACAAACACTGTGACAAGAGAATTTTATATATTACATTAAACTTTATAAAAATATAAAAATTCGTGAAAACTTAAATATTAGGTACTTAAAGAAGGGGTTGAACTCCAGCTGCTGGGGTGGCACAAATTTTCGGCACGCGATAGAAAGAGAGAGATATTACTCGTTAACGTAATTATTTACCCATCTTATAAAATAAAAGAGCGCGATAAAGATGTTCTTCTTACCACAAAAATTCGTTTTGTGGTAAGAACATCTTTATTACTCAGTATCTCCTCCTCCAGAAAAAATTGCTAGAGAGGAATTACTACTCTACGTATAATTGATGTCAACAAATATTTTGTCGTTGTGAAATGTTGTTTTAAAAATATTGTACGAAAATATATTGTATGTTTGAGCTCGACCGTTGACGGCACTTCCTTGTAATGAGTTTACTTTGCTCATTTTGAACGTGGACACCGACAAGATAATAAGTTAATTTTTAACGATAGTGTAATAAAGTTTTCTGTTCACTTCATTTATAATATATCAAAAGTAATAATAGACTATAGGGTATATATAAATATAATATAAAAAAAGACCAGGGCAAAATATATTTGCTAATGCAATAATAATGGATGCTACGATCCCTCTTCGATCCTGTCCCATAAAGTTAATATACCTAGCGGAATAGAGCTGTCGAACGAAACCCAAATTGGTTTTCATCTGTGTGAAAAATATGTGTACGTATACACTTAACACAAGCATGATTGAACATGAATTCTATGAGATTAAATTGACAACGGGGCTGATACGGGCTGATGGACGTCAAAAAAAGAGTGCTGCTGTCATGTATCACGTACGTCTCTTTTTACCACGCAGTGTTACTTATAGTGACATCTCGCTTGCTCAGGCCTTTGTTTCTCTATTCCGCTAGGAATATTAACTTTATGTCCTGTCCGTTTTTTTATTTGACAGTTACTGCAGTATTCTCACATATCACACACTTCCTGGAAGAAGTAAGTACCTAAGTCCACTTGCATCGATTTTTTATTGCACTAGTAGATCGTGCGTCAAATTTTATACTTTCTCACAAATTTTCGTGAAGATACTGTCAAAAAAATAAAATAAGGATAAAATAAAAAAATAATGAAATTGTACAAGTTTTTTAAGCTCCTAAAAAGTTGGTAAAATTCACTTACCGCTTTCTTCCAGTGAGCGATATTATTATCTATGTTAAGACGACGCCATGATAATTTGGCTG
This sequence comes from Plebejus argus, assembly GCA_905404155.3. Lineage (NCBI taxonomy): Eukaryota > Metazoa > Arthropoda > Insecta > Lepidoptera > Lycaenidae > Plebejus > Plebejus argus. Next base: position 8,399,958 of record FR989932.1, read on the forward strand.
TAGCGATATCGATTTTTCTCAGCAATGACTACAGCTAAGAAATTAAAGTTCATTGTCAGTATTCATCATGATGAATAGATCATGAAGACAAAGACAAAGACATGTCTTTGTCTTTGAATTGCCCATAGCAATAATTTATCAAAAAGACCTCTGTAATAAAAGGGATTCGAATTTTGCCAACAGAGGAGAGTGATTTAAGCTTCCAAAATTTGTATAATATAGATTGGTTCAATCATATACTTTAATTTGTCCATAGCTTATTCGAAATATATTTATGGTTTTTAAATTATGCGACAAAAACCATTTTGTCGCTTACGACCTTTCCGTTTCTTGCGGTTCCATTTCTTGTTTTCTATGAGAGACCGGGCCGTCCTCTCATAGAAAACAAGCAATCTAAAACATATCCAACACGGCGTCATCTTAAACATTTACGTTTATATACGTTGGGTTTTTTATCTTGAAAGAGGTTTGAGCTTTTGGGATAATATATTTTTAAAAAATCTACACAGTACCAAACTTTCCGAAGTAAGGACGTTTAAATAATCAAATATTCTAACTGCGGTGTGGGAGCACCAGGCTTAAGATAACGGCGCGGTGCCGCGGTGGTATAAATGCAGTTTACACCAGATTTATGTATGCCATGCCACATTATGTTTATAAAGAAAGAGCGCAGTCAAATATTTAAATATTTAGGTAATGTTGGCTGAATTGTTATCAGATAAAGCTAGATTAGTTTTGAGACAAGTTTTGATATGAGTGTTTACGCGAAAAATATCAACTGAAAATCCGACATCCGGATAAGATAAGGCAATCGACGTGTTAGTCGATGCCACTCGAATAGGCATGATGACTATTTTTTAGGGTTCCGTACCCAAAGGGTATAACGGGACCCTATTTAATAGTCCCTATATAATTTTACCCTTTAGGACAGACAGACGGACAGACGGACTGACATCGAAGTCTTAGTAATTTACTAAGACTTCGATGTCTGTCCGTCTGTCTGCCTCCAGGCTGTAACTGAAGAACGGTAATAGAGTTGAAAATGATAGGAAATCTGTATAAGAATAAAGTAAATTAATACCTACGATCTATCCGTTACACAAAATTAACAAGTTCTGAGAAAATTCCCTGCTCTCTACTCTTTCAATGGGATTATATTTAAAATTGTATATTATATAATATAGCAATGAGCAAGAGCAATCGTTACACAAGTCACATACATAAGCTCTCATAGCTCAAAGAGAGACAGATTTTATAGTTACATACCGCACCAAGTCCGTATTATTCTAGAAGGAACTCTATGAAATCTCTACTCTCTACTCTATGAAAAAATCTCTCTTGTGTCATCGTTATACGGGGGTTGGCGCAAACGAGCGACATATATATTGTAGCTATCTAGTCACGGTCAAGCAACCCTGTTTTTAATAACCAATAGCTTTTATAATCATAAAAGGCTCACTTATACGGACAGGCCGATCAGATCCGGTCGGACTGATAGCAGGCCGACCTGGCTGGAGTCTTGTTCACGGGAATGCATAAAACGAGCCACAATTATTTTAATTTTGCCAATGAAACATATTACTATAATCGTTCATAATTTGTACAGCGGATTAAAGTTGAATTTTCAATGACTAAAGGCCGCTTCTCGTTTCGTTTTGGTGTGAAGTGACTTAAAAACTAGAGCTTTCGACCGCTCATTGCACGAGTGATAGAGTAGACTGTCAAAAATCCTGTTATTAAGTGGATTATTTATTGATAGGACCTTCTATGTACGACCTTCAAAAGCGATGCCGATAGCTAACAATCACCAGTGTTTATTTGGGTCAGTGGCAACAGTTACCAATGACTTCAATGATTTATCAGTAATCTGTTCGCACAAAGTTAGGGTCAACCACACCGTAACAAGACGATACGATGCTTACAGCAATGCAAGTTTTCAAATGTAAAACAGCTAGATGTCACTTGACGTTGCAACTTCCAATGCATCGCGATTCGTGAGTCGTGACGTCGTCGCGTCGTGTGGTGTAATATTTCGTCTCTCTTTGGTGCGAACACGCAGCATTACTGGCGAGTGGCAATAGTAATAACTAGTAATAATTAATATTGTCAAAGATTTGCAGTGACTAATTTTAAAACAAAATAAATAAGTAAGGACCCGACTAAGCATCAGAGAGTACGGAGGCGAGTCTCTAAAGAATTTGACAATTATTATAATGTTGGTAAACTTTCAGCAATCACCATGTTATATTTTAGCCAAGTTGGTGTCATATTTTAAAATGTTACATTGAACTGTACAAATGCAGGCTTTCAAAGAAAAGGCTAGATAATTTGGGGCTATGTTGCTATAGTGTTGAAGGCCTGACACATTAAACTTTTTGTCACGTTTGCGCACAAACCGCCGAGAATAAAGATCTGGCTAACAAATTACAGTTATAAATGCGGTTTAAAACTCACTGGTTGGTCTGCTGTTAAATACTAAAACGCATGAGTAATACCCGAATAAAACAACAAGTAAATTCTTAAGAAATTATACATGTTTGTTCATACTTCATACATTATTAGCTTTGTGACTGCGACGGGGATTAAAGATGTTAGTTGAGGAAATATATTAATCACCAATTCATCACTCTTTAAACACAATTTTAACATAACAATGTGTTACATTTGTCGTCGTAACTCACTTAGCTGTATTCTACAAAATGTTAACTGTTAACAGTTAACTACGTAAACTACGTAAAAATCGATAATCAATTCTTTCGAGTGAGACCTGCACACTGCACAGGTGACCGGAGAGGTCACCTGTGCAGTGCACAGGTGACCTCTCCGGTAGACCGTAGCTTGTATGGCTTACATGATGATGTATCAAAGGTTTACTAAAATTGTTGTAACCACAGAAGTAATCATAATTCATAAATACATTATATTAATATCTGTTACCTCAAGTTTTGTTTTTTTACAACGCCGTCTAACTACAGTCATAGCTGTTATATTCGTCCACCTGATAAGACTTCTCGCATACAAACTTTAATCCCTTTAATTTCTTAGTTAACTGACTTCTTTTAATCCTTTCTTAGTGGATTCCAATATTATAAGAGGAATATGCCTGGTAGATATCGCTATTTAGCGATAAGGCCGCCAGAATTGTATTGTCTTTCTCCGCTTTTAATGTTTTCTTATGTATTTTGTGGAATGCAATAAAGTATATTATTATTATTATTATTATTATTATTATTATTATTATTATGTGTGCCCAAATACATATATTTATTTGCTCTACTTTGCTCTACATTTTTTGTACAAAACATTAAGGGTGAATTGCACCAGAAGCGTAGTTAAAGTTAAGGTTAAGGTTATCGTCAAATATGGCGACTTTTGCTAGGGATTTGACAGTTCATTTCACATTTTGTTATGATTAAAGTTAAAGATAAAGTTAAAGTAGGTTGATGCAACTCACTCTAACTTGCAGTACTGATATTAAAATTTAAACGCTTGATGACGTAATATTTGTATACTCCAAACACACTAAAATATGTTATTGTTAAGTAAATCATCAACATTCTGGTTATAATAACTCGTCTCCGTGACTGTCGAATTTGCACAGGACTGTCGTGCGCAAATGTCTTTTATAAAAATGTACCATGTTATAAGTTTTGATCAAATATTTCTGATGTTATATAAAAGAAACGGTTGTTTGAATCACGTTTGTGCGTGGGGTTTAAAAATGGAATACAAACTTAATATATTTACTTTGCTACAAAGCGCGAAGTGTCGCAAGAATAGGCTACTTGACCTATATTCAATTTCATTGAACAAATGCATAATTATTTCTAGTAGAACTTGGCGGAGGAAACCGTATTTCACCCTTATCATCAAATAAAAGCTTATGATTGATAAATAAAGTCGATTTGAAAATATGATTTTATGAAAATATGATTTGTACTGACTAAAACGCTTTTGCAGTACTTCCGATTTGGATGTGACGTCATCATATTCGTAATTTAATATCTTTTATTTATCGCGCTCGTTATATGTAAGTTTATTTGTACATAAATAATAAGAATAAGCCTAGAAAGATTTGCAAAATATATTTTCTTGAGTAATTCAAATAAAACACCAGTTTTATATATTATCACCATTTATTGTAGACGGGAAATGAAATGGCCAAAACTTTTCACCAAAAGTTTTCAACATTAGAAATGATTTCTAATTTCTTATTTAATTCTTTTATAATTTTTGGGCACCTTAAGACTCGTACATTTAGCACATAAAAAAATGTTAAATAAAGAGACTCTAAAATACAAATAGTATGACGTCACACTATGGCGGACAGTGTTTTCGACGCCATTTATAAGGCGTATTTTTCAATCAACATTTTTATGGGTTTTTACAGTGTAAAATAATAAAATATTAGTTTATTTCGTGAAAATTAATGATTAAGAAGCGATTAGCATGAAGAAAAAAATTAGGTCAAGTAGCCTATTCAAGATCGAGCCATAGCCATGTCTACCAGTTTGTAAGATGCATGATTTTTTGCAATAAACTACATTAATTATTTACAATCTAAATGTGTAATCAGAACTGAGAATTTTATTTTCGTACTTTGCCACCGCGAAGCGAGGTTAATAATATAAATATTCGTTAGTGAAGTGTAACATCGAAACAAAATAATATTATAAACAAAATTTTAAAATAGGCACCTAGTACCTACTCTTTTAGGCTATACAACAATAATTAAACTAAATATCTAGCAAAATAGTTATAGTCCGAGAAAATTTCTGGATTAAACCAATATTGTACTTATTAAAACTTTTATAGCATCTCTTTAGCAAAAATAAGATTTATTTACTTTTAGGTTTTCAGTGGATAAAAAGTTCACTACTATAATTTTTAACCAGTCGTTCGTCGTATTCGATAAAAAGTAAAAACTAACCAAACTAAATAATTATTGAACAAGTTTTTATTGATATAGTCGTTTTAAAATTATCAAGCTGCTTTTTAGAAGCAATAAGAAGTTAAGTAGCAATTTTGCTCAAAATAGCACTTATGCCATATTATTTCCTTACAACAATAATTATTATTAATAATCCCATTTTATGTAGTAGAATTATAATATTTTCTTTTCACTGTCTTAAATAAATCTGAACTGACAAACCTTTTACAGTATTAATTGTAAATATTATTCAATACAATATGAAAGCATAATAAGTAATAACAATAATAATTAATTAATTATATTATCTATGTGTCGCAGTCATCTGGTTCAATCTGTGATTCGATTGAATGACTAGCGTATTTATTGAATGACACCGTTCTATTGAATGACTGAAGGACAACTAGTCAAGACGCTGACTGTAACGTTTAACGTCTTGACTAAACGTCATCATAGTGAAGTCGTTAAATGGAATGCTATGATTTTTTAAAATATTTGTTGGTGGCGTAATAATAGGTTAATCTAAAAACTGACTTCAATTAAGAGGCGACGGCTACTTCTGGGTGGTTTACAAAAAAAGCGGCCAAGTGCGAGTTGGACTCGCCCATGAAGGGTTCCGCAGCAGCAATAAGGTTTATTTTTATTAAATTAAAATGTTTTTGATTTATTTTTATATTTCAGTCGATTTAATGAAATTTAGATTAAGGTTTACCATTTATGACATATAAAAAAAACTACCGGCTAGATCTCGTTCAAACCAATTTTCGTTGGTAGTTTTTATAGTAATCTACATCATATTATATATTTTTTAGAATTATCATGCCCCTACTTTAGAAATTAGAGGGGGGGGGGGACACACATTTTACCACTTTGGAAGAGTCTCTCTCGCAAACTATTCAAGTTAGAAAAAAATGATATAAGAAACCTCAATATGATTTTTGGAGACCTATCCATAGATACCCCACACGCATAGGTTAGATGAAAAAAATTTTTTTTTGTTTCAGTTGTACCTATGGGGACCCCTAAAATTTTTAATAATTTTTCCAATTTTGCATCAAAATCTTAATACGGTTCATAGACTACACCTACTTACCAAGTTTCAATAGTATAGCTCTAATAGTTTCGGAGAAAAGTGGCTGTGACATACGGACGGACGGACAGACAGACAGACAGACATGACGAATCTATAAGGGTTCCTTTTTTGCCATTTTGGCTACGGAACCCTAAAAATAACCACGATGGCTAAGGCGGGAGCTTCGCTGCGCTACGCTCCCGCCTTGCCATCTAACCTAACCAAATCCAATCGTATTGGACAGACGGAGTAATAAAATATACATTGCTATTAATTACCTAAGAATTATATACTGTTCTTATAATTTCCTATTCCGTTAAAAATAAATACATTCAATTACCTGACTGATTTCATATCCGCTCTCTTCAAAGGGCTATGTTAAAAATCGCTAACTAGTTGAACGTTGAGTGACGATTGTTCAATCAACGTTCGGCCGAGTCATTCAATTGAATGGAGTCATTCAATGAATGCGCTAGTCATTCAATCGAACCGCAGATTGAACTAGATGACTGCGACATATGCATTAGATCACGTATAACTTGTGCTACTATAATTATTACTTATTACTGGCACATACTGGCTGACTCGTAAGTCGTGTGATATTATGTATCCTTGCTCTTGATATAGTAAATACTAACACCTTCAATTATTCTAAATGCATAATTGATGTAAATTGAGCATTAAATTATTAAAAAAAACTTGAGAGGTGTGAAGGGACACCGCAGCAGAACGATTTACCTATAGTACTACTATCGAACCATGCATGTTATTTTTTGAAAATAAAAATATTTTGTATGACGTAATAAGGAAACTTTATGCCGATAGGCGCGAGTTACTTATGCTATGACCCGACCGAATTTTATTTATGGTTCCGCAGCAGCAATAAGGTTTATTTTTATGAAATTGAAAGGTTTTTGATTTATTTTTAATTTTTATATTTCAGTCGATTTAATGAAATTAAGATTAAGGTTTACACCAGTAGTTTTATTTATACGTCATAAATGACGTATAAAAAAAACTACTGGCTAGATCTCGTTCAAACCAATTTTCGTTGGTAGTATGAGAAACCTCAATATGATTTTTGGAGACTTATCCATAGATACCCCACACGCATAGGTTAGATGAAAAAAAAATTCTTGTTTCAGTTGTACCTATGGGGACCCCTAAAATTTTTAATAATTTTTCGATTTTTGCATCAAAATCTTAAGGCGTCTCCCAGACAGGCGCGGGCAGCGGTGGCGGTCGCGGCGGTTTTTACCCTTTTGGTACGGAACCCTAAAAATCAAAATAAAACTATATCCTATACCACAAACGTAACTTTTTGTGGTAATCAATGGTAACAGGTAGGCTTTTGAAATTTTCACATATTCACATAGGTACGTATAATAAAATATAAATGAATTAATTAAAATAATAAAATAACAAATAAAAAATTTATCCCATACAAAAAAGAAAAACACAATTTTGACCTATTTTTGCTTTATCCAAGACTAATGTTCTTGGCCGATTTTTTACAAATTATTATATTATTATATGGTTTACCGTCTATCACAGAGCCTCTAACATTTTTATACTGTACAATAATTTTATAGATTTTTTTTTATAAAATCTAATATTTTTATCTACTTATTTCATTTTTACAATAAAAATGATTAGATTAGTACTCCGAATTCCAATAAAAAAAAATTTCAAACCTTGGCGGCCAACCCAAAAATATCATAGGATCACTTTCATAAACAATAAAGATAAAGACAATAATGATTGTTAGTTTAATAAATCACAAAGACGCATTGTGGGGCTGACGCGGCGAGAGATCCACAGGGAGAGGCGAAAGCGGACGGGCAGGGGGAGGTAGCTCGTCGAAAAGGGGAGATGCAGCTTGTCCAAAGGGGGAGGGGTAGCTGGTATCGACCGCGCGCAACCCTGACCTTGCCACCTTTCAGCTTGCATCTCCATCCGGGAAACGCGGGCTCGAAAACATCCACACGTGGCGCTTAAAAATAGGCGCGCGGGCTCTCGGACTATAATTTAGACTATTGTTTATTTTCGGCAGATTACTGATGTAACTACTTAATATTGTATTTTTTTTTTTTTTTGCGTTCCCAATGCAAATGGAGATGCTTTGAAACAAAACTGTATAAAATGTAGAGAATACAAAATTAAAATTTTGATAGGATCAGTCAAATGTTTTTAAAGCTGTTTTAAAATACGTTTATTTTTTAAGTATACGTCTGCATAACCACCAGACACAGATTTCATAATATTAGAAAGCTTAGTGCTTATGAACATAATAAAGAACTAGCTGTCCCGGCAAATGTTGTTTTGCCATTTAAAGTATATTTTCTACATCATCGTTGATAGTTGATACATATTTTACCCCCTCTTTGTCCCCTAAGAGTGGTGGGGGCGGAAGAGAGAGAAGAAGATATCTGCGAAAACCACATACATAATAAAGAATAGGTTTGAATGTAATTCGAACATGGAATAGAATGTTTATATGACTTAGCGAATGTGTACTACTTATAAAAGTAGATGAAGGCTGACTAGCGGCCGAATACACTCGTATGTACCTGTCACGCGTCTACTATGTACTTTCATATTATGCTCTACTTGTCGATAGGGTTGTTACTTACAAGTTACAAAGTTAAGACTTAAAAGAATAAGAAAAGAGGGGTTTTACTATGGAAAAAGACCCATGCCACCTGAATATAAACAATCGTAATCTAATTATATCTAATCGAATTGCTTACTTATAAGTTATAACTAACATCCATACATCCATACAAACAAACTTGAGTCTTTATAATATTAGTAGTATATGTTATAGACCATAACGGTCTTACCACAAAAGATTTAAACACCTGTTGAACAGTTAGTTGTTTTGTGACATTTTTGTACTGAATTTTTCTCTAAACAACTGTTCAACGGGTGTTTAAATCTTTTGTGGTAAGATCCTAAGTATTTTATCACGTTGAGACTAATAGGATCGAAGAAATAAAGGAAAATGTGGAAAAACCGGGGGAAATTATTTGAAAGGGTGAAAAAAATTTGAATGCGCGGTAAATTTTACGCTCGAGGACACTTACTTAGAACAGTAATTTAGCTTCAATTTTCTAACTGAGCGCCATTATCTATCTCATAACGTCCTTATTTCCTAAGAAATATTAAAGGTAAAAGGAATAATGAAAGCTGTAAGAATCGGAATGTGTCTTAGAAGATGCTTATTTTCTTTGCCACTTATCTTGTTTATCCAATCTAAATTCTAAAGTAAATTAAAATTATTTACGTACCTAATACTGTATACGGAATACCTATACAATAAAATTTCTGTACCTGTATTTTAGTGTTTGTAAAAGTGTATTCCTATAATATTATATACGAATATCGTAGAGGGACGGATCACATTCTATCATTCTCCCGACCTAACTTTCTTTTGGTGCTCAAGAATAAGTTCGGTAGTCATTTTAATTTTCGGTTTATTTTGAAATTCCTATAGTGTGTTTGATACGCGTTGACTTCTTTTTTGCGTTGTCTATATTCTTTACTATAATACTAGACTGACAGTTTTTCGGTCAGAAACCGTAGAACAAAAAAAGATAGGGGTCGGAACTCTGGGCTACAAAATGCTCGGCGCCCTGTATATTTGCCACACTTGCTATGATGATTGACGATGCTTATCCGGCACTGCATACGGGTACTAACAAGATACCAAGTACCACCCACGCCACGAGATCTTGCCGACTGTAAACCGTCAAGCGTGAATCTGATGCTATTTTAGGTTCCGTAATAGGATAATAGGCCTTAATTGGCCTCTGCCCAGCAGTGGGACAGCATAGGCTAAAAAAGCTCGTTCCTTTGGACTTCAAGAGCCTGTTCCTGAGACTCCTGACGCTTTAGCCAAAATGCCGTTACTAATATTATGACGACCGAGAAAACGAGAATTGTTTTCATTGTGAACAGAAAATTGGTGCTGGAAGTGAATGGATTTTGACATAAATGAACTTTGGCATAGCGATGCGTTTATCAAATCCCGCAAAATTTTGTAGATCAATTCGCAGTCATAAACACACATAGATAGATGATAGATAGATAGATAGATGCTTTATTGTTCACAATAATTTAAATACAATCATGTTACTAAAACTAAAATTAACAATAACATGAATGTGGGCAAGAGCGACCTTTTGCTATAAGCGATCTCTTCCAGGCAAACCTGCAGGAGAGGAAAATTACACACAATATAAGTGCACCTTTAACATATTTTGTTGGTACATCATAATAACTATAAAATTATACTAGGTGTAACCGAGGAACCCCAAAAACCACTGATTCAGAGTGCTAACTCTGCTAAGTATGTAACTGGAGAACCAACCTGTGGTTTCTTATTTTAATCTAAAGGTAGTGGGTAATACCACGTAATACTAATTAGAATTCCTGTTCATAGCAGCACAGCGTAAATGTTATTTACACTGTGATAGCAGCATAAAGCCAATCTGAACTCTACTTATATTATAAAGTTGAAGAGTTTGTATGCTTAAACGAGCTAATCTCATAAAATTCTGGACCAATTTTAATGTAATTTGACACATAATTTAAAGAGTAGGCCGAGAAGAATGACAACGGCTACTTTTTTGCGACAAAAAGAACGGTCTCTGCGAAATCCTTATTTATATAAATCTTTATAAATATAAATAAATTAACGTTTATTCAACAAAAAACGTGGACGGAGACGCGCAGGCCGCAGAACCATCTGCATTTTTTTGTCGGTTAAAAACATCTAGATTTCGCCCTCTTTTATCATAGGTCAATATTATGATCCCATTCAATAATATGTGCTCACTGATTTGGGGAGTGTTTTAACCTTTAAAGTTACAAGTACCTTTAGAGAAATAATTATATATCCCACATAAACATTTCATGTAAAATGTTACCTCGACGACCACAAAAGGTTTGCCTGTGAAAAAGACATCACATCTAATGTAGAGCCAAGCTTCTGAATCTACGCGGCCTAACTCTAACTACATATCAGTAAGTACGTATGCCTTCGCTGTTTCGCTACCGTCGTGGAGGTTAGGCGAATATTAATAATTAGTATCTGATCTTAAGCACAGAATATGTATTAGTAGTACCAATCTTAAGTAAGTAACGAAACAGCCAAGCCATGCATACTTACTGATATTATATGTAGTTAGAGTTAGGCCGCGTAGATTCAGCAGCTTGGCTCTACATTAGATCTGATGTCTTTTTCACACAGCAAACCTTTTGTGGTCGTCGAGGTAACATTTTACATGAAATGTTTTTGGTGGGATTTATAGAAGTTTTTAGTTAATATTTATCCCGTGACCCGTGTAAACTTTCATGTCCTAATTCAAAAAACAATTGGTAAAAGTCTCACAATTAAACCAATTAAACTTCCAATATCCCCTACGAAACATATTTTACGGTGTATAACCAAATTTCGGAGTATTTTAGATATCAATAAAATCTGAAGTATTAGACCCACGGAGCTAAGGATTAGGGGAGCGTAGGGGATTGGGCCTCCGGTAAACTCACTCACTCGGCGAAACACAGCGCAAGCGCTGTTTCACGCCGGTTTTCTGTGAGAACGTGGTATTTCTCCGGTCGAGCCGGCCCATTCGTGCCGAAGCATGGCTCTCGCACTTATATGTTAAGTAAAACTTTTTTGCGACTAATTATTGTCAATAATTAATATCAACCATGTAATTAGCGTTGCGCTCTACATCACACAAATGGCATTGAATTTTAAGGCGCTATATCTATACATAATATAATAAAACTGCAGAAATGAAAATTCTGTACATTAAAGATATTTAAAAAATAATAAGCGGGGGGTGTTACTACATCACTATAGAAGCCAAAACTGTGGTTAGTTTTTTGTTCTGTCTGTCTGTCTGTCTGTATGTTTGTTCCACTATCCGAGAACACGAAAACTACTGATCCGATTTGAATGCGGCTTTCGCAGATATATTTGTCTTCTTCCAACTTAACATCTGGTGTATAAAAAATTTTCCCCCACCCCTCTAAGGGGACGAAAGAGGGGTCAGATTTTGTATCAAACTTTTTTCTTTAACACGAAAACTACTGATCCGATTTGCATACGGTTTTCGCAGATATATTTGTCTTCTTCTAACTCAAAATCTGGTGTATGAAAATCCCCCCTCCCACCCCTCTAAGGGGACCAAAGAGGGGGTCAGACTTTGTATCAAACTTTTTTCTTGGACTTACTTCATATTATTAACTGCAATGTGTTTTCGACTTAACATCTGTTGATAAAATCCCCCCCCCCCTCCCCCCACCCCTCTTAAGGGGTAAGATTTTGTATCAACTGATGAAGTAGAAATACTTAAAATGGCAAAACAACGTTTGCCGGGACAGCCAGTCGAAAATAAATTATAAGCGCTTATTACGCTACGCAAATTTTAAACTTCATTTGTATGACTATAAAGTCGTGAATACGCTGCGGCCAGAAGCTATCGGCTCGCTCGGAAAACAAGCGATAAAACGTAAATAATTACTTAATTTAAAAAATAACTAGGAGCATTTAAGCAAAATGCTTCTATACGATTTTGAGTTGCAAAGGTATCTATTAATTAGACTAATTTCCTACAATACATCTGTTTTCGTTTAAAAATAATCTTCAAATTTCGTATTTTTAAGAGGTCATTTCGAAAATTAAATGTTTCGAGGCAAAATACATTAATCGTGTTTCTAGTTCTTCTCAAACCTAGATAATTAGGCTATGAAGATATATATATCTCATTACCAGATTTGTAACATTTCTGAGGGTCCTATAGTATTACGTCAAAAAGGACAGTTGTTTTCAATATAGCGCCTTAAAATTATCAACTTTTTAAATACAACTCAAAAACTCAAAGATAAATTGAATTCACTCTCTAGATTTAATAGGACTGCCTCAAGATCTCCGTGGAGGCGTAATAAATCTCTTCATATTTGATTTTATACGACCGGTTTCTAATAGAGTGCAAAAAGCAGAATGGGTCATTGCCAGTTTTGCATTTTTAATATCCTACATACATTTTTCAAGCTCAATTTAAGCGTGACTCAAACGAATTGAGTCATACTATTCTACAAAGTTTAGTTTTAAGGTCGCAATAATGCTCCTAGTTATTGTTTAAATAAACAAAATTACGTTTTTTCGCATGTTTTCCGAGCGAGACGATAGCTTCTGGCCGCAGCGTATTCACGATTTTATAGTCATACAACTCATACAAATTAAGTATAAAATTGCCCTTGCGGTAAAATTACTTTCAATATAGCGCCTTAAGTTTAACATCGAAGTTGTATTATCTATCCTTTCCCGCTGTTTAAAATCGGCCAAGTGCGAGTTGGATTCGCCCATGAAGGGTTCCACAACAGCAATAAGGTTTATATTTTTTATTAAATTATTATTTTTAACAAGAAAATAAAACCGACTTCCAAGGTAAAAATAATAATAACATCCTTAATCCTTATATTATGAACTAAAAAGTATTCAATAAATTTTCCTACCTAAAAGTGCCTTTTTCCGAATTCGGCTAAACCTCATCTATTTCTGTTCTCAATCTTCATCATTTTGAAGTCGGTACCAGATAGCTTCTTCAGTTCTTTGACGGAATATTTGAAACTGTTGTAACTGGTACCGACTTCAAAATTATGAAGATTGAGAACAGAAATAGATGAGGTTTAGCCGAATTCGGAAAAAGACACTTTTAGGTAGGAAAAGCTTGAACTTGTACCTTGAACTCAAAGCGGAACATCGGTACTATCGAGGAAATTGATTCCTAGGCAGACAGACCAACGTCATTTGGTCGGCTCATATGTCAATTCAATGTTAATTGTGATTTGTCGGAAGGGTTTGACGTGACGCGACCACTACGTAGGTCCGCCGTCTGCCTAGGAATCAACTTCTCAGCTTCGCGCCCACTGAGTCGGCGCGGGTCGCCGCGTGCTGGGGCGGGTCGAGGCTCAGCGCAGCGCATAATGCGCTATAGCACACTGTTACCGGGTCGGGACTCGGGTCGCATCGCATTGACGGATTTTAACGCTCACTGAGGCGGAGCGTGCTGGAGCGGGCGGGGCGGGCCGGGACGGGTCGGCGCGGGTCGGCGCGCAATGCTCTGCCATGCTCTGCGCGACAAGTGACGGCGGGGCTATGCGGGGTGTGGTGGGGGCCGGGGCTTGCCGGGCCGCATCGCATCGTATCCGCTCGTCGCTTGCCGGGGCGCAGCGGGTCTTGTCGGGCCGTGTCGCATTGACGGAAATCCGCCGAGCAAAAATCCGCGCCGATGCGCGCCGGCACAGTGGGCGATACGGCGCATCCGCCTCCATACAAATTGTATGGCGGCGGATTTATGCGATGAGCCCCGGCACGCTGAGCCCCGGCAAGGCCCGCCTCAGTGTGCTCAGTCCTTCATAGTGCATATCCGATGACGGGACTCATGTTCGACACCGGGACTTTATGTCGCATCGCGGCGGGCCCCGTTCGCGCGGCACCGGCCCGGCATAGCCGCCGCGGCGCCCGCCAGTGTCGGTCATGCATCCCGCGAGGCGCGCGCCTCCCACAGTCGCGGAGCGCGCGCGCCTGTTCTTCTACTTCCCACCACCGCACTGGATACCAGAATTGTCATGTGATAGACAGGTAAAAATACAGAAAATTCCAAATAATTCCATAAATATTGCGCACTCCATAAAAAAAATCCAGAGAATTCCATAAATGTAGTCCACTTCATAAGTTTGTTGATCTTCTTTCCAACCTCTGCACTGAACACCAGATTTAACATGCGATAGACAGGTATTCCAGAGAAATTATATTTCCATACTTACATGTAGACTGTTATAGAGCATAATAAGTTTTGCTAAGTTGCGCGCTGAGTTTCTTTGCGAATTGTTATTTTCATATTTCATTTCAAGTTCAGGACTAAAAAAACACCTAGTAAATAATAGCATGTGAAGCATTTTAACTGTTAAAAAACTTTTATTTGAAAAGTAGAGCTCCAAGGTGAACTTGTAATATTATGATTTATGATAGTACAATTTATGAACGCAACGTTTTGAAATTTACAATATATTTATATTTTGTACTATAAATATTTTCACAACAAAAACAAAGGTTTTCGCTTCATTTTTATTAGTTCCTACTAATAATCGCCCCCTTCAATACCGTACAATATTATATTGCGCGATTTTAATAATTTCACACACACACAAGCGCAGTCCGTTGCTTTTGTGACCTTCACTTGTTTTCAATATAATTGTATGCGCTGAAATTTATTATGTGTGGCATTATGTACTTTGAACTCATGCAAAAGTTTTCATTGTTTATACGATCCAATGAAACATATTTCTGTACTGTTTTACTACTTTACATTATTAGTACTAATAGAGTAGAGTTTGGACTTTGGTCTTCCGTAACCACGACAGCTACGCGTCTGCTACGCCGATGGTTGCAAGTTCAAATCTTACTGATACATTATTCTCTATCTTTACTATTCTCGTATTGCCGAATCCTGCCCATAGCGGTCATTGACCCCCTGTCAGAAAACTTGTTATAATTATAATAATATGTATTATGTCATCGTTTTTTAGGCATCCATTAGACGGTAGGTTTTGCTGTCAGTTTTACCACAGTCATGACTGTCGACGAAAATCTGGATACATTTGTCAGTCCATCTGTCACCATCAGTCAAACATAATTCATGATTGACGGAATTAACTGACGCTTGCATGAGCGTCTAATGGATGCCTTAGACAAACCGCGATTGACAATGAAGTGACAGATCATGTTTTTAGTCTAAGTGGGCGCCTAGACTTACAATAATATTTAGCAATATCTCGTATTGCGTAATATTATTGGCCGTCTAGGGTTGATTTTGAACATCGCGCGCCTTCATACCCCAGTCAAGTTAGACATTTGAGGTTGCATAAATTCGCACCAAGCTGAAAATCGGTAAAATTGACTGGGGTACCTATGGGTTCAATAAAATTAAAACGTGATATTATTGACAACAAAATTGCTCGTCTAGGCCCCAATATCAGGTTTCAATTTTATTGAACAGTTTATTTGACAATTAGATACAAGGTGCGCGATGTTCAATATCAACCATAGATGGTCAATAACATTACGCAATACGTGATATTGCAGGCTCTATTTTTGTAACGAAACTGTACAATGTACATGTTAATAGCACAATGAACTAAACGTCAACAAGTATAACACACAAATTAAAAAGCCTAAGGCAAGAAATACACGGTCGTCAACGGCGCGCGGCGGTTGACGACCACGCAAAATCTATAATGAAAAACTGGTTGACAACACGTTGCAACCGTGTGGCTGGCAACGCGCATACTATTTTTTGCTGTTGACGACCGCCGTTGGCGACCGTGTATTTCATACTTTAAAATTATTGGACACGCGTCTTCCGTGGAATTGTCGAGAATCACATCGTATTATTTGTGTGTTATACTGTTAACATAAAGTTCATTCGTTTTCGTTTCAAAAAGTCGCTCCTATTCCGCGGCGGTGTACATTAATTATTATTAAGTAAAAGCACAGTAAAAGGGCGATATGGTATTTTGCATACTTGAGAACTCAGTTTGAAGTATATCACTTCAAACTCTTAAAAAATTGGCATTATCATTCTAGGAGCTACCTACAGGTTTTCCCATTAATCTGTAATAGTCTGTGTCTTT
Organism: Plebejus argus; assembly: GCA_905404155.3. NCBI lineage: Eukaryota > Metazoa > Arthropoda > Insecta > Lepidoptera > Lycaenidae > Plebejus > Plebejus argus. The sequence goes on from FR989932.1 coordinate 8,416,670, forward strand.
ATAAAAGTAAGTTTTTTTCTTAACCTAGGTTAGGTTGCACGTTGCACCAGAGGCGTAGTTAAAGTTAAGGTTATCGTCAAATTTGGCGTCCAATATCCATAATGGACTTTTACTAGGGATTTGACAGTTCACTTGACTTTTTGTTAAGGTTAAAATTAAAGTTGGGGGCGATACCGGTCCGTCCACGTCGTGTCCCTGGGCACCTCCCCCGTGCCATCGTGAGCTTTTTCACGGTGACACGGGAGGGGTGGCTGAACGCCGGTATGGCGTGTGTTTGTGTGCGTGTCTATCTTGTATGTTTGGCTGCGCCCGCAGTGTGACGAATGGGCCCGCGACCCGGGGTGTCGGAGTTTAGTATGATGGGAGACCGTAATAAGCAAAGTATTCTCCGGGTGGGTCCCGGCTCCTCAGGGGCCGGGGAATCCCATGCGCCGTCTTCGGACGGTGGCCGGCCCTCGTATACGGAGGGGCCACTTATTACGAGGAAGGACGAGGGGGCCGCTAAGGCGGTGAAGAAAGACGAGGAGGCCGCTAAGGCGGCGAGGCAGCGGGCCATTTTGGCTGCGTTAGGAGGAGGAAGTGACAGCGCGAAGAAGTGCGAAAGCCCGAAGCCGGCGCCCATTGCCGTGCCGGCGGCGGAGCTTTTAACGGACGAGGACATTGACTTCAGTCAGCCGCAGCCCAACGGCGTTGAGCGGATGCTGAAGTTAATGCAGAAGAAGAAGCTGAGAGGCGACAAGGATCTTCCGCGTGTCTTTTTGACACGGGACGTGAAAATGCCGCCTCCAAGCACCGGAAAGGACGACATTGGTAGAGACTCCCCTCGAGGTCGAGTCTCCCAACATGGATTTGACGACAGCGAGAACTGGCTTTCGGACTCCAGTGGGATGTCTGGCATGTCGCTGGACTCCGGAGGCCTGCCCGCTTTCTCGACCAGAGCACGCCGCAAGAGGCGCTCTGATGAAGACATGGCACCGCCCCTTAGTAAGGGAGCGGTACCGAAACCCAAGAGAGGACGCGGCCGCCCGCCAACGACCGGACAATATGTCGGTCGGGCAAAGGCGCAGGCCGACCTAAATAGAGAGAAGGAGGAGGCCCTTCGACTTCAGGCTGAAGAAGAGGTGGCCGAGGCAGCCAGGGCCGCTCGAGAGACGCGATCTTCGCTCCTCGCGAGTCCTGTGCCCATGGAAAGTGACAAGCCGGAGCAGACCATCAACGCTCTGGCTCAATGTGTTGAGACTTCGTTGACAACGATCACCATGGTCGCAACGAAGTCCAACAATCTGAAGGGGACTTTCCAACGTCTTCTGAAGGAGGCGGTCAGCGATATACGCGCGACCGTCGCCGAAATGAAGAACCGCGGAACGACGGATGAAGTAAGAGCCCTCGAAGCTCAAAATGCGCGGCTCCAACAGGAGGTGGAGTCTATGCGCAGAGAAATAGAGGGTCTACGTCAGCAGATGTCAAAGCCGGCCGAGCAGGACATGCGCCAGCTGTTGTCTGAGGTCTCTCGCTCCAACGTAGAGACCTTCAGCAACATGCTGAACGCTCGGCTGGCTGGACTGGAGAGTCGGCTCCTTCCAGAGCCCCGACTGAGACCTCCGCTCGCGGCGGACAGGGCCCGGAGTGTTACACCGGCCCCCGTCAAAAGCGTCGAGGCACCACCGGACGAGACGCCGGGGCCCCCGAAGCAGAAGGCCAAGGGGAAACCGGCCCCAAAGAAGACATTGCAGCCAGTCGCTGCAGCGGCCCCGCAAGTGGCCTCTGCCGCGCCCGAGACGCTCAAGGCCAAGAAGGGCCGAAAGAAGAAGCGGCCGTCGATGGCCGCTCAGGAAGTGGTACAGGGGGGAGCGAACACCAGCTCCCCTCGTACTGAGGCCCCGTGGACCACGGTAGGTCCCAAGGGCGGAAAGAAGAAAGGGGCGGCTACACCATCTACAGCCGCCCTGAAGAAGAAGAAGAAGCCGAGGCTTCGCGTCCCCGCCACTGCGGCCGTCGCTCTCACTATTGAGGAGTCGGCCGTGAAGGCGGGTTTGACGTACGCCAAGGCGATTGAGACGGCCCGTCGGGCGATGAGCATCGCGGAGTTTGACATTCCGCAAGTCCGCTTCCGCCGGGCCCGAACTGGAGGGTGCCTCCTCACTATCGCCGGTGAGGGGGCAGAGAAGAAGGCGGACGCCTTTGCCGCGAGGCTCAAGACCGTTCTGCCTCAAGAGGTGAAAGTCGGGCGGCCAGCTGCGAGCGCGGAGATGCGCATCGCCGGCCTTGACGACTCTGTGACGGCCGCCGACATCATGGAAGCGGTCGCACTGGAAGGAGAATGCCTGGCCGGCGATGTCCGGGTGGGGCCCATCAGAGAGGGGCCACGGGGGGACGGATCGTGTTGGGTCCGCCTCCCAGTCGCGGCCGCCAAGAAGCTCTCGAGCTCTGGGCGGTTGCGGGTTGGTTGGGTGTCGGCGAGAGTGGCGTTGCTGGCCGCGAGGCCAACGCGCTGCTTCCGCTGCCAGGACACCGGCCACGTGGCTGCCAAGTGCCGGTGCCCGGTGGACCGTAGCCGGACTTGTTTCCGGTGCGGGAAACCGGGGCACAAGGCGGCGGAGTGCGGGGCTGCAGAACCTAACTGCGCCCTGTGCGAGGCCGCTGGCAGGGCCGAAAGGGGGCACGAGCTGAGCAGATGTCCGTCTGCAAAAAAGCCGGCCCCCGGAGAAGACAAGGTGCCGACCAAAAAGGCCCGACAAAAGTCGCGGCCTAGGGGCGCACGGGCTCCGCCCGTTTCCGCCCGAATGGAGACGGATGCCTAAGACCCGTGGGCGGTGATCGGGGGATCCCGCCCACAACATGGGTCCCGAGATGGCAAGCTCCCCTATGGCCCGGGGGGCTCTCGGTGAGGTACGCGGCTCAAGCCGCTGGAAGAACGTGCCGGTTGCGGCTGCGCGCGGGATGTGGACGGAGTTGAAGTCGCTCCGCGGTGCCCGTCCCTCCCGCACTAGGCGCATGACGGAGGGCTGGGGGGGGTTTTAGTGGGTAGACCTCTCGAGGGAGTCCCACATACCCCCACCCCTTTCCCCGAGGGGGTGGGGGATACGTAAAGTATTTCCCCTCCTATAAAAAAAAAAAAAAAAAAAAAAAAAAAAAGGTTAAAATTAAAGTTATAGTTAAAATAAGTTGGTGCAACCAATCAGTGATCAACTCAATTAATTAACTTGAACTTACTAGCGGTGTTTTAAGCTCCGCTGAGTATTATGATATATTAACATCATTTTTTGGGTTCCGTACCCAAAGGGTAAAAACGAGACCCTATTACTAAGACTTCGCTGTCTGTCCGTCTGTCTGTCTATCTGTCGCCAGGCTGTATCTCAAGAACCGCTATAGCTAGTCTTCTGAAATTTTCACAGATTGTGTATATCTGTTGCCGCTATAACAACAGTCAACAAATACTAAAAACAAAATAATATTAATATTTAAAGGTTGCTGCCATACAACAAACGTGATGTTTTCGGCCTTTTTTGCTCGATATCAATAATGGCAACAGGTAGGCATTTGAAATTTGAAAAAAAAAATGTGTACCTACTTTAATTTTTATTTATTTATTTAACATACATAACATCTTAAGTATAGGAGTTCACAATATTAATAGGTTGCTTACAATACCATATTACATGATTAGAGTGTACACTTATTTGAATTGCATTAGGAATTACATTATATTTAACCAGGGGACCCCAAACTAGGCAAAGCCTGTATCTTGGTGGTCCGTTATATTTTATTACAGAATATGATTTAACGCGAGTCCGTGCAAAAGAACAACCTTCATTAAAAAAAAAACAAAAAAAAACAAAACTATGCCTTGATTATGTTACAATTGTTACATAATACTTACATAATATTATCACACAACATAGTAATCACTTATGGTAAGCAATTTAGAATAATCAAAATACATTAGAATAATAATAGTAAATAAGTTTCAAATACTAGTACATTTTTATAGTTAATTTGAACAAGTAAAATTTTAATTTAATGGTTATAATAATAGTGTTATAGTAAATTTGAGTTTTAATTATACAATTTCATCAAATTAGATAATAGAACAAAAGAATGTCAACAAATTAATAAAATAATTCCATTTACAAATCAGTTGATTAATATAAAATAAACTGAAATAATTTGCATAATAAAAGAATGTAAAAAAAAAAAAAAATCATAAAATTAATAAAAGGACAATGGCGAACACTCTCGCGATATGATTATTAATAATATTTAAATAAAATAAAAATTTAAGGGGGCTCCCAAACAAAAAACACAATTTTTGGCCTATTTATGCTCTATAACGGTACAGAACCCTTCGTGCACGAGTCCGACTCGCACTTGGCCGATTTTATTTTTACGTAACTTAGTCCAATTTAACCCCGCCAAGACACAAGTCTGCGCGTTCACCACTAAAAAGTCACCAATGGTCATATATCCTCGTTTCGAGGGCACATCTTTAACCATCTCCCCTAGCATTGAGATACTTGGCGTCAACATATCGAGCGAAGTCCAGTTCAGATATCATCTAGAGGGTAAGGCCAAGTTAGCCTCGAAGAAGCTTGGTGTTCTTAACAGAGCGAGACAGTACTTCAGTCCGGACCAACGCCTACAACTCTACAAGGCGCAGGTTCGGCCTCACATGGAATATTGTTCTCATCTCTGGGCAGGGGCGCCAAAATACCAACTGCTCCCTCTGGATCGTATCCAACGAAGGGCCGCTCGAATTGTTGACTGCCATAGTGTTTCGAACAGCTTGGACCCCTTGGAATTACGCCGAGATGTAGCTTCACTCTGCATCCTCTATCGGTTGTATTACGGGGAGTGCTCTGAGGAATTGTTCGGAATCATACCACCTGCAACTTTTCGCCATCGTCCCACGCGAAAAACATACCATCCTCATCATCTTGATGAGTGGCAGTCTTCCACAGTGCGATTTTCGCGTAACTTTCTGCCGCGCACTGTAAAACTCTGGAACGAACTGTCACCAGCAGTATTTCCGGACCTATATGACCTGCAAACCTTCAAGAAAAGAGCGTATTCCCTCTTAAAAGGCCGGCAACGCACCTGCAGCTCTTCGGATGTTGCGAGTGTCCATGGGCGACGGTAGTTGCTTACCATCAGGTGACCCGTTTGCTCGTTTGCCCCCTTATTTAATAAAAAAAAAAAAAAAAAATTCTGGTGCCATATCACATTATAATAATATTATAAGTTATAACTTATAAGGTACAATTCTGAGTTCACTTGTCCTAATTATCATTGAAAACAGTTACAATTTACATAAAAATTTACATACATAAACGAAAACTTTCGGCTTCATGATTACTGATAAGCGAAATGTCAGTTGTAATGCGATATTAACATATTAATGACGTCGCTATTGTACCATCGAGGAAATGGATTCCTAGGCAGTTGACAGACCAACGTCATTTGGTCGGATCATGTTAGGGAACATACCCATTCTACGTGACCCATTTAGGGGGGGAGAGGGGTCTTCAAAATACTACGCTCGGTCACAAGAGGGGGGAGGGGGTCTAGATATTTGTCACGTAGTCAATTTCGCCGAGAGAAACGTCATACAAAAATTTTTTTTTTCACTTCAATTTCACTCTTTCTAAAAATTATTAAAAATTATTCTTGTCAATACCACGTGAACATTTGAGGGGGGGGGTTTCTTGGCATATACTACGCGTGGTCACCAGGGGGAGGGAGGGGGTCAAAAAATCTTAAAAAGTAGGTCACGTAGTATGGGTATGCTCCCTCAATTCAATGTTAATTGAGATCTGTCCGCTGGGTTTGACATGGTTTGACTTAAGAATGCTCCAACCGGAAAATTAGCAGGTCGGATGTCTGTCAGTACGAATATCGACGTTAATGACATTAAAATAAGATTCATGTTAGCGCGCCTTGTACAGTGGCGGTTACGACGCTCGCCGCGTTCTTGATATGGCGAAAATGTATGAAAAAATTTGAGAAATTTTCTTATTTTTCTTATAACTGGAAAAGTTGTTTATTTTTATATAAAATTTTTAGCGGACTTTATAGAGGACTAAATAAGCAACATTTTTTTTGTATATTTATTTTCCTCAGTTCAGTGTATTTAGATATTAATGTACCTAATCAGACCCCATTTTTTTCATATTTTGCGATTATTGTGATGGTTAAAACGTATTTTAAGTGAAAATTTTGTATGCGGCTATAGAATTTTTATGGTACAGTCGTGGAGATGAATATATTATCTTTCATTTGAAACCAAAATATCCTCGCAGTTTGACTCCTAATTCTTTAATAGGGTACCGGAAAATCGCTGATATTTGTAATAGCGTCCTTATCGCGACCAAACTACGTAGGTCCCCCATCTGCCTAGGAATCAACTTCTCTGATACTACAATGTACATAATGTATTCAGCTGGTACTTACTTTATTTGCTGTCTGTCGGCGCGGCGACCCGACCGCAACTTTACACATTTATTTTTAAATTTCGGTGTACTGCAGTCACTAAAGAAAAGGTTCAGCTTATTTTACCCTCTCGATTTTGTCATAAAGAGACAATATTATATTGCTATGTCTATTGTCTGTGTTAAATTTGCTAATGATTTTACGGGTTTTAGCTATGGTAAAAAAATTATTTTCTCATTTTCATTATACTGCATTTCGTTAGCCAATTATTATTAACTTGATTGTTGTTGATAAATGATAACAGTATGTTTAATCAATAAAAATATTACTGATGTAAACAACACACTATACAGAGTACGTCAAAACATATTTTTCTCAGTTTGATCATAGTGTAATAAATGTATGATTGGTCCATGGTTTGATCAATACGCAGTACCAATGCGACTTAGGAGTTGTAATAAAATATTCATAATAATATTTTTCCACCTCTTGTATACGTAAAGAATACACTTGCGATTGTTAAAAATAAACTTACGAAGGCGCTAAGTAATATACTTACAATAAACCCCCTTTAGTATGTAATGTATTAGAAATAAGATCTATAATGTGAAAATACCAAAGTTTTAGTAGATATTCATTCTTATCTGTTAGGCCTAAAGCGACTATTCTAATTTCTATTAACGTATCAAACGTGGACAAAACAAATTTTAACGTGGGTATGCACAATTATTTGCACAGTCTCTATCGTTTCAATTTTCATCTGCAAGAGCTTACCCCATTCTAAAGCTTGACCCGAGAACTACTTTATCTGTATATGTAAATGCCACTTTTCGTCATATTTTATACATCTCCTCACCTACCCAGACCAAGTAATGTTTAGGCTATGTTTGAACTCTATTAATTAGTCGATGATTGATTCTTTATGAAAAGTTCCCGCAAAATCGGTCGAGCGGTTCTTCATTTATATCTATACTTACATAAAATAAAACTGTAGAAATGTGAATTCTGTACATTAATAATATTCAAAAAAATAATAAGCGGGGGGTGTCACTAGGTCGCTATAGAAGCAAAAAATGTGGTTAGTTTTTTGTCTGTCTGTCTGTATGTATGTTTGTTCCACTATCACACGAAAACTACTGATCCGATTTGAATGCGATTTTCGCAGATATATTTGTTTTCTTCCAACTTAACATCTGGTGTATAAAAATTTTTCCCCCCACTCCTCTAAGGGGACGAAAGAGGGGTCAGATTTTGTATCAAACTTTTTTCTTTAACACGAAAACTACTGATCCGATTTGCATACGGTTTTCGCAGATATATTTGTCTTCTTCCAACGCAACATCTGGTGTATAAACTCCCCCCCCCCCTCTCTAAGGGGACTAAAAAGGGGGTCAGATTTTGTATCAAATTTTTTCTTTAATGGACATACTTCATATTATTAACTGTATTTTCCAACTTAACATCAGGTGTACACAATTTTTCCCCCCACCCCTCTTAGGGGACAAAAGAGGGGGTAAGATTTTGTATCAACTGATGAAGTAGAAATACTTTAAATGGCAAAACAACGTTTGCCGGGTCAACTAGTATTATTATATTATAATAAAAGGAAATAAAAAAGGGAATACCGAAATTGAAGGTTGTGACATTTAGAAAATTGAAAGACAAGGCGTATTATTCCAAGTAAAGAGGATTACGGGCTTATTGGAGATCATTTCATATTATACTTACCAAACTCATTATTAAGGCCGTCACAGACCTAGCTTTTTTTTATTTATAGCTATTTATTTATAGCTAGGCATATTAATATATATTTTCTATACAATTTTCGCGTGACCACACACTTAGCTATAATATATATTTCTGGTCTCAGTGTGTTTAGTACGGTATATTAAGGTACTAGATGTCCCGTGCGGCTTCGCCCGCGTAAATTAGGAATTTTACGAAAACCGTACATTTTCCCGCAAAAAGTTCTGTCCCTTCACGTGGTCTATTCTATATCTGTGAGTTGTGACAAATAATATCAAAAATGCTCTAGTACTTCGTGAGATAAACCCTTTCTAGTTTCTAATAATTTTCCCGGGTTTTTCCACATTTTCTTCTGATTCTTCGGTCATATATATTTTAGTCTTAGCGTAAGTAATAATAAATAGCCTTCCTCGATAAATAAGCTATTTAACACTGAATTTTTTTTTTAATCGGACCAGAAAGTACTTCCTAAGATAAGCGTGTTCGAGCAAACAAACAAACTCTTCAGGTTTTAAATAATATTAATAGATATACATTTTTTAAATCGATTGACAAACTCGAGTCTCGATCTAAAAGACTATGAAACGTATCATGGGACGATACCGTGGGAGAGCCATGCTTCGGCACGAATGGGCCGGCTCGACCGGAGAAATACCACGGGCTCACAGAAAACCGGCGTGAAACAGCGCTTGCGCTGTGTTTCGCCGAGTGGTGAGTTGACCGGAGGTTCGCGTAGTGTATATTTTCTTTGCCGGAGGCCCAATCTCCTACCCTTTTCCCTTCCCTACCCTCCTTTATTTCCTTCCCTACCCTCCCCTATTCCCTTCCCTATCCTCCCCTACCCTATTACGCTATTCCCTCGTAAAAGGCCGGCAACGCACCTGCAGCTCTTCTGATGCTGCGAGTGTCCATGGGCGACGGAAGTTGCTTTTCATCAGGTGACCCGTTTGCTCGTTTGCCTCCTTTTTTCATAAAAAAAATGGTACTTGGTAGTGATGATGATGATGATGACGAATGTAATTTGCATAGTAGAATCTGCTTTCCGATCTTAAATCAACACCGAAACTCTCAAACGTATATCTATGAAGAGTCAGGAGTTCTCCCAGCAGCTCCCGAACCATGGGTGGGTGTCGCTGGGTCTAAAATCTTACTTGTTGTTAGCATATACTCGGAATACTTCTCATGAAACCAAAGTCACCACATGTTTCCATATAAATTTTGAGGAGTTCCCTCGATTACCCATGGATTCCTTCATCAGATCACCATTTTTGTGAACATGATATTAAATTGGGATAATGCCCTATATACCAAAAGAAAAATTTTGAAAATCGGTTCACAAACGGCGGAGTAATCGTTGAGCATAAAAAAACGAACATAACACCTCCTCCATTTTGAAAGTTGGTTAAAATTATAGCCTATGTGTTATTCTGATGCTTAAGCTATATTGTTGTAAAGTTTCATTAAAATCCGTTCAGTAGTTTTTGCGTGAAAGAGTAACAAACATCCATACATCCATACATCTATACATCCAAACTTTCGCCTTTATAATATTAGTAGGATATTAATATATATTATAGCTAAGTCTGTGACGGCCTTTATGTTACCACTCCAATTTGATATTGTATTGTCACTGGCGAATATCTTTCATATTACAAGGCCGGAATGCCGGATTTTATATGCGGCGGACGCATAATATAATTCTAGCCTAAGACTTTGAGTGTAAAAAGTGTATACGGTATATCGTATATATCCTGTATACGGTATATCCTGTATGTTTTTCGTGACTTTAGTTCATCGCAAAATTTCGACATTCCTAAAAGTCTACACACTAAGTTTAAAGGACTATAATTTAACTGAGGCCATACAATATTTAAAGTTATAAAAAGTAGCCCACGTAGGGTGACGTAAGTTACTTTAGAAAAATCTTTGCTGTCCCGGTTTTTTTACTTGAAGCCACGGATTATACCTATTATAACATTCAGTTAACATTATTATGCTCACTAAACTATTTGTAAAAATAAAACGTTGTTTGTTAGTAGGTACTCGACGTAATGTGTTTTTTTTTTCATGACAGTTAGTCTTTTTTATTGATATGTAAACATTTATAAATTGTAACATGCGATTGTGATGGTCGTATCGGGTTTTGTTTCGCCGGATATTACGAGAACGATAAAATTAGTAACGAAACACTGACGAACACTTGTCAATTAACCAAACAATGTGATAAGTACAGTTGAGGAAATTGTGTGCAAAGCGCGATCCGTGGAGGTAATTTTTTTGGCCAATTTTGAATTTGGGCAAAGAGATCCTAAACGTGAAAATCCAAAAAGCTCGTGAAGCAAATGCGAAATTGTATCAGTCTAAAGTGCAAAGCCGAATTCAATAAAATTCAGTGCAGCAGTTTTGAGTGCCGGGGCCTTTCCCGGGACCTTTCCCGGAAAATTCGTATGTTAGCGCGAAAATTTTACTTTTTTTGAGATATAAAACATACTGAAAATATCCATAGGTTATTTCATATTGTACTATTTTTTACGAAAACAAACTCATTTGAACTGGTTTTTCTTTACATCTAGTCTAGTCTAGTCTTCTCTATCTAGTCCAAATATTATCTTCTACTAGATGACGCCCGCAACTCCGTTGCGCCAAAATTCGTTTATCGCGCGGGAACCGTACATTTTTTCGGTATAAAAACTATCCTGAATATCCTATACCAAATTTCAGCAATATCGGTTCAGCGGTTCAGACTTCAGGCGGAGTTGGCGGACGGACAGATGGATGGACAGACAGACAGACAGACACACGGACAGACATTCTTTCCCATTTATAAAACTAGTATGGAAACATATTAATATAAACAAAAAATACGTTACATCACAATTATTCACATACAAAAAAATCGCCTTTAACATTATAGTCGGGTGCGGAAGTGGTGTATTTAGGCCGCGGTAATGATTTTGCTTTGACCGTGACCTCGGGAGTCGGGGTACTCGAGCACTCGTACGTGTCGTCGGCTTACAGCCATCCGAATTGACAACATTTCAAAAATTTTAAGCCTTAAAATAAAAAATACCGTTTCTTTAGTTTCTTTTCCTGATATCAAAAAAAATTCAAAATTTTTTTATATTGCTTATTTACTGAGAAAATGAAGAAAAACTGAAAAATACGCCGTGACGTCATACTTACGGCATATCAGACATTTTTTCTTTGCCTGGTGTAAAAGCGTTTTAAAAAAACATCATGAAGCATAAAAAAACAGTCACTGTCAACTGTGCTGTCAACAATGACATTTCTACATACGAAAGTACCACGATGACATTGACAGACGTCCTAATAAACGTAAGAAACTTACACTGACATATTTTTTCTTTTGTAAAGTAATGGAATTAACCGTTCAGGCGTAAGTATGACGTCACTTGGCGCTTACATCTCTTTAGAATACGAAGGATTAAAATCTATTTTTTAGGTATCTTAAAAACATAATTTAGAAAAAGCAAGAAACACGTGTCGCCTTATTTTAAGTCTACTTTCTTATAAAATAATAAAAAGCCATGTTAAAATTTTGAAATGTTGTCAATTGATCGGTTATCCGAGCAGTTAGCAGAGCTGTAGCAATGTCGATGAAAGCTAAATAGAGTAGAGCCTGGGGTTGAATTAAGTTTTCTGGCATATTTTCATTATGCTTAACACAGTTTTATAAGCTTGGGTTGTATGTATGTAACGGAGTCTTTATGCACTTAATAAAATATTATAATTAATTATTTAGAAATTTTGCATACCTACGTATTAAAAGTCAGTGGCATTGAAATCATTAGTTGAATTAAAAAAAACAATTAAAAAGGCGTATTTTTCAGTTTATTTAAACCAGGGCTCGAAAAACGTTATATTTTTCGAAACGTTATCGCCTTAAATACCTAAAGAACATTATATTGCGGTTTCGTTCGGAACGGAACGCTATTCGGAACACTATTTGAGAACATTATGATTTTTTCGTTTTTGATCCTTAAAACGGTTTTAACCGGTTTTTGCCATTTCCTCGATCGATATAACAAAAACTATTATTTTTCGGTCATTCATTCGCGGGATCGCGGCCATAGTGTGAGAAGTGAGAACTGAGAGTAGAAAAAAAGATCCCACAAAAAGCATTTTCATGTAAAAATGTTGCCAAGATGAGAACATAATATTATTATAGTTCGTGGTGTCAAAAAGTAGTGAAATCTCATGTAGAGCCAAGTTTCTAACCTTACATACTTAGCCCTAAATCTAAAAACCTTAATTTTACATCAAAGCGCGGCAAAATATTTGATAATAATATAATGTGTCAGCCGAACGAGAAGAATCTAAAAACTCTACACATTAGTCAAAATCGATAGCCTGGCCATTTTTCTTTAGTTAGGGTATATTAAGTTCAAAGCCCTGCCGAATAACAAAATGGCCAAGCCACCGATTTTGACTAATGTGTAGAGTTTTTAGATTCTTCTCGTTCGGCTGACACATTATATTATTATCAAATATTTTGCCGCGCTTTGGTGTAAAATTAAGGTTTTTAGATTTAGGGCTAAGTATGTAAGGTTAGAAACTTGGCTCTACATGAGATTTCACTACTTTTTGACACCACGAACTATAATAATATTATGTTCTCATCTTGGCAACATTTTTACATGAAAATGTTTTTTGTGGGATTTCATTTCTTTTTGTAAGTTGGTTTACGTTGTTTTTTTTTTAGTTAATTTTTTCTTTCTTTTTTTTGGTGTATTTCTTTTAGGTTTCAGTACCCAGAGGGTAAAACTGGAACCCTATTCCTAGACTTTAGTGTCTGTCAGCTGCCCGTCTGTCTGTCTGTCTATCTGTCTCTTGGAAGTATCTCAAGAACGGTAGTAGCTGGAGAGTTGAAATTTTCATCGATCATGTATTTCAACAAAATAAATTTAATATTTTGCGGGGCTCTCATACAACAAACGTGGTTCTATTTTTTCCTATTGATATTTGATAATAATTAATAAATAATAGATGTCGCTGCTGGTCGTCTACATCGCATAATACTTGTAAATGTACTCTAGTCAATAAGAGATTTCACTGTTAGGTATCTACATCGCACTATTGTTTGACGTGATTATGTTTTAGCCGTTTAACTTTTAGGCACAGGTTTTTTCTTTGAACTAACCGATGTTGTTTACATCCTACAATTAAATATTTGCAAAGAAATGCTGAGACTACGACTATACTTTGAACTTACATATTTTTAAAATGATTTAAGGTCTAGAGTCTGCAAAGTAAAGTTATTAATAATATACTTAAGGAACATACAATTATAATATACAAGCTGTTGCCCGCGAGCCCGCGACTCCGTCCGCGTGGACTTCAGCTTTAAATAGCGCGCGGTAGTACCCGTCATAAAGCAATTTCTATTATAATATAATAATATTATATGATAAGTAGTTCTCGTTGCTACATTACTGCAAATTGCATTTGCACGACAGACATACGACAGACTACAGGTGCTTCCGGGGGACGCTTACTTCAAACTTCAATGTTTACAGACAGACAGAAAACATTTCTTACATATTTCAAACTAGCTGTCCCGGCAAACGTTGTTTTCCCATTTAAAGTATTTCTACTTCATCAGTTGATATAAAATATTACCCCCTCTTTTGTCCCCTAAGAGGTGTGGGGGAAATTTTTTATCAACAGATGTTAAGTTAGAAAACACAGTTAATAATATTATGAAGTAAGTCCAAGAAAAAAGTTTGATACAAAATCTGACCCCCTCTTTGGTCCCCTTAGAAGGGTGGGAGGGTGGGATTTTTATACACCAGATGTTGAGTTGGAAGAAGACAAATATATCTGCGAAAACTGTATGCAAATCGGATCAGTAGTTTTCGTGTTAAAGAAAAAAGTTTGATACAAAATCTGACTCCCTTTTTCGTCCCCTTTGTGGGGTGGGGAGAATTTTTTTATCACCAGATGTTAAGTTGGAAGAAGACAAATACATCTGTGAAAACCGCATTCAAATCGGATCAGTAGTTTTCGTGTGATAGTGGAACAAACATACAGACAGACAGACAGACAAAAAACTAACCACATTTTTGGCTTCTATAGCGATATTGTAGTGACACCCCTCGCTTATTATTTTTTTAATATTATCTTTATTGTACAGAATTTTCATTACTACAGTTTTATTATATGTATAGAAGATTTTTGCATAGGGGGTTATTAACAGCTGGGGAGTGGGGTCGAAGTCGAACATCAACTCTTCAATCGGTGGCTTGGCCATTTTGTTATTCGGCAGGGCTTTGAACTTAATATACCCTAACTAAAGAAAAATGGCCAGGCTATCGATTTTGACTCATCTGTAGAGTTTTTAGATTCTTCTCGTTCGGCTGACACATTATATTATTATCAAATATTTTGCCGCGCTTTGGTGTAAAATTAAGGTTTTTAGATTTAGGGCTAAGTATGTAAGGTTAGAAAATTGGCTCTACATGAGATTTCACTACTTTTTGACACCACGAACTATAATAATATTATGTTCTCATCTTGGCAACATTTTTACATGAAAATGTTTTTTGTGGGATTTTATATTCTGATTTATGACTTATGAGACACTAAGTTACAAAAAATATTTATTAAATAAATAACTAGTACATATAATCAAAGTTTATATTTTATAACACGTCGCATTGAAAATTCGAGCGCGAATGACATAGGTGCACAATAATTAGCAGGCGGCGCGGCATGGCAGTCGGCACTGCGCTTTGACAAAAACAAGTTTATTCATGTCGACCCGTGGTCAGCACTCAGTGGTCCCGCTGTGTGGATTTAACCGTTTTATTTCGGTTTTCAAAACGTTCTCATTTTGTTTTCGTTCCCAAAAACGTTATTGCAAAGACCTGTTCCGAACGATTTGAAACCGTTAATTAAATAGCGTTCTCATTTCGTTTTCGTTCCTAAAAAACGTTATTGCAAAGAACTGTTCCGAACGATTTGAAACCGTTATTTAAAATAACGTTTTCGAGCCCTGATTTAAACTATTATTTAATATTCATCAGTTATCAGCAACATAATATTATTGACGGAATAGGGGCACGGGGCGACGCACCGTTAGCGGAATCGAGCTGCGGCGCGGCGCCATGCCGTGTCAAAGCGGCGGCGTCGTATCGTTGCACGGTGACGGCGCGGCGCCGCGCCGTGGCCCGTGTATAATGAGGACGCCGCCTACCGTGTAACAATTTACTTAATTGGTCGCAGTTAGCGCGCAGTTCCCACTATTGACACATTTCAGCCGCTGAAAGCTTTTATGGTTTAAATTCCAATACAATCCAATATTGGATTTCGTGTAAAATTTCACAAATGAAGTTCACGGTCACGTTCGACCGCAGCTACAATATAAATATCATACAGTAGAGCAACTGCCGTACCCTAAAAATCAAGCTCAATCGACTCAGATGAGTTTACAGAAGTGTGTTTTGATACCTTATTGATTACTAGATGACGCCCGCAACTCTGTTGCGCCAAAATTTGTTTATCGCGTGGGAGCCGTACATTTTTCCGGAATAAAAAGTATCCTATGTCCTGTCCTGGGACTCAAAGTATCTCTATAGAGTCTATACCAAATTTCAGCCAAATTGGTTCAGCGGTTAAGGCGTGAAGAGGTAACAGACAGACAGACAGACACACTTTCGCATTTATAATATTAGTATGGATAGATTATATTTCGTTAATTATATCAGTTATGCAAAATCGCGATAACATTGTGTGTGTGTGTCAGTGGGTGGTCTACTATGAATATGGTGTACTATATGTATTTATACTGTGCAACTACAGATTCTATCTCAAGTTCAAGTTTGAATAATATTGAGTTTACATTGCAGCTTGTATTTGCGCTGCTGGTAAAGATGAATAAAACTTTAGTAATTATGCTTGCGTTTCGCGAATGTAATGATTTATCGAACATACACCATAATATTTAGTTTAAGACTCTATCTATCTTATAAAACTTTAATATAATATGTAATTTAATATTATAAAATTCCCGTGTCGCGATGTCTGTTGTCCTCTGCCACGACTGGACCGATTGTATTGAAATTTTGTGCATGGCTTGATGCCGAAAATCCGATAACTTTTCTTTTACATACTACGGATAGTATTATCTAATATGTTTTAATCTATTGCATATAACTTCGCGGGCTTTGAGCGCGGCGACCGAATCAAGAAATTCCGTAACGCAAATAAACCTAACACTCGTTTAACGTCGTTTCAGTTCGGCAGACTTCGACACGGTGTTTGTGTGTGTGCGACTAGACATGTAGACTAGATGTTATGCAATAGCTTTACCGCGGCAGACGGCAGTCCTCGAGTGCCACACGTATTTTTTGGAACGAAGTTCATTATCGCGCGTTGCGAAAGGGGGCTAGACGGAAAAAGTTGTAGCGACACTTTTTGACCGACACTTATTACCTGCGAAGTAGGGGAGAGGGCGTTGATGTGGCGATGACGTCAACTGGCGGGAAATTTAAAACTTCGTTCCATCCGGGTGTCCCTTGACACCTCTCAAGTTTTTTCTTAACCTCTCGTATGTTTCCCAGGGAGAAGGCGCTGATGAGCTGAGACTGGACGAGGAGATGGAGAGAGTGGTGTGGAACGAGGCTTCGCAGCCGCCGCGGCTGCAGGACACCGCCGAGCCTCTGAGAGACCTTGCTGCGCCGCCACCGTACTCGCAAGGTGAGATTCGACGCGCACAAAATATTATGTTATATTAGCTTTTGCCCGCGGCTTCGCCCGCGTGGAATTCTGAGAAAGACACAATTTCAGGATAAAAAAACATAATTTTTATACATAAAATACATATATTAGGTATACAGCCTACGGAGGAAAACAGTTTCTATCGGTGTTAAAATTTTTAAATCGGACTAGTAGCTTCAGAGACTATTAGTTACTTATTAGTGAAAAATGAAATGTTGGTAAAATGACTTCAGTACTTACAGCATTTTCAATACCGGTCAGTGTTGTCACAATAAAAGAACAAATTAATATTATGTACTGGAAATTAGTGGTGGTAAAAATAGCATTAGCAATAATATAATTAATTGTTAAATGCCCATTAGCAATAATTAAATTAATCGTACTTGCGAAAAAATATGATATTCTTAGATCAGCGATCATGATAAAAATTTATAGAAAATAATAGTAGTGTAGAAATAAAAATAAATAGAAAAAAGCATTCATTTCCATTACTACTGGAAATTCATAGTAATTTGCTAATAAGTAATAATGCTGCAAACAGTAGAATCAGCGTATTCACAGCGATATAAATGAAGTACGTAGACGCGGACCGTTAAGGGCATGTATCACTCAAAATGTTTTTGTATGGGCCACCGCGCGACTGTCGCGCGGTGGCCCATACAAAAACACGCGAATTCTCTAGATATCTTGTCACTGGCATTAGTAAATAAATGCTACAATTTCCATTTTTGCGAATACGGATAGATAATCATTTTATCTAATTAAAGCTATAAAAAATAGGTCGCTTAGTTCAGTATTCTTAGCACAGTATTGAAAAAAGATTTTAAAAAGAGGTAACTTTGGCTTTGTTTTCTATCGAGTGAAGTTCTTCTGTTTGTGTCAATTAATGCGAAGCCGAATACGTTATATCCTCAAGTAAAGGTCGTAATTTTTTCAAAATTTTTAGATGATAATGTAAGGAATGAAACAGGATCAAAAAACTTGTCCACGCGCTATTTCACTGTTACCTGCCCTTAAATTTGCATGTCGCACGAGTCCATTCTCGCCCGCCCGGTCAATTTGCGGTGTTCATACTCGTAATTTCTAATATGCGACGTTCGTGACCGATGTTATTTAAAAATATGCACAGGTTGCTGCGTTGCTTGCGTTTCTGACCGACGGTATTTCGAAATACATAATATTATGTAGAGCTTTCTGCGTTGCTTGCATTTATGACCGAAGATATTTCGAAATATATTATATTATGTAGAGCTTTCTGTGTTACTTGCATTTATGACCGACGATATTTCGAAATATATTATATAGAGCTTTCTGTGTTACTTGCATTTATGACCGAAGATATTTCGAAATACATAATTATTAAGTAAAGCTTGCTGCGTTGCTTGCGTTTCTGACCGATGATATTTCGAAATATGTAGATTGTAGACTGTAGAGCTTGATGCATTGCTTGCGTTTCTGACCGATGGTATTTCAACATACTCGTACGTAGAGCTTGCACCATATTATGTAAGTATATTAGAAAACTATGATTAGATAAAATCGGAAGGAGAGTAAAAAGGTTGTTAGGAATATAATATTATATTGTTAAAATTCGACAAAATTCTCTCTCTAAGAACTACTAGCTTACGAGATGGTAAGGTCGTTCCAGTAGGCTATGAGAGTGCTTTTCATAACTGATCACACACTATCGCACTATAAAAATTACCACGACGACGTCGCACTTGATACTACGAGTACAATCTACATCCTCCGCGTTGTAATAATACGTATCGTCTCATATTGTATTCGTTTCGGTGTGCATCACATCGCATCGTCGCATTACAATATAAACTGACCCTTATTCGTCCTTTCCGTGTTAGTGAATATTTATGTACTTAACCCTGAACCAATATTCGACTTTGTCAAAAGTCAACCTTGATGAAATATTTAATGTGATTAGCTTAAGACGAGGAACACGTGAGCTATCACTTTTGGCAGGTTAATCGGCTATTAGTACATAAGAGCCATAGGGTGGCTTTCCAATCCCTGCCACAAGTGAATGCGACCGACATAAAATAAAATGCCACTTTATGACCTGACAGCTGACATAGGCCTATAGGTTTCATTCTCTACCGCCATTGGTCTAGCGACCGATGCCGCCGCCGCCGCTGCCTTGAAGTGGCGTAGAGAACACATATTATGTATTATCCTTATTAATATTATAAATGTGAAAGTGTGGATGTATGTTACGCTTTCACTCAAAAACTACTTGACGAATCATCATGAAACCGCCAGTATTATAGTACTCTGTGATGAAACTATACATACTCTTGGGGGTATCAGAAGCAACAATGTAATAGGTACTTTTTATTTAAAAAAATATTTTTTACGAAAAAAAAATGTTGACGTGGACACGGACGAAGTCGCGGGCAACAGGCAGTAGTGTATAAAATGACATTTTGCTTGAATTTTCAATGGTCGCGTTATGTCGCGTGGATCGGAAAACCACCTTTACATACAAATTGAGCCATTCGAGTATATTAGGGAATATTGATGGAACACATTCACGAGGTCGTGAATATTTATTATTTAACCGTATGCAATTACACATTTAGGTACATTGTTAATTCAACAGGCTGGTATGGTACTTGAGCGATTGGATGGACAATTATAAGGTTAAATTTTTTTGGATTGTATTTTGTACTGTGATGTAAAATTTACAGTAATACAAAGTTGACGTAATGATGATGCTTGTTATTTCATTACGCAAAGACTACAGGACGAATTTTGATTTAGAAGTGCATCTACGCGCCACGATGCGTCCCATCGGTGATGATTATACCGTATTATAATAGTGATAAAATTGATCTCTTGAATATTCTCCAGTGTAGCTAGAGTGTAGAGCCATCACAATAATTGCGGTATCCTCGGTGTCGCATTCCACCACCTCCCGCCGTGACACGATAACGTGTCCAAAGCCTGGATGTAACGCTCTGACTGGTCTTCATGGCTTCAGAAAGACGTCTTGACCAGTAACGAATAGTCGTTACTGGTCAAGACTTACATTAAATGAACACCGGAGATGCGTTTGACAACAATTTTTATAAAAGAATATCTAGTTATTTTGTTTAGGTTTTGATATTTCAAAAATGAAGTTAAGTTTGAAATTTTGTCTGAGTTTTTTCTCTTTTTCTAAGTTTTTTTTTTTTAATTTTACTTTATGTTTATCTTCAGATTTGATAGGTTATTAAACAAATTAAACAAGGTTCATTGTGTAGGTGTGCTGTTGTGTTTATGTATCATCGAAGAAATTTATTCACTGGCAGTATACTGGCAGTAATGTTTAACCAAGTTTAACATTTTGTTTTAGGTGATACCAGTCAACCAAGCAGTGTCGAGTTGTCACCAGTGAGCGGCCATTATATCAGTTCCGAATCAGAGCCACAGGTTCGTTATTTAGTATGTAATAATGTGATTTTGTATTTATAAGAAATTCTGTATCTGAGGGTGAAAACCCATCAATTTAAGATTTTTTTTTCTCAATTAAAGATGATTCTTCCTACTCATATGAATTTTGCACTACCACTAAAACTACTGTCTTTTAGTTCCTCACATTTGTGAGGAACTAAAACAGTGTCCTATTACCTTCTGAATTCTGATATTATATCAAGCTGATCCCGAGTCAATGGACGTTCAGGTTTCCGTAGCTCAATCAGTGGGCCTTTGTTTGTTAATTGGACACAACAATGGATTTCAAGACAATCGTTGTCAAGTGATCGCGTCATCTCAAGACATTAGTCTCTCGCTAATTGCGTTAGCAACTCAACTACTGACGAACGTTTGGATTTATGTTACTTAATTGATATTTTATAGATCATTTATATTATCTATATTATCTTAACGGTGGAATAAACTATCGGATCGCCTGATTTCTAGCGATTATAACCGCCTATAGTCTTCCGCGATGAAGCTGCACTCAGTTCTTCACACTGATTTTCTCTGTAGTCGTGATGGCTTGAAAAAGAAGTTCGATCGTTTTCGTTTCGATTTTTGGAAGGCCTGTTTCACCACTTCTGGATAAAGTGCCGGATAGGCTATCTACAACTTATTTGACAGATTCTCCATACTTCATCTGTCAAGTTAAGTGATGGATAGCCTATATCCGGCGCTTATCAGGAAGTGGTAAAACAGGTCATAAAAGTAGTTTCGTAAATTTGTCCACTGCATCGATTACAATCTGGACTCTGGACTGTTGCTTATTGTAGTGATTCGGATGGCCAAATACAATTGAAGACGTGAGTGGAAGAATCGAACAAGTAACATTTCGTAACATACGGACAATAACTCATTTTTTCCCTAGTTATTTTAATAAAACTTGTAACTTATCTACTTCATAACCTAGCTAATATATCTGCCTACACATATAATCCATAGTTTTTCTATTTCATATAATTTTTCTGGCCATAAAGCCTCCATTAAAGCAAAAAACCGGGAAGTTTTTTCATGTTACTTACCTTATTCTTCCACTCACGTCTTGAATTATTATACTAAGCGCACGATGCTGATGCTGTGGACCAATCTGAATATTGTGGCGATGACGATAATATTATTTAAATTTGCCCTTTTGATACTATAATATTCGTCCTCGACCCTAAATCTTCAATTTATATTCCGTTTTTAGTAAGGGTTGGATTGGTACACAATTTGAATTGTTTCAAGGCAAAATATAAAATGTATCGTGATACAAAACATAGCATAATCGTGACGTTTATAATGAGGAATTCATTTTGCGATCAATATGAAAGCGATCGTAGTTTGAAGGACGAAATAATCAGACATGGCATGTCATCAGTGAAACCTGAACCGCAGTATAGGTAGACCGTCCTGTACCTAAAATCTAGAGCTTAGGGTAAGTTATATAACCAAACCAGCCTTCACTCGATTTGCTTTTCCGTCCCATTTAAACCGTACGCATTGACGTATGATCTATGAGTAGGTCCGTTCTCATCCCTCGAATACCGCCAATGTCTTTGAAATTCTTTAATCCTGGTGACAGTCTGGACCATTCTGGAGTAACAGCCTTTTAAATATGCCTATGACCGTGTGCAGAATCTATAGAAAAATCTATATTTTCTCTAGAATAGGTTGTAGCTGGAAATACAGACATATTAAAAATAGCGAGTCTATTAACGGTCTAGCGTGAATTGATGTGTTATTTTTCAGCGTCCCATTTCTAAGCTTTGTGTTGATTTGCACTGGTACAGTATCAGGCGACAGCACTAGTACTAAAACATCATTATACCGGTCGTCGGTTTTATTTACTCCTCATGTTAGAAAGGAATCTGATGTTTTTATTATCAAATTAGATATCCCGCGTGTTTCGCCCCCGTAAATGAAAAATTTTATGGAAACGTCTCTCACGTGGTCTGCTCTACATTTGTGCCAAATAACATAAAAATGTATCCAGTAGTTCGTGTGATAAGCACTTTCAAATAATTTTCCCGGTTTTTACCACATTTTTAGGGTTCCGTAGTCAACAAGGAACCCTTATAGTTTCGGTCTGTCCGTCCGTCTGTCCGTCTGTCCGTCTTTCCGTCTGTCCGTCTGTCCGTCTGTCCGTCTGTCCGTCCGCGGTTTTACTCAGAGACTATAGGACCTACAAAGCTGTAATTTGGCATGAATATACATATTAATAATGCCGACAAAATGGTACATAAAATATTTAAAAAATATTTTTTTTTATGGTACCTCCCCTACACATCAAGCGAGGTTGAATTTTTTTTCGCGCCCACCCCATCGTGTGGGGTGTCGTTGGATAGGTTTTTTAAAAATATTATGAGTATTCATAGATCATTTTCCGGTTTAGGGATCCATTTGTGAAATATTAAGTTTTAAAGTGGAAAAAATCGTTAGAGTCCAGTGTCCCCCCCTTCTACCAGCTAAACGGTTGCTTCTGGAAATGTGAAAAAATTCACGGGAGTAGGAAATATGCTGAATTTAAAAGGAAAACTATCACGGCTAAGTTGACTTCATAAGTTATTGAGTAATAGTCGATCAACTACCTGAGATTAGCGCGTTCAAACAAACAAAATCTTTAGCTTTTATTCGTTTAAATTATTTTAAACTTTTCCAGCATTGAGTAGAAGTATGCAAATATCATCTACTTACTATTATAGCATCTAATATGAAGTATCTTGCACCTAACAACATATTAATCAGCCTCATGAGAAATCCAGTTGTGTTAAGCAAAATATTGACTTTCTCAGTTCTCAATCATCGTATTACACCCCGTTCTGGGTTATATTGCCTGTGACAGGATCTTATACCAGTACCATGGGGATAACTTTCTTAGTAACTCGGATGTAAATTAAGCGTATTTGCGGTAGCTCGCTGCGGTCTGGACAAGTCGATAAACTGATCTGGCTATTAATTATATCGGAAATCGGAATCCTTTATAGTTTATACATCGCTAATATTTACGCTGTGAATAATAATTGTGACTACAGTTGGCCCGGTAATATTGATTTGCAATATACGTTTAACGTTATTCGACGATTCTTCAAATAAACCAACACCCCGGTGTCTCAAACTATCATTCTAAGAGCAGTCCAGGGAATTTATTCAAGAAAAAAACCTCGTCCGTCACTTGGAAATAAAAAAGAAATAGTTAAGTGCACTAGTATTTTCACAAGTCATTATCATAAAAATACACAAACTTTTTCTGTTTTATTCCACCAAATAAAGTTATTCATTCTTATATAATGTTTTGTAACCATTAATTAATTTATTTATTATTATTTATTACCATCTTTTTTCGGTTTAATATTATGTGGGAGTAGGTAAAAAGAAACCCAAATCTGTACAACCTATGAATCTGAATCCTACAATTTATGTCCAGATGTCGGGGGCGTGGTCGTCGGGCTCAGCAGGGAGTCCCCGGGATGACGACAGACGAGTGCAGTTCGACAACGACGAGCTGTCGCCGCCAGTCGAGCCATTAGACGACGCCAGTGACGAGAGACGAAACCAGAGGAACGCGTAAGTTATACTATTATGATGAAGGAGTTTATGAGGGTCTATGTATATTTGTCCCCGCAAATACTACAGAGAAGATGACATTTGACGATGTTTGATATTGTAGTAGTTTGAGCTCCAGAACTCTGCTCCAGAATTATTATTGACACATAGCGGGCTCCCTTTTGTCCCTCGAAAAGTACGGTGAATGGTGATACGCCATAAACACGGGCAAAGCAACAATCCTATTAGGAACTAGTACGCAAAATATTATCTATCTATACATATAATAAAACTGTAGAAATGTGAATTCTGTACATTAAGGATATTCAAAAAATAATAAGCAGGGTGTTACTACATCGCTATAGAAGCCAAAACTGTGGTTAGTTTTTTGTCTGTCTGTCTGTCTGTCTGTATGTTTGTTCCACTATCACACGAAAACTACTGATCCGATTTGAATGCGGTTTTCGCAAATATATTTGTCTACTTCCAACTTAACATCTGGTGTATAAAAATTTCCCCCCCCACCCCTCTAAGGGGACGAAAGAGGGGGTTAGATTTTGTATCAAACTTTTGCTTTAACACGAAAACTACTGATCCGATTTGCATACGGTTTTCGCAGATATTGCCTTCTTCCAACTTAACATCTGGTGTATAAGCTTTCCCCCCCACCCCTCTAAGGGGACCCAAAAGGAGGTCAGATTTTGTATTAATTTTTTTCTTTAATGAACTTACGTCATATTATTAACTGTTTTTCCAACATAACATCAGTTTTCCCCCCACCCCTCTTAGGGGACAAAAGGGGGGGGGGTAAGATTTTGTATCAATTACTGATGAAGTAGAAATACTTTAAATGGCAAAACAACGTTCGCCGGGTCAACTAGTACATAATATAATTTGCTATAATATAGGCATTACTCCGCATTAGCTGAAATTACGTTCATTCAAAAATTTTACAGCTACTTAGACATCATCTGAGTTCTGATATAAATAGGTGATTTATACCCATACAACTGTGTCCAATATGTACAGTGTATAACAGCATATTGTTCAGGAAATTCCCAATTAAAATTAATCTAAGTATGCCAACTGATTCGCAATCATAGTGGCAATAGTTATCAATAACAGCTACGCTATGTCAACATGGGGAGGAGCCACAATAGCTATTATAGCTCAGTATTCAGCTGCAGTATTTCTCGTAAATCAGCTCAATATACAATATTGCCGGGGCATAAATCAGTATCGAATACAACCTTAGAGCTATGTATTAATTAGACTGCTAACTTAACATTGAGAGGCTGAACTGTCTTGATCTAAAGATTAGAGATGTGCCGACTAGTCACCGACTAGTTGGTAAAGCCGACTATGCCACTATCGTAGTCGGCGACTATTCGGCAAAAAGCGCTGACCATCCGGCTTTTTACTATTTTAAACACTAATGAAACACAATTTTCGTGCACTTTTTCCACTATATTTAAGAAATTATAACAATTTTAACAAATTACACGACCGGTTTCGAATTAAATCATCATCAGGTGTAAGTTTAACGTCGGTAGTTTTAAATAATTAAATACAATCAAAACAAACATTAGGGTTGTCAGCATCATGGTATTTTTTACAATTTGGTAGAATTTTTCTTCCAAATATGACTATTTTTTAATGATGTTAAAATTAATATTTAGTTGGATTTACTCATTTTATATTGATAAATTAATAATATTATGCTGGTAATGTCACATATACAGATTTCAGAGCCTAAAATTAAGTAATAATTGTTAAATTTCTAAATTAAAATTAAAATGTCACAAAATATCCGTAAAATTATTAAATGTCAATTAAATTAATATAAAAGATGTCAAACTAACATTAATAAAACTTAATAAGACGATACAATTGTCTAATTAAATCACCAGTAATTTAATTGAATTGCCCATAATATTAAAATTATAAAAATTATATCTATATGAATGTCAAATAAATTAAACTAAATTAAATCATGTCAAAAATAAATTAAATTGTCCATAAAATTTAATAAAATAAATATCATGTCAATAAATTAAATTAGCGGTGAAATGTAATTATAAATTAATGTATAAGTAATAATAGTTTAAATATCTTGTAACAATATTGAATTTGATAGGCATGTCTGGTCGTTTAATAAGTTCCCATATTTTTTGTGTCTGTTGACTTCAAGAGCTTCCAGTGCGTCCATTTTCTTGCTTTTGGGTAAAACATGTAGGTATTTAATGTTCTTGTCAGGTTCAAAATTATGGTCATTATTATTTAAATGCTCAGCAAACGTAGATCTTTCTGTTTTCCTTTTCCAAGCTGTGATATGTTCTTTTATCCTGGTTTTAAATTTCCGCCCTGTCTGACCTATATATACACCTCCACATGTTTCACAAGAAAGGCTGTATATTCCGCTATTGTCCGTGACGTTAAACTTGTCCTTGTTATTACACAACAGACTTTTTAGGGAACCCGTAGTGTAGAATGCTACTCTGGTCTCCTTGTTTTGTAAAATCCTTTGAAACCTATATGATAAAGGGCCGACATACGGTATTTTAACCCAAGTGCTATTTACTTTTTCCTTATGTCCTGAATGATCATATAGCAGTCTTTCCGCCATCCTTCTCCTAGCTTTTTTAAGGATTGTGTCAATAAGTTCACTTTTGTAACCGTTACTTACAGCAATATGTCTTATCGTGTCTAGTTCTGTCCTGAAATCATTTTCTTCTAAGGGTACATTTAGCAAACGGTGAACAAAAGCGTGAAAAGCGGCATGTTTGTGTTGGCGCGGATGAGAGGAGTTAGCATGAAGGACATTTTCACTATATGTAGGTTTTCTAAATATTTTAAACGTATGATGACCACGATTAATATCGATAGATAAGTCCAGGAAGTTTAAAACTTTATTGCCTATTTCTAATGTAATTTGTATTTTATTATTAATTGTATTCAAATAATTAAAAAATTCATATAAAATTTCTATTTTACCATTCCATAAACATATTAAAAAATAGAAATTTTATATGAATTTTTTAATTATTTGAATACAATTAATAATAAAATACAAATTACATTAGAAATAGGCAATAAAGTTTTAAACTTCCTGGACTTATCTATCGATATTAATCGTGGTCATCATACGTTTAAAATATTTAGAAAACCTACATATAGTGAAAATGTCCTTCATGCTAACTCCTCTCATCCGCGCCAACACAAACATGCCGCTTTTCACGTTTTTGTTCACCGTTTGCTAAATGTACCCTTAGAAGAAAATGATTTCAGGACAGAACTAGACACGATAAGACATATTGCTGTAAGTAACGGTTACAAAAGTGAACTTATTGACACAATCCTTAAAAAAGCTAGGAGAAGGATGGCGGAAAGACTGCTATATGATCATTCAGGACATAAGGAAAAAGTAAATAGCACTTGGGTTAAAATACCGTATGTCGGCCCTTTATCATATAGGTTTCAAAGGATTTTACAAAACAAGGAGACCAGAGTAGCATTCTACACTACGGGTTCCCTAAAAAGTCTGTTGTGTAATAACAAGGACAAGTTTAACGTCACGGACAATAGCGGAATATACAGCCTTTCTTGTGAAACATGTGGAGGTGTATATATAGGTCAGACAGGGCGGAAATTTAAAACCAGGATAAAAGAACATATCACAGCTTGGAAAAGGAAAACAGAAAGATCTACGTTTGCTGAGCATTTAAATAATAATGACCATAATTTTGAACCTGACAAGAACATTAAATACCTACATGTTTTACCCAAAAGCAAGAAAATGGACGCACTGGAAGCTCTTGAAGTCAACAGACACAAAAAATATGGGAACTTATTAAACGACCAGACATGCCTATCAAATTCAATATTGTTACAAGATATTTAAACTATTATTACTTATACATTAATTTATAATTACATTTCACCGCTAATTTAATTTATTGACATGATATTTATTTTATTAAATTTTATGGACAATTTAATTTATTTTTGACATGATTTAATTTAGTTTAATTTATTTGACATTCATATAGATATAATTTTTATAATTTTAATATTATGGGCAATTCAATTAAATTACTGGTGATTTAATTAGACAATTGTATCGTCTTATTAAGTTTTATTAATGTTAGTTTGACATCTTTTATATTAATTTAATTGACATTTAATAATTTTACGGATATTTTGTGACATTTTAATTTTAATTTAGAAATTTAACAATTATTACTTAATTTTAGGCTCTGAAATCTGTATATGTGACATTACCAGCATAATATTATTAATTTATCAATATAAAATGAGTAAATCCAACTAAATATTAATTTTAACATCATTAAAAAATAGTCATATTTGGAAGAAAAATTCTACCAAATTGTAAAAAATACCATGATGCTGACAACCCTAATGTTTGTTTTGATTGTATTTAATTATTTAAAACTACCGACGTTAAACTTACACCTGATGATGATTTAATTCGAAACCGGTCGTGTAATTTGTTAAAATTGTTATAATTTCTTAAATATAGTGGAAAAAGTGCACGAAAATTGTGTTTCATTAGTGTTCAATATGAATTTCCACCAAGAACCAACAGTACAATCAGTTACATATTTTACTATTTTACTATTGTAAGGAGCACTTGCGTAGATCTGGGTTAAAGTTAACTCTGAGTTAAACATCTTGTCATCTCTATCACTTTTTAAAGTGAGTGACAGATATGACATGATGTTTAACTTAGAGTTAACTTTAACCCAGATCTACACAAGTGCCCCTTAGAATTACATTAAAGACAAACCTTGATAATAATTTATTAATATTTTTATCTATCGATCAGTATCTCAAATAACTTGCTTGTAAAGAAAACATTTTTTATTACAAATTAGTCATTATTAAAGCAAGATTGCGTGTACATGATGTACAGTTAAAAACATAATATCCTGGAAACCATCAACTGTATAAAAAAACAGAATCAGCAGTAAATGAAACGTAAGGGAAACAACCGTGATTGGCTTAGCCGACTAATTGACCGACTAGTCGACATCTTTGCAACCGACTAATCTTCTAGTCGGCTAGTCGGGCGAAGTCATAGTTAAATGAAGCAGTTTAAATCGATTAGAGGCGTTTCACTTAACGACTCTCTTATTGATTGACATTGACATTAGACAATATTACTACAGTCTATACGACCCGGCCCCAATCAACGGCATCTAAGGGTCAATTCAGACCTCAACACGACGCGTACTTACACTTTTACTACTTTGCAACAAAACTGTACATAACATTTAATTAACTTTATATCAACAGTACCTATGAAACAATGTGAATTAAATACGATCCAAAAAATTGGACGCCCGCGTCATAAGGCGAAATTGACGCATCTATTCCGCGCCGGTGTAAATTGAGTCCTGTGATTACTAAATAACTGAACGTAAGAATTCTTAATAAACAATCAGTTTATTGTCTCCGGGTGCGGCCGTTAAAGGATGTTTGACTTTTGACCTACAGATTCTATATGTCATAGGGCGAGGATAAAAACTGTCCTTTAAAAAGATGTCAGCGATAATTATTATTCACAATTTGTCTAATGTAAAATGATACTTGACAGAAAGGTGTGGGTAAAACAGATGTCTCTAAAGTGACAGCTTACATTGATAGCATTAAAATAATTATAGTTTTTAAACCGAATTTCAAGAAAAGAAAAGGCTCTGTGTTCCGTTATATTTTTTCCGCGGTCAAATTCGCTGTCCCCGCAATGAACGAATTTGACACGAGTTTCGGACAACTAGCTAGTAAAAAAGTTTTCAATAATATGCAGCCCGGTGTTGAAGTTATTAGTGCAAATAAAATTGTATTGGTTGTGACTTGTGACACTCTCTAGACATCATTGAAGCGTAAATAGGTCATCCAATACCAATATAAAACACTCAAACACTTACCCTCTTACTAATAAAAAGTTACACACCGTGTATAGAGGGTGCATAAGATTTTTTCTACTAATAAGCATTTTTTGACATATTAAGGCCTGTATAACGACGCTGTCATTTCCATACAAATATCTCTGTATAGACTCTGTGTAGCGTGTGTGTAACTTAAAAACTCCTGTTTAACTATTCACACGTTGAACGCATGTATAAGAAGTTTTTATTAGTAAGAGGGTTATTGTAGCTGTGTTAGATTGTATGATCAGAAACATTGAATGGACTGTTTCATAGCAATTTGGTGTAAGGGTCAAAATCAGACCACAACGTGACGCGTAGAACTTATAAGCATTTCTAAATTTGTATATGGATTTAACAGATTTGCAAGACGTCTCACGCAATTGAAATCTGTTAATTCAGTACATATTTAGATTATTTAGAAATGCATCTATGCGTTGCGGTCTGAACTAACCCTTAGTTATCGGGTACAAGTAAAAGAAAGTAGTTGGTGAAATATACCGTGACACTGATTAACGTAAAGATATTTTTCTAAAATTGTTGCACATGATAATAATACTTATTTAACAGTTTTTTACAATATTACCTAACCGATGGGGTGTATACTGTATTTAATACGTATTAATATAATAGGTACATAACTATAGCAATGTACTATTTGGTACTACTAATATATATTCTGTTATTTATGTGGTACTATCAGAGAAGTTGATTCATAGGTAGATGGCGGACCTATGTAACTCGGTCGCGTTATGTCAAAGCCAGCCAGTCGCGTTATGAATAATTGTGATAGATCACGACTTTATATTAATATATTGAATTGATATAATCGGACCAAATGACGTAGGCCCGCCAACTGCTAATGAATCAATTCCTCATAAGGTACAATGTGACAGTCGGTCTGTCACACTCAAATTAGAGCGACCGCAGACTTACAATTTCAAGTTGTACAACTACAGTCTGTCAAGAAAGTCATGACAGGCGGGAAAATTTTCTAAACGTAATCACGCTTAAAAAGTGTATTGTTTTCTTTGTATTTTTACAGAGAACGCTTATTACATTTTAAATATTGTCACCTTGCACATTTTTATCTCGAATTAATAAAGTTCTCATATTATTTTGTTCATTTAAAAATTGTAGTTGACTGTAGTTGTACAACTTGAAATTGTAAGTCTGCGGTCGCTCTAAGGGCATAGTTTTCATCTCGGAAAATGTTTTTCCGCACGAATATCAAAACGCGTACGAAATTGGCATCCACAATATCATAGATTCTCATCTCAAATTGATTTCCGAGATCCGCGCGACTCAACTTCCTATACTTGTCAATGATGCCACGAATTCTGGCGAGAACAGTGGTTAGCAACAATCGGAGATTTTCAATATCACCACCACCTGTGCGGATAGAACAAAAATAGTATTGGGACGAGTGGCATTGGCATTGTATCAGTTCAGCTATCACAGAAGTCGCGGAGTGATGCGGCGTCGGGCGCTCTTGGGACGGGCTAGTGGGACCAGTGGGACCAGTGGGACGAGTTAGAAAAATGCCTGTCACATTCGCCCGAGCCTCTGACGTACCGTCCAAACGGTGAGAGTCACTTTCACCTTTAATGAGAGACCTTTCATCTTTCAGAGATGAGGCCGTTTGTGTTATTTAATTAATTAATGGAGCCGTCACGTTGGTTCGCGTGACTCCACCCGTCTAAATAAGCTATCAGCGGCAACCGTTCACTTTCCCGCAAAAAGTATCGTATTGTTACTCCATATTATCTGTGTCAAAACTCAAATGAAATTACATAAAATCAAATAAGTCATTCGTGAGATTACTGCGTTTATACAAATTAACTCTTTAGCTTTTATAATAAGACTAAAGTATACTGTTTAGAATACAATAACTACAATTGGATTTAATTGACGTTATCAACACCGTTATGCAGTTGTTTTGAAATGCAATCAACACAAATCACAATCAAAATTTTGGCCTTTTTCGAATTAATCAAATGGATTTTGATGAATGCCAGGGCGTTTGGTACGATGCCAGAAACTGTTAAATAGCGGGTGTAAGTTGCTTGAAAATGTTATAAAATTGTTGTCTACAGAAAAGTTAATGTAGACAACTTGACGTCCACATGCATAATTTATTTCTACTTAGGGGCAGTATAGACCGAAACGAGACCTATCACCTTTTTAGGGTTCCGTAGCCAAAATGGCAAAAAACGGAACCTTTATAGATTCGTCATGTCTGTCTGTCTGTCTGTCTGTCTGTCTGTCTGTCCGTATGTCACAGCCACTTTTCTCCGAAACTATTAGAGCTATACTATTGAAACTTGGTAAGTAGATGTAGTCTGTGAACCGCATTAAGATTTTGATGCAAAAATGGAAAAATTATTAAAAATTTTATCGGTCCCCATAGGTACCGTACAACTGAAACAAAAAAAAATTCATCTAACCTATGCGTGTGGGGTATCTATGGATAAGTCTCCAAAAATCGTATTGAGGTTTCTCATATCATTTTTTTCTAACCTGAATAGCTTGCGAGAGAGACTCTTCC
Source organism: Plebejus argus (assembly GCA_905404155.3). Lineage (NCBI taxonomy): Eukaryota > Metazoa > Arthropoda > Insecta > Lepidoptera > Lycaenidae > Plebejus > Plebejus argus. The sequence goes on from FR989932.1 coordinate 8,449,073, forward strand.
AAAGTGGTAAAATGTGTGTCCCCCCCTCTAATTTCTAAAGTAAGGCATGATAATTCTAAAAAAAATATATGATGTAGATTACTATAAAAACAACCAACGAAAATTGGTTTGAACGAGATCTAGCCAGTAGTTTTTTATACGACACAAATGGTAAACCTTAATCTAAATTTCATTAAATCGACTGAAATATAAAAATAAATCAAAAACCTTTTAATTTCATAAAAATAAACCTTATTGCTGCTGCGGAATCCTTCATGAGCGAGTCCAACTCGCACTTAGCCGCTTTTTTATGAAATAAGGGGGCAAACGAGCAAACGGGTCACCTGATGGAAAGCAACTTGGACACCCGCAGCACCAGAAGAGCTGCAGGCGCGTTGCCGGCCTTTTAAGATGGAATAAGGTAAGGTAAGGGGAGGGTAGGGATGGGAAGGGAAGGGAATAGGGTAAGGTAGGGAAGGGAATAGGGTAGGGGATTGGGCCTCCGGTAAACTCACTCACTCGGCGAAACACAGCGCAAGCGCTGTTTCACGCCGGTTTTCTGTGAGGACGTGGTATTTCTCCGATCAAGCCGGCTCATTCGTGCCGAAGCGTGGCTCTCCCAATCCTATCAGATTTCAGAACAGCAAGCAGCAAAATTTAATAGAAAAATCTGTACATTGTCGCGGTGCGTTTTTTCATATTGTTCCAGTATGAATTGACCCTTAGTTTGTTATTACTATAATATGAATATTCTATGACTAGCTGTCCCGGCAAACGTTGTTTTGCCATTTAAAGTATATTTTATCATCAGTTGATACATGTTTTACCCCCTCTTTTGTCCCCTAAGAGGGTGTGGGGGGGGAAGGTCATACACCAGATGTTAAGTTGAAAAACACAGTTAATACCTAATATGAAGTAAGTCCACTAAAGAAAAAAGTTGTATACAAAATCTGACCCCTCTTTGGTCCCCAGAGAGGGTTGAGAGGGGAGGGGGGGGGGGAGGATTTTTATACACCAGATGTTGAGTTGGAAGAAGACAAATATAATATATCTGTGAAAACTGTATGCAAATCTGTGAAAACCGTATGCAAATCGGATCAGTAGTTTTCGTGTTAAAGAAAAAAGTTTGATACAAAATCTGACCCCCTCTTTTGTCCCCTTAGAGGGGTGGAGGGAAAAAATTTTATACATCAGATGTTAAGTTGGAACTTGGAAGAAGATAAATATATCTGCGAAAACAACATTCAAATCGGATCAGTATTTTTCAGATCAGTATTTTTCATAAACATACAGACAGACAGAAAGAGTGACAGACAGACAGACAGACAAAAAACTAACCACATTTTTGGCTTCTATAGCGATGTAGTGACAAAGGTGTAATTTCGGGTGTCATTTCATATCTTTTATGTACAGAATTTTCATTTCTACAACAGAATATTGTCTTCCTCCGCACGCGCTTTGGTGACGCCCACTATCGTAATATTTTAATTTCGCCATAATTTCAAAACCAAACGTCCAATTTTAATCATTCAAAGACCAAATATTATCTACATAAACTGTACTTAGTGATAAAATAATTTATTTTGATAAGGATTAATAGCGTGAGTAAAATATATCCGTTTAAATTTAGTCCAAAAAAATTCAGGATTTTTAAATAAATAAATGGTTATTGTGCCTCACTCGACATAGATAGGTATAGTGTGTCGCGGACTTTTTTGTAGATATTTATAAGATCTACAATTACTTAGAACATTTTATGGTTCTATCTTTTATAGTTTAGGCAGCGTACGCAAAATAAGTAACTTTTCTAGCTGATTTTTTACACCTTGCGTCCGAAAAACTCAAATATCTTACGGAACCCTACTTTTTTCCAAAATAAAATATAGCCTATGTTCAGCAGAAATAATGTGAGATTCCAAAAGCAAAAGAATTTTTCAAATCGGTCCAGTAGTTTCGGAGCCTATTCGACTCAAACAAACAAACAAACAAACAAACAAACAAACAAACAAAAAATCAAATCTTTCCTCTTTATAATAGTAGTGTAGATTAAAGGCAAAGATTATTAAGAACAATGTTTTTGAAACGACAAAGTGTTCAATATTGTTAGTTTCGTTACGGATAATATATTTAATGGCGGCAAATAAAATTTAACTTTAACTACAATGTATATTGCAGTTAATTTTTATTTTACAGTTAGTGTATGGTATTAAAATAGCTATAAAACAATTTGCTTCTTTTACACTTAAACCAAAGTAAGAAAGCTAATATTCATCTAATTAAGTAGGTACTTACATACTTATTTTTATTTTATAAAAAAAAATCAATGCCAAATTCTATCAAGTTTAAAATTAGTTATACTATCACAGAATAATCACTCCACAATTAAAATATATGGACGTTATATTATTATGTAAGTATTTATATAAAAAATATTAAACCTTACCTAACGTTAGAAAAGTGGCTAAATCGACAACGCAAGACAAAATGGCGCTATATTGATAATATAACGTCCTTTTTGAAGTAATACTATAGGTCCCTCAGGAATGTTACAAATCTGGTAATGAGATATACATATCTTCATAGCCTTATCTAGGTTTGAGAAGAACCAGAAACACGATTAATGTATTTTGCCTCGATACATTTTTCGATCGAAATGACCTCTTAAAAATACGAAATTTGAAGATTATTATTTTTAAACGAGAATAGATGTATTGTAGGAAATTAGTCTAATTGATAGACACCTTTGCAAACCTCAGAATTGTATAGAAGCATTTTGCTTAAATGCTCCTAGTTATTTTTTAAATAAACAAAATTACGTTTTTTCTCATGTTTTCCGAGCGCGCTGATAGCTTCTGGCCGCAGCGTATTCACGACTTTATTATCATACAAATTAGGTATAAAATTGCCCTTGCGGTAAAATTACTTTCAATATAGCGCCTTAACCACAGAAGTATTAACGGGGTAATCCGCAAAAAATAGCCTATGTCCCTTCACGTGTTCTATTCGTCATGTGTGCCAAAAACATAAATTAATAAGCATAATATAATTTTCCACGTTTTTTTACATTTTCCTCTATTTCTTTGCACCTATTAATCTTAGCGTAGTAAAATATAGCATATATCCTTCCTCGATAAATGGGCTATCTAGCACTGAAAGAATTTTTAAATCGGACCAGTAGTTCCTGAGATTAGCTCGTTTCAACAAGGAAACAAACAAACTCTTCAGAATTATAATACATACATAAATTAGTAGGTATAGATTCCATGGTCTTATGTCAATTCCATACATTTTTATAAAGAAGTGATAAAGAAATGATCTTAGCTTACTGCACCCCCCTGGTTCTTCCACAATATTCCGTGAATGGAATTGGGGAAAATGCCATGGAACTGCTCAGAAAAACGTTATTTACGTTTCGGTCCATTGACACGAACCTACGTTACGGCCACTAGCTAAGGCTTTGCGCTCACTGCTCCCAGTGTCCTTGTTTGCTTCGTTTACACAGTGTCACAGAATATATGATAGTACTGACAGTGTGTAACAAAACTAACTGATAAAAAAAAATTGTATGGGCAAGCGCCCCAGCGTCACGAGTTTCTCTATACAAAATTAAAAAAGATTGGTTTTTAAGAGCTGCTACTTTCACAGTGAACTCTCTACAAGGAAGACGTACCCACTACACACCCTAAACTCTAAAGTATTATCACTTAGTTTTGAATACACACTGTATATTATAATAAAAAAGTTATAAGTAGTCAATTATTATTTATTATCAATATTGTTCACTTATACAGGTGTAGCAAAATAAAGTTATAATCCTTTAGGGTGGTGACTGGTTTGTCTTTTATAATTATGAAGTTAACTGAAAGCAGCAGCGCTGAAAGAGGTTATGACTTCTGTGTTTCTATGAGAAATGAAAAGAAACACTAAAAATACTGCCTAGCAAGTAGCAACTTACAAAAAGGACTGAAATCCCACCAAAAACATTTCATGTAAAATGTTACCTCGACGACCACAAAACCTTTTCCCTGTGAAAAATACAATCTAATGTAGAGCCAAGCTTCCGAATCTACGCGGCCTAACTCGATCGAAGCTAGGCCGCGTTGGTCGCTAACTCCAACAAAGTCTACATATCAGTAAGTATGTATGTCTTGGCTGTTTCGTTACTCGCTACAGAAATATTTGCCTCACCTCCACGACGGTAGCGAAACAGCGAAGCCTACATACTTTCTGATTTGTAGAATTAGTTGGAAGTAGGATCAGAGTTGACTTGACTCTACATTAGATCTGATGTCTTTTTCACAGGGAAAACCTTTTGTGGTCGTCGAGGTAACATTTTACATGAAATGTTTTTTGTGCCGGGATCTTAATATAGGTAAGTACGCTACATACAAACATAGATGTTGACCGATGTGCACATAAAATTTCATCAAAATCGGTCCAGCCGTTTCGGTAGTGCTAAGCAGCAAACGCGACACGGGAATTCTAGGTATTATAATAATTTTATTACAAAATAATATTAAGTATGCTTATTTTAAAGTTAGGCATACTAACTGGAACTTGGAAGGCTCTGCTTTATTAGGTCACTAATTTGTGCTAGGTGCTTAGACTACTTAGGTTCAATCGAAAGTTTCTTTGACAGTCTTAACCTACTTTAAATACTTTAACTTTCATATCGATTCAAAACTTTGTAGCACGGAATTTGAAGGATAAAACAATTTGACACTGTCCAAGGGTACATTCAGACCGCAACGCGACGCATAGATGCCGTGAGACGGTGAGCATTGAGATTCATTTCTAAAATACCTATGCATTTCACAGATTTCGATGTATATGTCGCAGTCATCTGGTTCAATCTGTGATTCGATTGAATGACTAGCGTATTCATTGAATGACACCGTTCTATTGAATGACTGAAGGACAACTAGTCAAGACGCTGACTGTTACGTTTAACGTCTTGACTAAACGTCATCATAGTGAAGTCGTTAAATGGAATCCTATGATTTTTTTAAAGTATATGTTGGTGGCGTACTAATAGGTTAATCTAGAAACTGACTTTAATTATGAGGCAACGGCTACTTCTGGGTGGTTTACAAAAAAAATAACCACGATGGCTAAGGCGGGAGCTTCGCTGCGCTACGCTCCCGCCTTGCCATCTAACCTAACCAAATCCAATCGTATTGGACAGACGAAGTAATAAATACATTTCTATTAATTACCTAAGAATTATATACTGTTCTTATACATTTCTTATTCCGTTAAAAATAAATACATTCAATTACCTGACTAATTTCATATCCGCTCTCTTCAAAGGGCTATGTTAAAAATCGCTAACTAGTTGAACGTTGAGTGACGATTGTTCAATCAACGTTCGGCCGAGTCATTCAATTGAACGGAGTCATTCAATGAATGCGCTAGTCATTCAATCGAACCGCAGATTAAACTAGATGACTGCGACATATACACTTGCAAGTTGCATGGACGAAAGACATACGGTACATGAAGTTAATATAAAATTAAAGGAAAAATTCTACGAAAGACGTCGAAAGATAAAAAGGAAGTAACTTACATGACGCTGCACGCAATTGAAGTCTGTCAATTCATACAATACAAATTTAGAAATGCATCAAAGCGTCGCGTTGCAGTCTGAATTGACCCTAATTCTTAAGCCCGCTGTACACATGCATTGCGAAAAGGTTTATTGACTATGGAGCCAGCCAGCGCGGCGGCTAGGCTTGGGCCAGCGCGCAGCGACGCGACGTGTAGGAGGTCGGAATGTCGCTCGGAAGAGATCTCGAAAATACGTTTGACATACTAATTACTATGTCATATCGGCCGGCGCGCGCAGTACTAATATAATATGCGTTAGGTACTAACTACTAAGCATTGTGAAACATGTTCAAAGTGACAATCCCGCCCAACTCGCGTATATTCGCCCGTTTGTTTGAAGTCGAGGTACTCCTTAGTTCTGTCTACTCTGTTATAGGGCCTCTACACGTTGCATTTGCCCAATGCGCTGGCTCAGGCCTCAGTGCGTTGGCCAGGTATGTGTAATGTGTAAACCTTAAAATTATAGATGAAAACTTTGTTTTTTTAACGAGCGTAGCAAAAAATTATGGCCCTAATCAATAATCATGCTCTTATAAATCTTATCGACTTTCGCTGCAGTCTGCAGATAAGGGCTAATGCTAATGGCTATGTATAAAAAGTTTGAATAGGAACCTTATACCTACCTTATCTACTTAAGGACCGTGCTCAATACTAATATGCATATTACATATTATATAATATAATATTAATTTAATAATTTATATGTATATCCTTAGTCCTACTCGACCTTTGTGAATACTTAAGGACGCAATAAAAAAAAACTTTCATTCGTTTTGACTAAAATTTTTGGTCAAAACGAAGTGTTTTAAAAAAAGTGTTTTAAACACAATTTTATATGAGAAATATTGTTATCAAAATTCTTTTTGAAAAGGGAGCACAATTAAAAAAGGAACTCTTCCACAGGCGGCACTTACACCCGTACAAGGCGCGCAAGTATTCCCTGCAGGAGGGCGCGCGGGGCGGCGGGAGGGATGAACGCCAGGTGTCTGCTCTCACTGATGAACCCCTGCTCGAGGCTGACCAGGATGAGCTGCGGAGCCACCGCAGTGGGGACCCTAGGGCACTGCGGCGTCACAAGATCCAGCAGAAGGTATTTGTTGCCATAGTCGAAACAAATTGTGGCTTTGGTCCTAGACCAGCTACACTCATGAGTCATGACTTAACCTGCAGCCCGCGTTAACCTCGGCCCCATATATTAAGAAATTTCTCATCAGAAAAATATGACGCTCGCCAGAACGCACTCTGATCATACATTTTGTTGTGGACCCCGCATACTATCAGAATTCTGACGTGTCAAAATGTATGATCGTCCGATTTTTCTGATCAGAAATTCGGATAATGTGTGGCCGGGCTAAATCATTTTATCAAACTATCGATATCCTCTTTCGTGGTATCTATTTTGTCGAGCTTTTTATAAACACATTACATTCGTAACGAAATAAAAAACGTAACGAAACAAAAAAAGATAATATTAACTGAGAGCCATCTTAAACTTTGAAGAATCAATAAATGTACGAATTATGAGAGAGTAAGTATTGGTTACAAAACATTCATAGCCGTAACAATATTATATCCATAATATTTAGCGTTTTCTCTTGGAGCCGGCAATAAAGACTGAAGACTAAGGAACCCTAAAAATTGTTCACGATGCTAGTGTTTTTCCTATTGCCTTGATGACCCGTATCCTAAAGGCAACGGCACACTGTTATATATAACGAGCGAAGCGGGTATTATAATTGACCTAGGAAATAGATATATTTATAGAAACATATCTTGGAATGTTTCACTCTCATCCTCCTATTAATTATCACCGGTATTAAGAGGATACACTACAGCCGTTTTTCCATACAAACGTTGTCCCCTGTTTCCTCCCTGGATAATGCCGGTAGAGTTATAATTTTTTTCCTGAATATCTACGGCCACTTATACAATGTCCCTATGTTTTCTTTTTTTTTTCATAATTTAATTATTAAAAAAGATATTATGAACGTTCAAAAACCCAAAAGGTCAGGTTTTGCGCTGTGTTCAAACATCCACAAAACAAATTTGGCTCGATTAAAAAAAAACATAGGAACACAGCTCAAGCCTTGTTTTAATTTTTAGATAAAAATAAGTACTTAAATCAGCTAAGTTTTGGATAAGAAATCAGGGGACAATGAAATACGAATCGTTGATTTTCTGCAGTTGTCTCTATCGCGCTCTGCGGTATAGGCTTGCCGCTTGAGGTAAGGGAGACAGCAATAGATATTACAAGTAATTTTTTTAATTTCTCTTGACCTTGGAGTATCCTCTTAATGTCGCTAATAAGCTCAACGCAATTAACAAGATGTACAATTTCCAATAAATCGTCTTACAGTGGGTGTCGACTGTCGTTCTCTATATTATGTACTTAATAGATTTTCACATTAGTCATTAATCAAGACTATTTACTTCAGTGTAGTTATTTCCAACGTTTAAGAAAGTTGTAGGGGCTAAATTATCTTAATCCCCCCCCCTTTTTTTTCTTGTTAAATTTTGTGCTTTAGCAGTAGACAGTAGTCCTGAAATGTTTAATTGCTTCTAGGGTTCGACTCTACACCTGAGTCGGAAGGAGGGTGGAGAAAAGATCCAAAACGTCATCATGGATGCGGCGTACAAGAAGATGTTAGATCGTAGTCCACACTCGGTAAGCATTGACAGTTCCTTCGTAATTAGACAAGATTTATATTATACGAGCTATTGCCCGCGGCTTCGCTCGCGTTAAGAAGTATTGCACTATTCTCAAATTGCCGAATTCTGTCTGCAGCGGTCATTGGCCCCCGGCGATCAAAAAACTTGTCATTCATCGTTTTCGGTACAAAACCGATAATAATTGACAAGAGACGTTTTCTAACTAGAGTACTCGATGTGAACTGAGTATGGGCAAAGAAAATAATCACTAGTATGGGGCATTTCTAAATTTGTATTGATTTGACAGACTTCAATTGCGTGAGACGGCATACAAATCTGTTAATTCAATACAAATTTAGAAATGCATCTACGCGTCGCGGGCGCCCTACTCTACCAAGCCATTAGAAAAACATATTACATAAATAAACACCTTTAATGATATTATAGTTAGGTTGAGCAGGTAAATGTAAACAAACATTAATTTATCATCTACCTGCTTTACATAATTTAAGCACATGATATTATTAATATTATAATTTAATTTATAAAATTAAATTAAATATATTTTATTTTATAAATTAAATTATATAGCCTTCCGTGTTTATACTTTATAATCTTAAAAAAAATTCGCACTGTTATTTCCATAATCTGATTAGATTTAACATTGACCGATACAAAACATAATTCGTGTGTTATCCATCAATGATAATTCTTAAGCTTTACGATAGGGCGGTGTCATATAAATATAATTTTTTGATAATCTTTCACATTTTCATCCGGGATGGCACCTATGAAGGTGTTCGTACAATTGGATGAGTTGCTGGCGACGGAGGATGGGGATGCTGAATGGAAGGAGACGGCCAGATGGATCAAATACGAGGAAGATGTGGAAGAGGGGTCAGCGAGATGGGGCAAACCCCATGTAGCTTCCCTCTCCTTCCACTCCCTCTTGAACCTCCGAAGATGCCTGGAAACTGGTGTGGTACTTCTCGACCTCGATGAAAAGGATCTACCGGGCGTTGCATACAGGTATTTAACGTTAACGTATATGGGGCGTACGCTAGAGTGGACTTTATTAACTTTTACGGGTCAATGTTTTTACCAATCCCCAATATTGTGTCAGGAAGGTGGTCTTTGTGACCTATTTTTTTGATGCTCGGGATTGCTACAAAATTTCAAAATTGGCAGAAATTTTTCATTGACCTATATTATAATATTCTAAATTACCAGGAGGTAACAGACCACTTTTCTTTGCCATAACGTTCGTCCTTGAAAATTCTTTTAACTTTTTCATAAACATACCGTATTGAATTTACAAACGTTTATTTAATCCAGGGTCGTGGAGAGTATGGTGAAAGAAGGTCTCATTGAAGAAGACGACAAACCGGTGGTGATGAGATCGCTGCTGCTTCGGCACAAACATGTCCACGAAGACAAATTCCGCTTCTCCATCAGCGGGGGAAGGAAGCAGTCATACACCAGTCTACAGGTAATAAGTGAACTTCATGAAATCTATTTGCGTTCGTAAAATACGGAAATTTATTCAGGCCTAGTTCTAATTGCGGTAATGATGTTCTGGATAGCTCCCCGTAATGATGTTGGTTTGTGCGTGGCCATATTGTTTCGTTGCATTGCGGTACGTTGAGGCGTTGGAATAACGCATTGAATATAATACCTATTATGACTTGCGGCAGCCGGCAGGTGGCGACGCGTAAAGTCTTTACAAGTTGGTGACAACATGTCATGTGTCATGTCAAGGCCTTAGGCCACACATCAATATAATATGTGGCAACTGGCATATCATAATTTAAACTATTTAAATAAAACGTCGGTGCGTTAACCCTACGACGCACTGGAACGCGACGGAACAGTGTGGACTCACCTTTACGAGTGAAATTATAAAAGCAATAATATTTAATATTAACTAGAAAGCGTTCGCTTAATTCTAAAGTTCGCTTCACCGATCACTTCCTTTGAAGTATTTTGCAGCGAATTTGTAAAAAGGAACTTTTACTGAAGCTAGAATTTACATTGTACGAGTATAATATACGTCGGATACACCAATGTTTTACAGTTTTTGAAACAAATGTGACTATGAGTATGAGTAGTAGTTATTAAAAGGCCGGAAGTTACAGTAAATCGTGTGTCCGGAGCTCGTTAGGTGCACAACATTGGGAGCTGCTGCGGGAAAATTCAATTGTATATTCTTATTCGCCATTGTGTGTAATGTGACGGCAAATATTATTTTTAGTTTGTTTGTGCTAAAAGTACCGCAATCGTCGGGTGATAGGTTTTTGAAGTTTCTAAAACTTACATTGTATTTTGGTACCAATTGGTATTTGGTTTCAGAAGTTATTTTAAAGTTCTTGAAACTATAGGAGTAGACAGAAGTATCGATTATAACAGTATGCTGTAACAGCTATTATATAATTTTTGCGTGTACAGTATTTTGGCAGATAACCATTCGTGCGCAGTCACATTTATCGCAGATTACGATAATTCTTTGGCATGTGTTTGTAATGAAATGTGTAAAAAATACCCAAGGACAATATATTTTATCGTGTCGTTGGACAATAATATGATTTGTTTAAACATTTATCTGAGACCTTATCGGTGGATAGCGCAAAAACTATCCTTTACATCAATCAACGTCACTTTTTCCTCATGGATACTTCAAATCGATACAATATGTACCGGCAAAATGTTGAAGCGGTATGAATACCCGTTTTAATTGGTTTTTGCTAGAGATTATTCTTTTTTACCGGGCATAAGTTCATAACTCGAGAGTCGAGATATATTTGAAGGTTGTGACTTGCGAGTACCGAAAGGCCACTCTGTACGTTGGTAATGAACAACCATGATTGCTAGAATAATAATTGAGCAGCTGTCTACAGTGCAGTGTGCATATAATATGCACATCGATCAGGGGCAATTATACATAGACGAACATCCCTGTATAATATTATGTTCATAATCGTCTATCCATACTAATATTATAAATGCGAATGTGTATCTTTCTATCTGTCTGTCTGTTACCTCTTCACGCCCAAACCGCTGAACCGATTTAACTGAAATTTGGTATGTAGATACTTTGAGTTCCGGGAAAGGGCATAGGATAGTTTTCATTCCGGAAAAATGTACATTTTCCGCCCTATAAACTAATTTTGGTGCAACGGAGGTGCGGACGTCATCTAGTGATCTATGTTTGTTTATCATGGACAACGTGGAGAGTTCATATTTTTATAAAACAACGAGGCTCTGTATAGTCTCTACCAATTACTTAATATATCCTCTAACTGCAAGCACCTGCAAGAAAATTAATCAGAATTTCTATCTAAGCAAAACGGTGTCACATGATGATACAACGACTTTTTTAAAAACTAAAATTTCAAATTTGAAATACGCTCGTAGACCGTAGTCGTAGAGTTAGAGTAGAAGCTGTGACGTAAATGTAATATTAAATTACGTTCCATTTTACATTGTGGTTTATAATCTGAATAAAATAATTTTAATAGTGTAAAATAATTTAAGATAGTATAATATTCAGTCAAAGAATTAATAAAGACGTCAGGAAATGGATTCTATAGTACTTATAATTGCCAGCCGTCTCAGTAAAATCGGGTAGAATAGCCACCGGATTTTACTTAGATGACTGGGAATACTAATAAAATATGATTCGCAATTTACGGACTAAATTATCTGTCTATAGAATAGGCAGAATAGGTTTATGGATTATCGTGAAATAATGTTGTGGGATGATTCGGTACGTGAACATTCTCAAAAAGATAATGTGCCTCCGTACAATTGCTATGTTTTAGTAGCTAAACCAATGTGTATTATGTGGTGTGTATAATGTATTATGTGGCTAAACCAAAAAAATCTCAATTTGCACACCAGATAAAATGGTATAAGTACTCATAAGATATAACATAGAGAAGTAGTATTACTACTAACTACGTAGGTAGTAGATCTTAACAAAACGGCAGTTCTTGTAGAACTTACAAATTTGTTGCAGCAGCTAAAGTCTAAACTAAGATTACCCATGAAACATTCAATTTGGACTCAACAAAAAATGTATATTATTACAGTCACAGTCTATACTCGTATAGAGATGTTATATTCTAGTAGGATGACGTGGTATAATATATAGTTCAGTCAATAGTCATATACAGTCTACCTATACTCATATAGAGAAGTTATATTCTAGTAGGATGACGTGGTATAATGTACAGTCGCTGTGGGTGGAGGACGGTGGGCTGTTGGAGCAGGCCGGCGCGCGAGCTGTCTGCGCGCAATGCTCGACCGCGCCGAACATGTGCCATCGGCACAGTGTCCAACTAATCGTACGAGACCTATGTTCGCGTGTTTACTGCACGATGCCAAAAGGGATGATGACTATAATATGATTTTTAAAGCTGATCGCATATTTGTCAGTATGCGACGTACGCGTCGTACACGAAATGCGGCGATTATTTGAACGAACGTGTAAGGTTCCACATCATTTCATAGTATTCTAAAATGTGGCGCGTTCGGCGCTTGTGTGCTGGTAAAATATATGCGGTCATCTTTAAATAATCAGACCAAATATTACCATTTGACTTCCACGCGAGTACTTTAAATTAAGCAGTGTAGGGTCTCTACCTGCGAGAAGAATCGGCGTAAGAAACTTTATTTTGTACTTACTCGAAATTCTCGCACTGCACGAAGCAAGCGAGCGACACTACGAAGAAGTAAAGTTGTAATTAAAAATTCCTATTTTTAATTGTCGCAATATAAGAATAATGGCCACATATTATTAAAGCATCTTTTTTATTCTCACCAAAGTTGGTGCAGAATCTATTGACGAACTTTCAACAACCTCTACTAACAAAATATTCTTGACTATCTCGAGTTTTAAGACCTGTCATCATCCCAATTGGCTTGTATTTCGTACGCACTGCACCGTTGAGTCGTACGTTATAATTTTTTTTTCGTTAGTTTGAATAGAAGTTGTCTCCATTTTGGTTCCTCATTCATTTCATGTAGAAGATCTTCCACCAGTAAAGACATCCGCACGTCTTTGGTTCAAACCGTCTCTATTAGACAAGAGACTTTGTTTCAACATTTTCGCTAGATTAGTTGTTATAAACTTCTGTTTAGATAGCATGTACTTACTTGAAACATTTTTATTTTGTGGTATTTTTACAATTTTAGTTATTTTTGTGACGTGGTTAAAACAACTTGTGGAAACTACCTACTAGTGATAGAATGTCAATAACAAACTGAAAATCACCTATTTGTTTTTACTTATGTGTGCTATAATTTCAACTCAATTTTGTTATGAAAATGATTCACAAATCGTACGTTAATTGTTTGAACAATTCTCATATTTAATGAAATATCATAATATTATCACAGTTATCTTCATTTGTAATTGAACCGCAAAGTTTTTTTTATTGATTTGCAATTTATGCAGTAACTTTTGTTTTTTTTTCTATTAAACTGCACTAACCGTATATTTTTCAATACAGAACTTGGCGCAACAACGGCGGCGGAGCTCCCAAGCTGTGCCTATGGACAGGGCAGAAGCACGCAAAAAGTCTTCGGGAGCCACAATAGACGCGCGTGAAGTGGAATACCTCGCGACCGGAACAGTCGGCTCACAGGACGAGCTGCGACGAGGCCACAACGACTCCATCATGAAGAGGATACCTGACGATGCAGAGGCAACCACCGTTCTCGTCGGAGCCGTCGGCTTCCTCGACCAACCGACCATCGCCTTCGTGCGACTCGCTCAGGGCATCCAAATGCCGTCCATTACGGAAGTTCCGATTCCGGTGCGTTTCATGTTCATTCTTTTGGGACCCACCGAAGCCGACCTCGACTACCATGAGGTCGGTCGCTCTATTTCCACCCTGATGTCCAACCCGACATTCCACTCCATCGCATACAAAGCTGACGATAGACGAGAGCTGTTGTCAGCTATCAACGAGTTCTTGGACGATTCTATTGTACTTCCACCTGGAGATTGGGAGAGGCAGGCGCTCCTGCCGTTTGAGGAGCTACGAGCTAAGAGTGAAATGATCAGGCGGCGCAAACGAGATGCCCTCGAACGGAAGAAGGCGACTGAAAAAGCGGCTGCACCACCGCTAGACGAGAAAAAAGCACTTCTTGCAGCAGAAACTGGTGGTATTCCCGAAAAGGAACCTGACGACCCCCTGTCCAAATCTGGCAGACTGTTTGGAGGTAAAGCTTGCAATACCATCACAGTATTATCAATATTTAAAATAACAAAAGTATCTCTCTTTATAGCCTTCTTCATCTCGTCTTTATAGCCGGTAGGATTCAAAGAAAGTACCCAATTAGTGCTATTCGCCTGTATTGTGTGTAATATTATAATGGTAAATATATACATTTCCAATTTAACCATTGAATTATCTTTGGTGCAATTCGAATATGACCTATATTCGAACAAAATATAGAACAATATAATTATGTTAATTCTCTGAATTTTGTTCGAACTAAATGAAAATGAGAACATGAGTTATAGCGAAAACATAGAGCGAGTAGATTAATTTTATTATTTGAAGTAATGTTTCATGATACTGAGTAGGTACGTCTACTATAGGTATCAAATACAATGTCTTTCGATATGCGCTGCTCCAAATGATTTTTTTTACCTACTACACTAAGTATAATATTGATTAGTTTTAATGGTTACACTAATTAATATTACTTAGTTAAATAAAATACTTTACATTTTATGTTACTGTTATCATGGTACATAATATATAATATCAGTAGGTAAGTATAATATTTATTGAAAATAATAATTATTAACAGTATAGCTACATTTGAACATGGTAAATGTATTTAATTATGTCTGTCTACGAGTATTATAAACCGCTAAACCGATTTTGCTGAAATTTGGAGATACTTTGAGTCCCGGGAAAGGACATAATATAGGATACTTTTCATCCCGGAAAATGTACGGTTCCCACGCGATAAGCTAATTTTGGTGCAACGCAATTATATTTAGTTTCTTTATTATTGCTATGTATAATTTGTTATAATTTTCAATGTTACTCGTTCTTTAATGACAATAAATTTAATATTTACATAATAATATCGTTCACCTATATGGTTCGTCTTTATCAGCTATTAATACGTTGAAAAAACTTGACAAAACCGTACTTTTACTTACGCATTGTATATAATATAAGTCTGACTAATTAGTAATTATATTGTGAAGAGTTTTTATGCAAGATTTTCTTTTTAGGGTTCCGTACCCAAAGGGTAAAAACGGGACCCTATTACTAAGACTTCGTTGTCTGTCCGTCTGTCAAATACTAAAAATAAAATAAAATTAATATTTAAGGGGGGCTCCCATACAACAAACGTGATCTTTTTGGCCTTTTTTGCTGTCTCCAGGCTGTAACTCAAGAACGGTAATAGCTAGAGATTTGATATTTTCACAGATTATGTATATCTGTTGCCGCTATAACAACAAATACTAAAAGTAAAATAAAATGAATATTTAAGGGGGCTCCCATACAACAGTGATTTTTTTGGCCTTTTTTGCTCTATATCAAAAGTGGCAACAGGTAGGTACTTGAATTTTTAACAAAATCCTTAGTTATATGTGTACTTTAATATTTAATAATAATATTAAAATAAAATAAAAAAACAAGGGGTGCTCCCATACAAAAAACACAATTTATGGCCTAATTTTGCTCTATAATGGTACGGAACCCTTCGTGCGCGATTCCGACTCGCACTTGGCCGATTATTTTTTTTGCTTGTACTAAGACTCAAGAGCCTTTGTCTGATATCGGTTCGGTTCAGAATTTAAATTTTTGAATTTTGATATTATGTTCCTTACAATTTTTTCATGACTTCAAATATTTTATGTATTGTGATTTCAGTATTGATTACAATAAGGTTTTTTACTAGGTGTCATTCGGGATATGAAGAGGCGGTATCCTCACTATGTATCCGACTTCCGAGACGCGCTGAATGGACAATGTGCTGCGGCCACTATCTTCATGTATTTCGCCGCTCTGTCCTCTGCCATCACATTCGGTGGTCTCCTGGCTGAGAAGACCAACAGGGAGATTGGTATTTCGGAAACTTTGGTGAGTTTCGTTAGACTTTCTTTACGCTTGTGTTTATAAAAGTTGGGCGAAAAAGCCAGCAGATAGCCTTGGAACAACCAAAAATTATCAAAACAACGAGAAACAGAATTTAAACAAAATGTTATGACTATAGCTGACCCGGCAAAGTGGTTTTGTAAAAAAGAAGATAAAAAACGAATGTACTCAGGCCTAACGAATGTACCATCGATGAAAATATTGATTCTTAGGCAGTTGACAGACCAATGCAACGTCATTACTCATTTGGTCGGATCATGTCAATTTAATATTATTATGATCTGTCGGCTGGGTTTGACGTAATGCGACTAAACTACGTAGGTCCTCCATCTGGCTAGCAATCAACTTGTCTGATGCTACCATTTCGGATTTATACTTCAAGTTTCAAAGATAAGTAAAATTTTTCTATGCCTAGCTTTTATCAGTTTTATCTACTTATCGCATTGGTGCAAGAAGTGTATTATGTTGCAAATTGCAATCGGATGAACGGTACACAAAACGGTAATACAAACGGTATTCGACGCTTAGGTACAGACCACATCGAAACCGAACCAACAAACAAGGTTATAATTCTATGAACCAAACTACTTACACTAAGTAGCCATGTAAAATTGAGATGAAGGTACCATCGAGGAAATTGATTCCTAAGCAGTTGACAGACCAACGTCATTTGGTTGGAATGGTACATATTTATAGCATCCACCACTTGGGCTAAGTCAAGGCTCGGTCCCTACGAAGGGTTCCGTACCGTACCGTTAATTTTTTTTCAATGTATAGGTAAAGTTAAATTAAAATATGTTTTAGGTATTCACGTGTATTGGCGGATTGTTTTTCGCGCTGGTGGCTGGGCAGCCCATGATGATAACTGGAGCCACGGGGCCTCTGCTGCTTCTCGACGAATCGCTCTTCGCGTTCTGTCGCTCCTATGGATTCGATTTTCTCGCAGCACGAATGTACTGTGGACTTTGGATGATAGTAATAGCGCTCTGTGTCGCCTCCATCGAGGGAAGCGTTGCTGTTAAGAAAATTACAAGGTATGTTTGAATGACAATGTTGGATGTGCTCTCGGCAAGTTGTCGCTTGACCAAACTGATGATGAAAACACTTAACATCACCGTTGAATCGGGTGTCCGCGCATGTATTATGTAGTATATATTTAACTACGTCAGCTGCAGACTATGCGGTGATTTTATTCTTATATTTGGAGGAGTCCTAGTAAACACAAAGTTTTAAACTGGTAAATCAGTGATTTTGTCAATGTTTGCATACATGGACATTGAACACAAAACAATATGTGTTTTTGATACACTTACGAGTAAAGAAAATTTCGTTTCGCATTACTTACTATTTTCCATTAAATCAATATAGTTTTATTCAGTTGTACCTATGCAAAACTGTAGGTATTATCAAAGATACCAAAATAGGACGTTACACCTAAGTGTGACATAATATTGAAATAATTATGAGTACGATAAAATCACAACTGAGATCACAACTCAGTTGTAAGTTTAAGTATAACCTGAAAAAGCAAAGAAAACAAACTAAGTATGCAAGTATCTACAAATACGTCAGTTATTTACACAATAAACGCATACGATATTATCAAACATCGAGAAATGTTCAATTATTGTTATCCGCTTATGTAGAGTAAGAAAATTGTAACGCTACATTTTCTTTATTGTATTACAATCAGGCAAAGTCAGAGTGGGTCACAACTCACAGCAAACAAAAGGGACCCGAAATGGTCAAATCGTCTGTAGTTTATTATTTATTATGGGTATATTTGAAACCCTATTTTTAGGCTTAGTTCTGTTAATCAGTATTAATTACAATACAAAAATCAAAAAATTATAGTACAATCTTCTCTCTTAAAGTTATTACAGTTACAGTCATGTTAAATACCAAAAAAAAAGTACGCCATCATAATATAGCATACTAAGGGGCTGTTTCACCATTTCCTGATAAGTGCCGGATAAGCTATCCACATTCCACAACATATCTGACCGATACTCCATACTCTATATCTATCAGATAAGTTGTGGATATCCTGCACTTAACATAGTGAGTAGTGAAACAGGCCCCTTCTTTTGAGTTTATCTTGAAAAACTGGAACTATAATGATGATTTTTCAGGTTCACCGAGGATATTTTCGCGTTCCTGATTTCATTGATCTTCATATCGGAGCCGATCACGAATATCATCAATCTATACAGAGCGCATCCCCTCGGCTACGACTACTGTCAGCATCCAGCCATTGATGACTCCACCGTGATTCCGCTGAATAACGCGACTGCAGTTGGTAAGTCTTCAAAGGATCAGTTTTAGGACTGTCTAATCATCTGCAACATCAGAGGCTGATTTTTATATCTTTAAGCCATTTGGGCGACTTAGAACGCAAGCGGTTGCACATCACACCATTTTTTTGGAAGCATGTAGTTTAGCCTTACCGGCCCAGGCTATTCGCGCAGAAGCATAAGACGATTCAGACCGCAACGCGACGCGTAGATGCTGTGAGATGCATTTCTAAAAAAATATTATATGGATTTGACAGCTTTCAATGTAAAGAGTAAAGACCGACAGGAAGGATTATGAACGTGGACGGGGGCGCTGCCGGTTAAAGAGAACTGCCAAAATCATGTCAAAAATGGGGTTTTTGTATGATTTCGGCGTTAGTTCCTTTTTTCGCCACGTTCACTTATTAAGCCATGTCGGTCTATAACTTGGTGTGTCACGCAATTGAAGTAGGTAAATAATATTATGTCAAATCCATACAAGAAATGCATCTACGCGTTGCGTTGCGGTCTGATTTGGCCGTAATACGTACCCATTACCGTGTAATGCCAGTAATTATGTACGTATCAATCAATTAGCTCCTAATAATTAGCCAGCTGTACCTAATTGGTAATTAGATGCTATACCATTGATCGAGCATCAGGTGATGTTTGCATATGCAGTCCCTAAAGGTTGTATTTGTTCGCGCATTTGTTTGGGATTTATGAAATTACTTTAAACATGACTCTTACGACTGTCTTATAACCTTGGTCCTTGACAACTCCTTTAGAATATCTTCGTTATTTTCTACTTATTTTTTCTTCTACAGGTAACAACACAGTCGTCACTCTTCCTGCCCCGCCGACAGTGGTCCCACCACAACCGAACACGGCGCTGTTCTGCACGATGCTGACACTCAGTACTTTCATCATAGCCTACTATCTGCGTATCTTCCGTAACGGAAAATTCTTGGGACGCAGTGTGAGTATTTTTAAAATAAGCAACCCTTGAATTTAATCACCCTTCGCATTAGGACGATTCAAGGCTCTTACGACCGATTTCAAATATTTTAATATTATAGCATGACTGGTGAGACATCACCGATACTTAAGGTTATTAAATATTCAGTACTTACTCGATTCTCATTATTATTATGTAATAAAATTAGGTACTTAATTTTTGACCAAATTTCCCTTTAAACAAATGAATCATGGACACTTAGTAAATTACTATGCGGCCGGTGCGGCGGCTTGCGCTCCGCACCGCGCGCTACCCCTCCCACGCGCGGTGTCCATGCGTTGGGTAAATAATTATTTAACTTTAAGCTACATTTACTCAATGATCAATTGATATTATTTTTTTTTATTTTTTTTCAACTAATATAATAGCCAAATATCACGTCCTCGAGTATTGAACATCTCTCACCAGTCATGCTGTATAGTCGTTTGTCTCCAGCTACATCACTATAATTAATGCTCTCCAGTTTAACTTGTTATAAAATCCCCAACAAGTATAATATCAATTATAATATATCCCCACAGGACGGGCATCGCCTAGTGTGGGGATCCGTTATCGCATTATTCTATATTATAAAATTTTTTTTGGTCAATAAATAATATTTGTATTTGTAATTCTCGATTAGGCTTATAGACCAATGGCCAATCAATATACTTAGTGTCTTTTTTGCCAATCTTTACAATTTACATTCAAAATCGCAGTCCCACAAACTTATCTAATGACTAATTCATGTAACTTATCAAAACAGGCGCGTCGTGCTCTTGGTGATTTTGGAGTCCCAATTGCTATTGTCCTGATGGTCGGAGTCTCGGTCCTGGTGCCAGTTTGGACTGAAAAGCTGAAGGTTCCTGACGGTCTGAGCCCGACGTCAGACCGTTCTTGGCTGGTGCCACTCAACCCTGGATTGGAAACGATACCGCTATGGGCTGCCTTCGCGATGGTGCTACCAGCTCTGATGGTCTACATCATCGTATTCATGGAAACCCATATCGCCGAGTAAGAATTGATAGTGTTTTTTCTTTTTAGTTTACTTTAGTATGATTCTAGCTGTCGTGCTACCTTGGATACTCAATTTATGTTTTAATTTTTTGTGCCCAATTTACTTGCTGAGTGTAGTAATTTTTGCCACTGTATTTTTTGCGTTATAACCTACTTGCGTTATTATAAATATATTTTCTTAATATGTAACAAATAACAATCGTTTTGAAATAAGTTTGATAAGTTTTGAAATAATTATGTGCGATTGCGAAGGCGTGTTAAATGATTGGCGTCGTGTTACAGCAAAAATCTTATTGCATGCGAATTTTTCACAAACAATATTTTATATATCTAGTATTTTGCTTTGCGAATTGACTTTTATAGAAATTGCAACTGTATTTCACACTTGATATTGGAATAAATCTTTAGTATTTATTTCAAGTTGATGCGATGAATAATTTTCTTTCTTTTTAACCGACTGCGCCAGAAGGAAGGATACGTTTTTCAAGTGCATGTGTGTATAATTCTTTGCCGTGACTATCGTGGTATCAAGGACTTGGTCGTACAAGTAACCCTGGGTACATTGCAGTCGTTTTCATTTGTTTCGTTGCTTGCTATAATTGACTACGAATTATTATGATGGGTGTTTTAGGGTTCCGTACCCAAATGGTAAAAACGGGACCCTATTACTAAGACTTCTTCTATGTATCTTCTGTTGACTATAAACTACAATTTTGGCTATGCTTAAAATACTAAAATTATCTGCTACACGTGACCATTTTGTCTCAGGTTGATCATAGACAAGCCGGAGCGTGGTCTGAAGAAGGGCAGCGGGTTCCACATGGACATCGTGGTGATGTCGTTGGTGAACGCTGTCTGTGGCATGTTCGGAGCGCCGTGGCAGTGCGTCGCCACGGTGCGGTCTGTCAGCCACGTGTCAGCGCTGACTGTCATGTCGACGACCCACGCGCCTGGCGACAAGCCACACATTGTTGAAGTTAAAGGTATGTAGTATGAAGATAAATTGAAAAGTATTCTAATTTGGTCGGGTAAGGTACGCCAAGCATCACGATTCACGACTAACATTGGTACGGAGTACTATTATATATTCTGTGACATTGGCTTAACATAACGCGACCAAATTACGTAAGTCCGCCATTGGCATATGAATCCATTTTAACACACAAAAAACGTTAAAGTTACAGCCACTAAATTTGGTGGGAAGGTTTATTTTATTAAGTAGACACCCTATAAGGAAGGAATTTTGGAAATTTTAACCCGAAGGGGGTGAAATAGGGGTTGAAAGTTTGTATGAAAGTCCGTCATTTCTTAATTTAGAAACATGAAACTTTATTTTTGGGCTACTAAATTAAAATAAATAAATACGTATTTAAGCGTTTTTGGAAATTCTACCCCCAAGGGGGTGAAATTGGAGTTGAAAGTTTGAATGAAAGACCGTCATTTTTTGAGTTAGAAACATGAAACTTTGTTTTTGGGCTATTGATTAAAAATGAATAAATACGTGTTTAAGCGTTTTTGGAAATTCTACCCCCAAGGGGGTGAAATTGGGGTTGAAAGTGTGAATGAAAGTCCGTCATTTCTTAAGTTAGAAACATTAAACTTTATTATTGGGTTACTAATTAAAATTAAATGGATATATATTTAAGCGTTTTTAAAAATTCTACCCCCAAGGGGGTGAAATTGGGGTTGACAGTTTTATGAAACTTTGTCAATTTCAAACCGATCGGTCTGAGACTTTGCATGCATTTAAAGCTACTATGACGTAGGCATCTCCTAAAAAAAGATTTTAAAAATTCTACCCCTAAGGGGGTAAAATAGGGGATGAAATTTTGCATGAAACTTTTGTCAAAAGACTGTGTAGTGTGTATGCATAAAGATACTTTATATTATGATGTAGGCATCCCCTCAGAAAGGAATTTAATAAATTCCATCCCTAAGGGGATGAAATAGTGGATGAAAGTTTTTAGAAATTTTCTTAGACTTTCGACTGATTGAACTGAAATTATTAAAGATTGTATCCTAAACTAAACATACAATTTTCGAGTGTCATTTGATTAATAATATCGCACATGAAACCCAATAGTGTATTATCTCAAAAAAGTGGCAAATTCACTTTTATCAAGCAGAAATACAAGCATTTTTTTATCTTTAAGTTCGTCTATTCCATGTTTTTTTAACTGCAATATTTCTGAAGATATTTCGTTTTACCACTGCGTCTTTCCTCCGTTTTGCCCTCCCTGCAATAGGCAACAGCGGTGTATTTGAGATACCACCTGTTTAGGTGTATCAATGAGGAAAGGTACACAGTATTATTTTGAGATATTACTCTTTTGCCTACTCGTGCATACCTCAAAATCTTGTTTTATTTTGACATAACACCATGTTGCCTGTTTAAAACTTTTGTATTTTGCAATCGTCGTTGTATTATTTAAAGATACTACTGTATGGCACTGTACGGCAGCCTGTAATTTTGATATATTACTCTTTAGACTTTTTTTAATTTGCAATTTTAATGTGTTAAAGGAGTTAATTATACTGTGTTGACTATAAAAACTGCGTATAAGCTAAATATGCTTGTATTATTGTATCTGTAATTTTCATTTCAGACTAATACCAGTATGGAAAAGGACTCAGAAAAGTCTTTTTCCATAGTAATTGTATCTACACCTAGTTTGTTGTTACTAAATACAGACAGTTCATTATGATGTCTTAACTCTTAGCACGTGTCCCTGACAATCGTAGTCGTGTATCCTCAAACGCCTAGGTGGTCATTACGAGGTCTGAACAAAGAGATCCTGAAGGAGGCTGTAATAGTGGTATCCTGGGCACTACTGCCTACGGGTGGGGGGCCGAAGAGGACGCAGAGTGGCTAAACAATGCCATGCAGGCAATTTGCGATGTGTGTATGCCGATGGTGCGCCCTCTTGGCCTCGATACGGGGCGCATTGGTGGCACCCGGAGATAAAACAGCTGTGAATTGCACGCATGGCTGCTGGGTGCCAAAATGTCAGATATAGACGGAGGGGCTATCGTAGCCAAGATGAGAAAGAAAGGCTGTACGATACCGGTACCGTGCGACATGTCATGCCTTCAGACAGCATCAGAGATCCGAGCCGAGATCAAAGCCTGGGAGCGGGATCCTTGAGGTAGACCCTTAAATGGGTAAGGCATAAGTTTCGCCCCGCCGGCCCACCACTCACCAAGAGTCTCGATCCAGAGCTGCGCGAAAATGTCGTTTCTGCCCTTTTTCCATCCAGAGCTGACTGATCACCACTGATAATGGCCCAGTCATCGGATGACTCCGATAAGGAGGAGGTTCCACATGTGACCAGAAGTCAACCATGACGTATCTACCTCTGCCTGGTTCTTGACAGTCACTGGACGTTTAAAAACCGCTTCAAGCAGCTGTCTGAAAACATAAAAAGACTACTGGAACATTGACATGGTTCCTCCCGAATCTCGATGGTCCGATCCTTATCTGCAGCCGTCTTTACCTTGGCGTCATTAGGTCGATGGCATTAGTTACCACCTAAAAATTTTTCTGAAGTCGTTATTAAAAAACGGGCAAGAGAGTATTAAAACAAAAACATATTTTTAATCCCGGGCAACAGCGTAGTATCTTCAACCATTTTTTTTAAAGATGGATTTTGTATAGCTTATCCTCATTTTTATAGCTATTTTTTTATCAAAATTGATAGTCAAATAACTGATGAACAAAACTGTATTTATAGATTTCTAATCAGATAAGTAGTATTAATTCTATGATTTTTTGAAACTTTCAAAACGCGTTTTCTCGAAACTCACTTTTTTGAGATAATACGGTATTTGGTTTCATGTGCGATATGTGCCGTGCCTACTTTTGTGTATGTGCCGTTTTTACCCTTTGAGTAAGGGACCTTAAAAGGAGAAAATTATCCATCTCCGTTATTATAATATTATGCTAACGCGGACGAAGTCGCGGGCAACTAGTTATGTATATAGTTTTCATGGAAAATCTAAGATAACAGAGCACTATCTAGGCGTGAACTGTAGTAAACTTGCTCATAATAACCAATCGGGTGCCAAATTTCAGTTCTGTTTGTAAAGATAGATGATTCAATCAATATCTATTCGATAACGATATTTGGCTTTAATATCAGCAATACAGTTGTATACAGTGTGAAATTTTAATGGTTGTTTTCCCGCAGTAAAATGATTCTATCTTAGTAGTACAATAGATTTGTAAAGTTTTTTTTGTTCAAATAAAAAAAAAATCGGTCGGGTCCATAGTAACTCGCGCCTATCGGCATAAAGTTTCCATAGTAAGCCATAAAAAATATTTTGTATTTTCAAAAAATAACATGCATGGTTCGATAGTACTAGTATAGGTAAATTGTTCTGCTGCGGGAAAACAACCACTAAAATTTCACGTTGTATTATACTATAACGACTATAGAACTTTTATACATAGCTCGTTAGTAAATATATTAAAAGAGCTATTTATCCAATCATAACTCAAGTTCTCTAAATGAAGACAGTACCTATCTCATACAAATTAAAAATTATGAAAAGAATATTAGACCTCTCGCGTCGCGTCTGTATAATTACGAACAACATGGCAACGTAGTGGTTAAATAAACCTTGTTCAACGACTAAGTGCTCTTTTAAAAGAACTACTTAGGCTCATTTTATACCGCCACGGAGTGGTTTCGTTACAAAAAGTCGCTTCCGGACTTTTTGTAACGAAACTGTACATAGCATAATAGGGATGATGACAAGGTCAAAGATTAGCAAATTTTGTTAATAAACTAAAGAAATCACGGTAAAAAATAAGTGTTCCCAAAATTTTAGCTCGCTAGCATTTGTATTTTTTTGTTATGAGCCTTCAAAGTTGGATAATCAAGTCGATTTTTTTTTCAATTTTTCTTAATATTTGTATACCATTCGATAACTTATGCAATTAAAAGCAACTTTTGTTGTGAAACCACTTTCATAAACGCAATATTTAATATACATATCGAACAAAGTTCTCTCCCGATGCGTACAAACTAAGAAAGAGTGACGTCAGTCTTTCGTAGCACTTTGTATCTATAGAGCGTTTCGGGCAGGTCTATTTTATGAGATGTTTGAATTGTCATATCTTGGTGAATTTTTAAGCTATCAGAGTCATTCTTTCAGCGATGTTTCTATTTTTAAGGGTCTTTCAATTGCCAGTAAGAAAAAAAGTCATCTAGCCTATTATCTTTATATCAACAGAACAGTGTAACATACAATTTAAATACGAGCCAAAAAATTTGACGCGCGTCTTCCGCGGTATTCTCGAGAATTCGCCGATGCCGCGGTGCTGTCTGTGGAATCCACGAGAAGTGGCGCGAACTAGTCAAGTAAGAGATACAGAATGGGAAGTCCTCATGTCGCGGGAATTCGCGGGAATGCTCGAGAGTTCTAGCTAATTTCGACGTCATGAGGCGAAATTGACGCCTCCGTTTCGTGCCAGTATTTAAATCGAGCCTTACCAGCTTTACTCAGTTTTCGCACTTATAAGTAAATTAAACAACTATAATTTTTGGCGAAACTTTTTAAACCACCACTTAGTTAAAAAGATTTGGACCACTGAAAATTGGTAGTTATTCTAATAAATGATCGTTATAATATTATGTGAGTGTAATAAATAAAGCTCATATTTTTTTCTTGATGTTTTTGTACTGCTTTGTAAAATTATATTTTTATACGTAAATTATATGAGCCCTTGCGTGGACGACATCATATTTCAATTATAACTTAAGTGTTCTTTTAAAATCTTTATCAAAAAGCTTTTGTTCGAGGCATCTAGGGGTCGAGCTATATATTTTATACTTCACCTTGACACTACATTTAAGACACCCTGTATATATTCTTCTTTATAAACGTACGTGTAGGTTATAAGTCCGCCCAAATGCGCGGTTTCGCGGCTACACCGCGAGATGACAAGCAAAAAACTTGAGAGGTGTCAAGGGACACCCGGACGGAACGAAGTTATTTAGAAGAAAAAGGTATAAGAAGAGACAGAGAGAGAAACACGCGATAGGTACCACAAGGCTTACAACTATAAAAGTGTCGTGCCAATTTTTTGGTCTTAATTTTTTCCGTCTAGCCCCCTTTCGTAATGCGCGATAAGGAACTTCGTTCCAAAAATGTATGTAAATGACAGTTAAATCGTTATCTATACAGCGTGTAACAAAATTAAGTGATAATACTTTAGGGTGTGTATGACGTGTTCCTTGGAGAGATTTCTCTGTGAAAGTAGCAGCGCTGAAAGACCAACTTTTTTCACTTTTGTATGGGGAAACTCGTGACGCTCCGGGGGGCTTGCCCATACAAAAGTGAAAAAAAAAATTGTCTTTCAGCGCTGCTACTTTCACAGAGAACTCTCCATAAGGAACACGTACACACTCTAAAGTATTATCACTTATTTTTGTTACACCCTGTACACATTCACTTGTTAATTGTGATATAAATACTGTATAGGCTATAGCCGCTAAAGCCTAAAGCACATGTTCGCACCGCTGCATAGTGCATACCTAATATTTAAATATTATGTATTATTGTATTAATAAAACCACATTATAACGTCTGTACTTTAAGAATGAATGATATCATTACAAGCGACTATTAAAATTGACAACATGCCAGTTGTTAAAACGCATAGATGATTTTCCCAGATATAATGAGAAGTTTTAACATAGATGTAGAAAACAGTTATAGATGTCGCACTATAGAGCTGATGGAAACAGTATCTTTAGCGGGTCCTCGTAGAAACTATAGGTCTACCAAGTACCAGGATCTGGGCAATTTTTAACAGCAGATTTTAAAAAAATATTCTTGATAATTGAATAAATTTTTATGTTTGCATGTTAACACACAAAATCAGCCGCTAAAAGAAAAAAAAGGATCAAAATGTTTTATTCCAATTACCCCGGTCTAGTCAATTTATTTTCTCACTTTTAGCTATCAGATTCTGGTAGACCTATAATAAAACGTAGACTTTTTCAGTAGGTCTATGATAATTGATATGAGGCAACACTCGACGCCGTCACAGTATAGCAATATAAATACTGTGACGCCGTTGTCAATTACAATAATTTGTGGTTGATTGCTATGCTATTAACTTCGATAAAGAATATAAGATTCTTAAAAAGAAAATGCTAATGTAGGTAATTAATAAAAAATATTTTATAATATTCTGCTCGCTTACCATTTTCATTTAGGTACTTACTTTTAATTTTTGATTTGATTGCTAATAAGAAATACTTTTATCTGCTACCAAATCATCTAGGAAATCCCAAAAATTCAATTCTTCATCAGTCATCACAATTCACAAAGTCTATAATTGAGGTCATGGATATTTTAGTACAATAATATTATAGTATGCACTAGATGACACCCGCAACTTCGTTACGCCATAAGTAGTACATTTTTTCGGGATAAAAAATCTTATGTCCTTTCCCTGCACTCAAAGTATCCCGTTACCAAATGTCAGCAAAATCAGTTCAGCGGTTTGGGTTTGAAGAGTTAACAGAATGCAGACGGACAGACAGAAGGACGGAAAAACTGACACACGTACTTTCGCATTTATAGTATTAGTATGTATATTATGGATTATCTTAAAACTTTAATTGGTAGCGAATTGTGTGCTTTGCTCTATGACTTGTATCGGATAGGCACATGTGTGACCTTGAGACAACACAAACCGTCTTCTCAGCTAGTGCCAAATATAAGAGCATTGCATAACAAGCTGTGAATGTGATACACAATTCGCCAGTAAATGAAATGGCTAGCCCGTTCATGAAAGTGCTATTTACAGATCTAAATGTATCATGTTACCAAAGATTTCAAAATTTATGTGCAAAAAAAAATATGATAAAATCTTCGCACAAGAAAAAGAAACATAATTTACAATATTTAAATGAAAATTATTTTTATGCAACTATACTTCGTAAAAGTAGAGTCTGAAAGTTGAAACCCAGCAAGTATAGATTTAGATAGGCACCAAAAAGGTAGTGAGTGAAAAAATGCAATAGCATTAATTCAGGAGTACGAAAATCCTGAAAATGCTCTAAGAGCAAAAAGTACTAGACCTGTATTTTTTAAACGTGATTAGATGTCAAAGTTTACAGTGGCGGGGCAAGACCTAAATTTAATGTGGGCAAGGTATATTTTGCGAAGTCAGTGACAGTTTTTCGTATTCCTGACAGCAAACCCTTTCATTTGATACCCATCTCATGGGGGTAGCCGCCATATTGGATTTGCAATGACGTTTCTTAGCTAGTCATGTATTGTCATCAGAACTCAGAGCGTGTGCAAAATTTCATCCTAATCGAGGTCAAATTAAGATTCCAAGAAGAAGCTAATATAAAGTGTGTAATTTGGGACATAAAGCCAAATGCAAATTACTAATTTTTATACTTGCTATTCCAGAGCAACGTTTAACGGGTCTGCTGGTGGCACTTCTATGCGGTATATCGGTGCTGGCTGCCGGCTGGCTGCGGCTGGTGCCGATGGCTGTTCTGTTCGGAGTCTTCTTGTACATGGGTATATCGGCCCTGGGCGGAATCCAGTTCTGGGACCGATGCATACTCCTCCTGAAGCCGGTCAAACACCACCCTCAAGTGCCCTACGTGAGGCGGGTAAGTGAAATATTAGAACAGTATCACTTTATCCAGATGTAGACCATACTAATCCTTACTAATATTATTAACTAGCTATGCCGGTGAACTTCTTGTCACTTTAAAGTGACACGAAGTGAACCTTCCCTGGACTTCTACGAATATTTTAAGGCTAAAATCAGCCCAATCAGTTCAGCCGTTTTCGAGTTATAGCGCGACTAACACATTTGAAAATCCATTTTTAGGGTTCCGTAGCCAAAATGGCAAAAAACGGAACCCTTATAGATTCGTCATGTCTGTCTGTCTGTCTGTCTGTCCGTCCGTATGTCACAGCCACTTTTCTCCGAAACTATTAGAGCTACACTATGGAAACTTGGTAAGTAGATGTAGTCTGTGAACCGCATTAAGATTTTGATGCAAAAATGGAAAAATTATTAAAAGTTTTAGGGGTCCCCATAGGTACAACTGAAACAAAAAAAATCAACATCTAACCTATGCGTGTGGGGTATCTATGGATAAGTCTCCAAAAATCATATTGAGGTTTCTCATATTATTTTTTTCTAACCAGAATAGTTTGCAAGAGAGACTCTTCCAAAGTGGTAAAATATGTGTCCCCCCCCCCCTCTAATTTCTAAGGTAGGGGTATGATAATTCTAAAAAAAATATATGATGTAGATTACTATAAAAACTACCAACGAAAATTGGTTTGAACGAGATCTAGCCAGTAGTTTTTTTATACGTCATAAATGGTAAACCTTAATCTAAATTTCATGAAATCGACTGAAATATAAAAATAAATAAAATAAACCTTATTGCTGCTGCGGAACCCTTCATGGGCGAGTCCAACTCGCACTTGGTCGCTATTTAGTTAGTTTTTCACGCAAAAACTACTAGACCAACTCAGAAGTAACATTAATACTCTTTATTTTAAAAATATTTATTTACGAAAAAACAATATTATGTTGACGTGTACGCAGATGAAGTCGCTTAAAAGTTAAACTGCTGAACCGATTTTACTGTTTGCTATAGAGACACTTTGAGTCCCGGGAAAGAACACTGGATATTTTTATCCCTGAAAAATGTACGGTTCCCGTGCGATAAACGAATTTTGGTGCAACGGAGTTGCGGGCGTCATCTAGTGTATTAAATAAAGTTGTTTCCCGGTGTCTGTCCATAGAGAAATTTTTAAAACCATTAACGTATATTACCTATGGCAAAACAACATTTGCCGGTTCAGCTGGTATAGTGATTAGAGAGCAAATAGTGAGTGTATTTTGCTGATTGGAAAATTGGAAATCCCCAATCGGCAGTATGGAATTATAGCTTTAAAAGTTTTTATCTGTCTAAAAATGTCTTCCCTATTTCCAGGTGCCGACGCTGAAGATGCATCTGTTCACGCTGGTGCAGATCGCCGGTATCTGTGTCCTATACGCCGTGAAGTCGTCGCGGTTCTCGCTGGCGCTGCCCTTCTTCCTCGTCATGATGATACCGCTGCGGATGTCGCTCGCGTATGTCTTCACACCGTTGCAGTTAAGAGCGGTAAGTGAGACCGTTAGTCTGTAAGAAACTTTATTGGAATGATGATCATCGATTATAATGATGGAAAGAGAATATCTAATGGTACGGCCTTACCACTGTCGCCGTATTGCCGTATTGGCACTATCCAATTTTAGGTATGCCTTTTTTCCTAGGACACAGGCTAAATTTAATATATTACCAAAATACCCCAACAATAATGTTGGCATGAAGCTATAAGAATACCTAATTAAAAAAGCAATCTCTTACATGAAACAATTCAGATTTTGGCAGATTAGTTGGAGATGTTTTTTCGAACGAGTCACCTTGCCAAAACTACGTTTTTGTTCCAAGTCAAGTGCAAATGTATTTTTACCAGGAAACGTGTTTTCTTACGCAATTGTTCGCTGTCAACGTTGGTTAAAAATAGGAAAGTAATTACAAAATGAAACTGTACAGTATTTGGTATTATTCTCGATATATCAATAATATAGCCAGTGACATCGATAAAACGAGGGTTTGACTAAATGAAAAATATCTACTTACCTATCTACTTTTCCGTTCATTTTAACGGCATAGGTATTTTATTTATTCAATGCTTGACAAATCAAAGAATTAATGACCTTGCCAGCACGAAAATAAGATTACTTAAAAGTTATTTCTTCTGCCCCCTTTTTTTAACATTGGGAAATGCTTGATGCATTCCCGACGGCCTGGGGGGGCCGCCTGGATATGTGGGACTCCTCGGGTGGTGTGGACTGTGGCAAGGAGGAGCACCCTTGGTTACCCACCAAAACCCAACGGTGCCTCCTCTCCGCGTGTCGCTGGGCCCCTGGACCCGCCTGAGGCGATAACTGCAGCAGCCCAGACAGTGGCATCAGCTCTACCAGCAGAACCATCCGCCCGGCTTCTGCCGCTTTCTCCGGGAGAGCAGTCCGAGGCATCGGACGCTCTTCTACCGGAAGAGCTCGTGGGATAGGCGATGGATTCCCCAGTCCGTCGCCCGAGCCCTATTATGGCGGGAGTTGCCGCTCATGTTGAGCGCGTCTTCTACCTCCACGCCTTCTCCTTATCGGGTCAGCTGCTTCATCAGCCTTCCGATTTCTCTCGGCGGCCTCCTTCTGCGTCACTATGGACTCGCAGAGAGTGGAGACTGCCTCCCAGGCTTCTCTCGACCGGACCAATGATCTGATTATGGCCGGGAGAGTCAGGTCTGTTTCTTCTGCCCATAGCGTAATAAAGTGCAACTATTTTTACCCCGCTGATTTTAGTTGTTAGACCTACTATAGTCTGTAATCTATGTAAGTAAGTATGTGTTATTTTTTAAAGTTTATCATATCTACAATTTTTATTTCTTTTTTCAGTTGGATGGCGTACAGAAGGACATAGACAAAGAGGATGAACCCGACTTCTACGAGGAGGCACCATTGCCTTGACCGATGTTTCCGCACCACACCATATAAATGGTGAATTAAAAATATGGTGGTAGCCAAGTTGAGAAGTATACAATATTTGTATATTGTGTATCCAGTAGATTCTTCTTGATTCGATAAAAGTGCTTATTTCTGCTACTATGATATTGTTAACCAATCAAGAGTTTCAAATAAGGGCTCATTTATAAGAGCTCTTATTGATCTAGCTTAGAAGTGTAATGTGTTCAGTGTATCTGAATCCCTGGCTTCCTGGTTGATAGTACTCTCCCTAAATTCGATGTTGTCTCTTCCTTAAACAATTTAGCGGCATTTTGGCCTGTGGGGAACAAAACGAGAATTGATAGAGCTTCGAATCATAGAAGTAAGAGGAAAGAAAGTTTATTTTGTTACTACAAGTCAAAGGTTATATTTTCTCACTCGATCAAAGTAGAAAGATATAACCATTTACCATATCAAGTTTTGTAAAACTTAAATTATATGTCATTGTTAAAATATTTATTTTGTGATTAACATACTCGCGCATATCTGAAAGATATAGTACGGAAAACTTATTTTTATGACTATAAATGAAAGGAAATATATTTATATTAGGAACATTTCTAAATACGAAGGAATGAATTTTATGGTTAGTTAAAGATGATACTTACTTATAATAATTATTATAAATTTAAAATTACCCTTATGGCACCAGTTAACTTAAATTTGTTTAGTTTTTATTTAATTTGTATCTACTTAATTTGAATACCTACTTATTTATTAATTTTAATTTAGGATTGTTATGAAACATTCCTGTACTTATCTTATAGCTGTTAATATTATTGCGTCTACCACTGTAAGTATATTTTAAAGTTGGTCCCGATTATTTTGGAATTGACAGCCAATCAATATTTTCAAATTGGAAAGTTTATTTGAAAGTGTTAAGTGGTAGTCTTGCAGAAAACTTTGTTCTCAATATACCTACAATAAATTCTGCAGATTATGTTAATTGTTAACCGTACACATTTTTAGTCTCGCACACTTAATTTTAACAGTTAAGTAATTAGGTACTTTGAACGCGTTTGCTCAATGAGTAATGTATTTGTGATATTTAATATAAAAGATATCTATGTATATTATGATGTAAGCGAACATGGGGGCGAGAGCTGTGACAATATCTGTGTGATATAGGAAGTGCCGTTAAACTATAATAATTGTCTATCGTAGTTTAGAATCTAGGTGATCTATAAAATGTGAGTATCTTCGCTGTTGTTTGTAAGTACGGAGATTGGCTTCTTGACATTATGGTCCTTAGGGTTAAGCTTACATAATAATATTATGAGTAATTATTTATTTTCACAATTTTACTTATTTATCTACATATATTATAATAATATATGGTCACCTGTGTTGTCGGTACAGCTATGTAGCAATTTTGCAGTGTTTGCACGCTATTGAATAGACAAATTACTGACAAAATCTAAAAATATTATGGTATCTAATATTAGAAGTATTAGTCAAATGTCAAGTAGCCAATTGATAGGGCACCAGTTTTGAAAACTTCGTTTTACAAGGTGTATATTATGCGTCCTATATTTGCCCTCCTAATATTTTCGCCAAATGGCATATTATATCTCGGGGTTAACTGTTAGATATCTGTTACCTAAGAAGGGGGTATATAAAAACGTAATATTTATTGTTTCAAAATAGATTTTCATATGTGGGATAACATTGTCCTTTGATGTTAAGAATTAATGCGGTGTCTATATATATTATAGGTATCTAGATCATATCATTATTTATTAGATAGACTACATGTTGTCTATTATAGTTTAGAGAAACAAACGCTTATATTTTAGCGTTTCTTTAAAGGCAATTATGGCTAATCGTAATTAGTGTTTAGAGATACGTAGGAAGAACTTCTATCAAAAAGGAACATAAAAAGTCAATTTTTTATTGTATTGTACCTATAAACAACCCATGAATTCCTTTTAAAATCTCAGATTATAATAAAAAGCTAGCCGTATAATATGCCCAATAAAACCAATGTAGCTCCATTTCTTATGTATGATTCATATAAGTATACTACGCTACTTTGTGTTAACTTTGGTTCGTGATTGGTAGACGGGCTTTTAAATATGACTAACACAAGAAATTAAAAACCCGGTCCTTCCGGGTTGTTCGTAGAAGTCTGACTATACTTTTTATTGGGTCTGAGATTTTATAATAATTTAGATAGGTCATAGGTACCTATAAGGTACCTATTGTGTTTCAACGGGCTAACTAAATACTAGGTAAATATCTTTTAACAACTTTCTATTGTGATGAACTAATGACCTTTTATAGAATTGAAGTTTTATTGAAAAAGGGTTTTTTTATTCAGAAATAAAAAAGATAATGTTGCTAATTGCTATGTATTGATGCTATAAAAGTAATTGATTTTAATACATGTTATAAAATATTTGAAATCGGGAAGAGGAAAGGTTAGGTTTATTCGTTAGTTGTTGGTAGGTAAGTATAATCTTTATGCTCATATTTGTCAATTTTATTTGCAAAGTGTGGGGTTACATAATATAGCATAAGTACCTACCAGCTACCTATCTACTTAATGTTAGAAAATCAACCTGTTGTGTTAAAAAAACTACCTATATCTTATTTTTAAAATGTGCCATTAAAAACGTTTCGAACTCATCTAGAAACGCGAGAAGTATTATTAGGTACCTACCGTGTATAATTATTATTTCATTGTTGCTAAACTATTGTTTTAAAAGTATTGTAGTTTTAGAGCCAAAGTATGGGTGCCAAAGAGATACTTATTGTAAATGGCAAATATTGGCACGATTGAGAAAAGGCAATTGCACAATATATAGGTATATTAAATATTTTACAGTCGAATGACTCTGACTTGTCCAATTAATTACATACGCTGAAAGACAATTTTTGCGTACGCGCGCGATTATTCGATGGTAAAAATATTAAATATTGTATTCTTACCGTGATTCTACGTTGTTATGCTATCTGAAATCACGTTTACCTATGTGTGTGTACATACATAATATTATTACGTATCTTTTGTGCCGTCTTGTCTTAAGAATGGTCTCCTTTATATATTTATATTGTGGCAAAACTAGTAGCAGTATTATTGTTAATGTATTTTAAAATGTTAAATTTAATTTGCGTCTTAGTACTTAGGTACCTACCTATTATTTAATTGATAGTTTTAAGTGAAATGATATTTTCGATAATCTGGAACTGTTAGTCCCAAACGTTTAGGTAATACTTACTCGAAATCTGGGGCTGTCATCATTCTTACCGTGAGGACGCAAACTATAATAATTATAATTTGTATGGGATCTAAACAACGCCCCTAGAGGCTCACAATGGTAACTAAATCAACCCCATTTAAGTTAATTCTTGGCCACGTCATCATATCAAAATATACGGAGGCCTAATATATTATATTATACTTAATTATAATTTTGTTAATACCAAATTCTTCCGCTTTTTACGTTTGAAATGCTATACTGCATAACTAATTTTCTTACTATTAATTTATAACTTTTAACTATACTGGGACTAACAGTTTGATAGGTACATACGTAAACAATCTGGTACAAAATTACTTAAGTCAATTTGGCCTCATATTAATGGCCTCGTTATTTAAATAATATTTATATTTTAATCATTTTAATGATTTTTTTGTTACAGTTTATTACGATATGTTTGAGTTTAGGGCTTACAATTTACGCATTACATAGACTTAAGCATCACATTCCGTGCAAAATTAACTAACATCTAGGTAAATACTATCAGATGAAAGAATCTATAGGCTAAAAGCGGACTTATAGTAACTTTGTCAGCATAATATGATCAAGCTTATCAGACGGATAACGAGCAAAAAAGCGAGTTATTGTCCGATGAAATAACGTGGATTCGCCATCTGCGGCCGCGGCATAAAAATATCTTCAAAGATTTCTTGATGTGTAACGGCCATTTCTTTATAAATATCATCTATATTGTAAATTGTAATGCAACTTAATTAATAATTAATGTGGAATAAATAAACTATCCTATTCTAAGTTGTGACTGTTTCTTTACTCACCCTAAGCGGTACATATTTGATATGTATTGTTAGTCTCGCTAAAACTTGAGATCGGCTGAACCGATTTGGCTAATTATAGGCTTGAAATATTCCTGGAAGTCCAGGTAAGGTTTGTTTTAGGTGGAAATTATTTATTCACATCTCTCTATAATAATAATATAATTAAAAGGATACTCCAAGGTCAAGAGAAATGAAACTTGCTGTCTATCATAATTCATACTGCAGCTCTACTTCTCTATAGGTTTGTCATAAAACATTCATAAACTGACCTCTTTCGAGAGATTGTAGCAACTAACACCTAAACCCATCTAGAGCCATCTAGTGTTAGCAATAATTAATTAACCTCTTTTATCCTACTTCTCTTTTAGTAATTTTGTCATCGAACGCAAAATATTCATAAACTGACATCTATTGAGAGATAGCAGAAACTAACACCAAAATCTACCTATCTAGAGCCATCTAGTGTTGGGAAGCTAAAACAATACAGCGCCATCTATTTGACGTTGATGGTTTTAAATTAATTCAACTGTTGAGCGCCATCTATGAGAATTCAAAACTATAGTTTTCGGTGCTTTTTTACTTTTTTACATAATTTACGATTTGCACTGCATCGGACCATTATAAAAACCCATAGAACAATAATTTTAATTTATAATATTTTTCTAAAAATACTTTAACAAAATGTGTTGCTATTATTAAAAATACTAAAAGTAGGCGGAGCTTATGAGAAGCTTGAATGACAATGGACAATGGCGTCGACAGTGCTGCTGCCAAGTGCCAACGCTCAAGTTTGGAAACTAAAAAATCGACGTCAAACCAAACATGTCAGACCACATAATGGCGGAGGTTGTGTTTTTCAATAAATGTCCAATTCCGGTGATGTTCTATTGAAATGTTTGTAAAGGGACACGTTAAGATCTTATAATTCTGTTCAATTTTATGTTTCGGTTCTTTGATAGTTTGTAAATAATCGACTTTTATTCAAAATGAAGTTAGTGTACTCACTATCGGTATTTTTATTGAATTAGTGTCAGTATAAGGGGTCGTTTGCCGGGTTAGGTTTGCGAGGGTGGCGGCATCGTAGGCAAGATGGGGGCTCAGCAGGCCAAGGAGCGGGGTACGCCTAGTGGAGCGTCCATGCGCTCGGCAAGGAACAAGCCGCGGGTGCCGAAAGACCCCCGCATGCTCGGCTCGAATATTTTCACAGAACACAATGGTGAGTCACTCTTTTATTTATGTACTTTTTCAGTTTCTGTTTATCTAATTATTCTTCATTTGCCGAAACTATTCAATAACATACCTATTTTATTATATTATAATTATTTTTTTCGTATGTACTTGATGTAGAATGTATTCATTATTTTACAGTGCACATACATTTATCTATCCATACCTAATTGTATGCTGTCACTCATTTCTTATTTGCTAAGATAAGTTGTTACAACTTTTCTGTAAAATTTTGTCTCGGTCAAATCACGTCTTATTCCTATTAGAGTTACAGTTTTACTTTTTCTCTAGCTTATTTTACCAAATAGTCAATGATTATTAAAAAAAGCCAGTAGCCATAAATCAATTATAATAAATGTAGGAATAAGGTAATAAAATCATACTTGAAAAACTAGATATTATACTGAAACACCTTAGGCAATTAATAAGTACCTACTTCTACCACTATGGCATTTTGCATGATAAACATCATAGTCAAGGAATCATATTACATTGTAGGTATTTATTAGGAAACTAAAATATCTTATTAAACCGTCGATCGGGGATTATCGGAAAGGCTATTGTATTCTATTGTTGTCGCGATCACCGGTGCTTGTACGGGGTTTGATGATTTAACAAGAAATAATAAACTACAATTTATAAGGATATATAATAATATAATTGTCAATTTCACAAGCATTTTCAAAAATATATTTTGACTATCTTGTCTCTCTCATGTTCTATGCAACAAGAAAGGGATGTCATTATCTTTTGCCAAATGTTTATGATATTGGCATTAACTTTAATAGGTTTTAAGTCAAAACTAAAAAGCACAAACATACTATAAAATGCTACATATTTATTCATATAGAGTATATGTATATAAGTTTTAGCATCCATTTACATTTTACATGCTTGGCGATTTTGTAAGCAAACCATTTCTAGGAACTGCTTTTGCAATAAGACAGTAATAATAATATTAAAAAAAAGAAATCATGTATATCATGTACATTCAAAACACGTTTTTATTCTACAGAATATTAAATTACTAAAAAAATAAGTTACTGAAAGATATTTATTGGATAAGAGAAAAAAATATTTAAATGTTAAATATTAATAATTTCTATATTTTTCACCAGATCGGTTGGATCATTAATTTTATTTTAAGTTTGAATGCTGCTTTGCGAAATACATTTCATACATTCAATAAATTAATTGAAGTATATTGATACATAAGGAAATACCTTTAACCATAGAGTAATGTTACACGGTCAGTCTGGTATCAGTGTAAGACTGACGTCAGAATGGTGACCGGAAAGTACATAACAAAAAATGATAAGTCCGTCAATCAAATGCTTAAATATGTATATGATGTAGGTTACACTATCAGTTTCTCATCAATCTGATTCATCAATCTGGTAAAGATTGACGTGAAACTGTTCATCTAACCCACGGATTGATGGACTGATTTTTGTTTTTTTAATATGTACTTTTTATAGCCATCAATCTGGCTATAAAAAGTACATATTATAAGTACAGATTGATAACAAATTGATCGTGTAACCTATGAATTACACGAGCATTCTCCCATCAGTCTGGATCAGAATGATGGACTGATGCTAGAATGACAGTATACCTATGTCATAGAGGTTGCCTTAAAACAGAAACATCGTAAAGTAAATTCACTGCCATGATATTATTATTGTCTATATTTTTATGTTGCACAAAACTGTTTGCTTATCTACAATACCATACCATTTAATACAGAATATTATGTGTTATTAACAGTATTGTAAATTGTAATTAAGGTGACGCCATGTTGAAGTAAAAAACCGTGTTGGATGTGTTTGAGATTGCTTGTTTTCTATGCGAGGCTGGCCCGGCCTCTCATAGAAAACAAGCAATGGAACAGCAAAAAATGGAAAGGGCGTAGCGACAAAATGGTTTTTGTCGCGTAATTTAAAAACCTTAAATACATTTCATATAAGCTATGGACAAATTAAAGTGTATACTAGAACCAATTTATGTACAAATTTTGGAAGCTTATATCACTCTCCTCTGTTGGCAAAATAGGAATCCCTTTTTTTATACAGAGGTCTTTTTGATTGAATATTCTGTGTTATAAAAGTTGACCAATCGTGTTATGCTATGGGTAATTCAAAGACAAAGACATGATGAATACTGACAGTGAACTTTAATTTCTTAGCTTTAGTCATTGCTGAGAAAAATGGACATCGCTACAGCCAAATTATCAAGGCGTCACCTTAAGCCATGTCTTTATCCTGTACATAAGGAAACGTATTGTATCATGAGAAATTTTAAGTTTTAAAATTATAATACAATTATTTAAACTTCAATTAAACTTTGCCATAGATAATTTTCAAGCCTTTTACTATTATTTAAAGACAAGTACCTCTACATGTCAATTACAAAAAATAGAATGCTTGCGAATTTAATTTTAAGTTACTATTCATTTTTATTGTCTTCATCGTAAACTAATTGAAAGGGCTATATTATATCTTTTTAAAACCCAACTACTTATTATAATCTTTTATAAAAAAAAGCCATAATTAGGAGAAAAAAGTAACTCGAACATGCAATCATCTATAGCAAAATATATTCACAAACATCCTAAGTCAATGAGCCGTTGGTATTTTTTTTAAGAATATGTAAAGTAGTAAAGTAGTATATTTAACATTTGCGAATATGAGCAATAAGGAAAAAAAAAACTTCTGCATCAGCGAATTATTAAATTACTTATGTCTAAATAAATATTTAAGAATTATATTTGAACACCATATTATATAATATTATGAACTTAACTAATAATTATCTTTTGTTAAATCTTAGTCATTTTACACTTTACTAGTTTAAACAATAACTAGCCGAGTAGAATATTATATTTTGAGTTATGATGATTAATGAGAAAATAAGAGAATTTTTGCTGGAAATAATGTTTCATATTATAACTTATGCTTATTTGAAACATAATAATTCAAAAACAATATAGTTACGCACTGAAGATACAATATAATTTGTATTTATATATAATTTTAAAATCATACTAATTACTTTATTCCATTTATTATAAATTATATATTATATTATTAAATATTAGCTTTTTACATATGAAAAATCAGAAATTCATATTGCACTATTTAAACACAATGCTACATCAAAACTACTGAATCAATTTTAATCATTTTTTCAGTAAGTGACATATGCTATAATAACATATTTTATGCCCGTGCAAAGCCGGGGCGCGTTGCTAGTTTAACATAAAATGAGATTTTCTGTGCTCGACTATAATCTCATATGAATAGATTTTGCACATCTGTTCTCAATTGAAACTTTGTAGACTTCCACTTTGGAAGGTTTTGACGCCGGCATAGCAAATGGAAAATGTAACGGAGTATTATAAGTGTAATTATTAAATGCTAAGTAATTTTATAATTAAAACTAGATGACGCCCGCAACTTCCTGGCGTCAAATTTAGATTATCGCGCGCGGGAACCGTATGTAACATATTAATTATTATATATATGTTACCGTTAGAATTCAGAATACGTTAATGTGCACATTACCTATGTAATTTGCAGATTCATTTACACCATCCGTTAGAGTGTGAGATTTTTAAATAAAAAAAGCTTTTATTTGTACTTTACCTAGTTAGTTTGCAAAGCGATTTGCATTTGTTTATGATTGCCCATCGGGGCGAAAGCGGGAGACTAATTTAAGCCATAGAATCTCTCCATGTTGGCTCAAGATAGACCTAATCCAAGCGATTTCCATTCGTTTATGATTGTCCATCGGGGCGAGAGCGCGAGACTAGTTAAGCTATAGGATCTCTCCATGTTGACTCAAGATGGACCTAATCCAGACGATTTCCATTCGTTTATTTATGATTGCCCATCGGGGCGAGAGCGCGAGACTATTTAAGCTATAGGATCTCTCCATGTTGGCTCAAGATGGAC
Organism: Plebejus argus; assembly: GCA_905404155.3. Classification (NCBI taxonomy): domain Eukaryota; kingdom Metazoa; phylum Arthropoda; class Insecta; order Lepidoptera; family Lycaenidae; genus Plebejus; species Plebejus argus. Next base: position 8,490,554 of record FR989932.1, read on the forward strand.
CTAATCCAAGCGATTTCCATTCGTCTATGATTGCCCATGATGGAAGTCGATTGCTCGTGCAGTTTCTCAATCACTTTTATCCACAATGGCCCAAAGGCGAAATGGCGCGGGTCTTTAAAAATAAAGATGAGAAGAAGGTGTACGAGAATAATTCCAAAATTCGTTTTCTCATGAGCGCTAGGCTAATATTAGGTTTTTTCAAGCCAATTTAGCGATTCCACGATTCTCTTCCTCTTTTTATCCGATTGTTTCAATATTTGTTCGTTAATTTAACGATTGATGTCCTCTCAACGAGTCTTCCAGTTTCGAGTCCATAATTAGGATTGTAAGTTTTTGCCGTCGAACATTGTTTCGATACGCGCTCATTAGTTGCTAAGCAGACATGTAATGTCGTGATATATTGTAATAAAACATTTTAATACGGTTTCAATGTAATCTCAGTATAATAGTAAAAATTGGTATCTTCAGTTAAACGTGTTCAGATAGGTAAAAACTGTATCTGTTACTGGACAATATCAAGACTGACTTTAATTAACGAAAGAGTTTGGTGAACATGTAATACTGTTGATGGATGATTCTTCAATTATTTTAAATTCAGTAATAATTAACACTTTCACAGTCCACGGTATCCAAACGGATACAAAAACGTGGTTACCGTGGGGTCCATTAATTATTATCCAAAAGGATAGCATTGACACTGAAAAAAACATAGAAAAATAAGAAAAAAAGAAGCATTGCATACAAAAATTACTTAATAATATAACAACCCTTATAATCCATTATAAATTTAAATACTTTACAATGAATATTGGAGTGGACTTGAAGGACTAGATTTGTTTTTGTATTGTGGACTGTGAAAGTGTTAAATGTCTCTGAATGTGGCCTTTACTGCTACATAATCCACTGGTAGTCTCAAGCTATGATAATATTTCGCAGTAGATACTAGAGATAGGTAGCAAAAGTAGCATGTAGTGCTTGTTAGATCTACTATAAAATGTACTAGAGCAGCCTTTATCAAAGTGGGGTGGGCGCTGAAGGTCTAAAGGTGTGGGACCCAGAAAAAAATGAATGCGTTGCGTAGAGGCTTGGGGGGCTATTTATTTTGCCTGGATGCATTAATTTAAATTGAATTAAGGGGGGCGCTAAAACCTAATCTTGTCTCAAAGTTTGCAGTAGACAAAATAAGTTTGAAAACCCCTGTACTAGAGTAATATTTAAAAATTACAATTATTAGTTTTAGTGCTGCAGTCATTAAGGCTCTTCCCAAATGGCATTAAGAATGTCAAGGTGAGTATAACTCACGCCAAGTAGGTATATCGTGCACCAACGCCCTTGTTTACGATGTAGGTAATTGATGTTCGCTATTGACAGAGTATATACATTCTATACAGTACACCAACTTCATAGATAGACGAGAGACCAAGGTCCTCCTCATTTCAATGTGCATATATAATATTAATGTCATCGTAGTTTGGGAATTTTCTTGTCGTTGCCCTCGGCTTCGGTAAAGGTTTGTTCAAGTGCGCCGAGTCTTAGTGAGTAGGGCTGGGTGCTGCGCCCGAAGAGATGGTACATATTCGTATTGGGATCTTCGTTTACCCCGCGGAATGTAAAAAGACATCCAAGCGGAGAATGTAAAAAGACATGCAAGACATCCTAGACCAGCAATTTTATTGCGCAATATCACGTAATTGCGTAATATTATAGGCCGTCTAGGGTTAATATAATAGCGGGGTGGTGTCGCGTCTGCAAAATGTAGACGATCGCTGGTAGAGTTGCGGTAGATTCTATCGTACCCGCAACTCTACCTTAAGCGATGAGTGGAGCACCATGGGGTTTTAGTGGGTAGTTTACACAGGAGTCCCACATACCCTGACCGATATCCCCAATCTGCCAAATCTGCAAGTAGAATTTCCAGAAACGCTTAAATTCGTAGGTATCCATTCATTTTTAATCAGTAGCCCAAAAATAAAGTTTCATGTTTCTAACTCAAGAAATGACGGTCTTTCATTCCAACTTTTAACCCCTGTTCCACCCCTTTAGTATATATAAAAACAAAAAGATACTTAATCTTTTTGTTTTTAACGGTAGCCCAAAAATAAAGCTTCATGTTTCTATCTCAAGAAGTGATGGACTTTTATTGAAACTTTAAACCCCAATTTCATCGGCGACTCTATAACGAAGCGACAACGAAAACATTTTGGCTCACCCCCCAGTAGTTCCTGAGAATAGTGCGTTCAAACAAACAAACAAACTCTTCAGAATTATAATATTAGTATATATCTATTTCGCATAATATTACAATAATGACTCCAATTTTGCTAATTGCACTCATTATCTCAAATTGTTGATTTCGTTGGCCTTGCCGTACAGTTGATTGGAAAACGGAATCGGAAAGGTATAATCTAATGTGACATCTATAACTAGCTGTAATATTTTCGGAATTGTCTTAAACTTAGGTTAGGATAAAGGTCGGCAACGCACCTGCAGCAATTCTGATGTTGGGATTGTCCATGGGTGACGGTAGTTGCTTTCCATCAGGTGACCCGTTTGCTTGTTTGTTTGTTTGAAAAAAAAAAAGGATCTATATGAGTTAGGTTGTAGACTTGTAGTGAATCATCAGCGCGAATGTCAATTTATTTGCTTGTGTCAGTGCCACTGACCACATAACACCAACCTTCATTTTAGGGTTCCGTACGCAAAGGGTAAAAACGGGACCTATTAATAATACAGTTTCGATGTCCCGTCCCGTGGTTCCCGTTTCCATATGGACTACATAATACATTACTGCAACATTTCATTCGTTTGGGTCTAATGTCAACACAATCACAATTACTTCTTGAAACTTGAAAGTTGTCGAAAAGAAAAACATGGAAGAATCCTTACCACCTCCTAAAGAAACGAATTCGTAGTTACCGCTAGTGCGACGTAGCTTAGGTGACGTTCAGAGCCATCTATTATGAATTGTTGGAACTATTTTAATTTTAACAACATTTTACATTACGCCACATTACAAAGTAGTTAGAAAGTAGCCTATGTCCTTTCTCAGGCTCTAGAGTCTAGACTTTCTGTGTACAAAATTGAATTACAGTCGGTTCAGTAGTTTTGGCGTGAAAGCGAGACAGACAGAATATTTTAATTATAACAACGTTAAAAGAGATACTTTAGCATTTTTAATATTAGTATGGATAGCTGTTACCCACGACTTTGTCTGCGTCTATTTCATTAACGTGGTCACACTGCTTTACTTTGGAAGCTGATATCATGAGTATAATAAACGAAAATGGAAAATTTAAAACGTGGAAAGGAATGTTGAGATACTGAAGATTATTGCTGTATTTTTATTATAACTCTGTAGCTTTCAAATTATGAGTTTATAAGGCTCTAAATACGGTAAATTACGGATTCTCCGTAGGGAAGGCCCTTAAGACTGACGTGATTTGAGTAAGGGCTCGCTCTCAGCCACAGCATTTGGTTATAGAGCATCTAATGCGTTATTTAAATTAGTAGCATTACCTTTGCATTTAGACAAAATCGATTTGATACGGAGTACTACGCCCTACTAAAGTATTATCACTTAGTTTTGTTACACCTTGTATTATAATTAAATAACACAAGAAACATGAGCCTGCGCCTTTTACTTTGGCCAGTGAAAGTTACGCCATATGGACACGTAGCCAACATGTGAATAGAATAATAAATATTATAGGAGCCCTTTATGTGTGTCACCGTCAAATTGTAAAGACCGCTAGATTGTAATATGGCTAAGTGATTGTAAATGTTATTTTGGTTCTGAATTTAGGTGCGTCCGTCGAAATGCGCGATTTGAGGGCTAGACCGAAATCACAAGCAATTTATGTAAATGACAGCACCAACGCGCCGTTATTTAAATCGTTACAATTTAAGATTATTTTAAGAGTAATTTAAGAGTAACCTATAAATAAGTATTGTCTAATAAATATATTCTGTGGTAATAATTGTTGTGGTTGTTAAAATTTTATTCTTCGGCCATCTTCGGTAACTGTACTAATTTATAATTGAAACTTTAATATTGTATATAACCACAGATCTAGTTTACCTACACGACAATATTTAAACATCCAATTTGAAAACTGTGAGTTAAATTAAACATGCGATGAATTAAAAGTCACTAAAATAACAACTTGTTGTTATTTCTTGTTGTTCGGTATCGGTCACTTACGAATATGATGGGAATATTACAATATCACGGTTTTTACAATCTTACGGTATCATATGTACCAACAATACACTAGTTGCGACCTGTGGGCTGTGGCCTATTAGGCCAGTCATTAAAGCCAAAACCCGAAAGAAATTAGTAACTTGATAAAATTTTAGGGGGTTGTTAAAGAAGGTAAAATAACTTACCGTATGATTTTGCAGCGTTCTGGGGTGTACGGAAAGGGTTGAAAAGGGGTGAAAAAGGTTTTTTGTTAATAACATTGCGTAAAAAATTAGTAACACGCTGCAAATTTGGAATTAGGTTGTTCTTACCGTTTTGTAACGTGTATTAAATTTGCAGCGTTTTGCAACATACGGAACATTGTTTATTATTAAAAAAACAATAAAATTTGCTCTCATACAAAAAACACAATTTTCAGTCTATTTTTGCTCTATTGTGGTCGTGCGCGAGTCCGACTCGCACTTGGCCGATTTTTTATATTTCACGTAGTTCGTATATTGATTTTAGTATAATATTATATTATGACAATTAATAAAATCCGTTCCGTTTATTTCGAACCTAAATGTAACAAAACTCCGACGCGAAAAATTCTGTAAACGTAGAACTTGGCAATGTAAAAAAACGAATCAGATTTTCCCGGTTGGTAAACAACGGGTTCTGATTTTTCTATGAAACAAAGGGAACGTGCAAAAAATCTTACAAAACATTTTTTTCGATGCGGCCGTATTTCTGCCGCTCTCTTATCTGTTTACCTACTAGGATATAGCTAGTGGCAGGAATAAAGTTGCTCTTTAACTTTAAAAGCCCAAGGGCCTGTGTCACCACTTCCCGATAAGTGACGAATAGGCTATTCACCAATTAATTTGACAGATGAAGTATGGAGAATCTGTCAAAAAAGTTGTGGAAGGCCTATTCGGCACTTTATCAGGAAGTGGAGAAACAGGCCCTAATACATAATATTAGTTTATTGTCTTTTAACTAAGGGTTAGTTCACACTGAAACAAGAGGAGGCGTGACTCGTGAGTGGTGACGCGGTGATTTCACATTTGAATTTTGTGTTGCTTTTGTGCATCGCCAAGGGGCGATTCCATTATCGCGGGTGCAACTGTTTGACACACTTAAAGCTTCCTACAGGCAAAATTAAGCATATTTATTATTAAAATTAAAATTAATAAAATTAAATACATTTTAACTAGTTTAACAATGATATATAAATGAAAACCTTCATCAAATGTATGAAGGGCCACAAACAGGTCTGAAGTGCTATCGCCGGTGCAACCAATTTGACCCTCCATTAAGAACTGTGATGAGTTCATATGTGAATACTGGTTATTGCGAAACTTTTACAAAATAACTTGCCTATATTTCAAAATATCATAAAACAAAGAAATTAAGTAACTAGATAAAAGTAATTATTATAATAAGTACTAGAAATTATTAACCATTTTACGATCGCGGGTGCAACATCAAAATTCTCAAATCTCTTAAAGTTGAATCAAATCGTAATTCTCTAACAAATTTTAAAATTTTCGATATGGAATATATAATTATACTAATAAGTTTGTAATAATTCTGCACCAAATTGTAGTTTTTTTTATATTTTCAGTTGTTTATTGGCCTGACAAAATTAATCGTCTAAATCACTAAAAACGATTGAATAGTGTAATTTATACAAAAGATTTCGACATATTGCTGTATAACTATACTACAACTAAACATTAATTTGAAATATATGCTATTTTGATTTAATAATATGGGAAAAAACATCGCGTCCCTCAGATGATATTGCTTTAAAACGCTCTAAATTATTCGGATTTCATTTTTTACCGATAAAAGTTGTTTTGTTAGTAAATACACATCTTCTTACGTATATTCCAATTGAAAAATGTAATTAATGTCTCATTTTAAAAATTCTCGTTAAGGGTCGTCTGTAGCGGAATGGCCCCAAGGCAACACGCGTCTGACGCGTCTCGTATCTTGTTTCAATGTGAACCAACCCTAATTTGATTCGCGATAAATTATGCGTACACAATATCTTATTAGTATACTAATAAAGGAAGGAAATGCAATGGGTACTTAATCAGAAAAGATCCTTGTAGGAAAATGACTTAGGCAACGGGCCAATTGGGTCAATTGATAACTATTGTGTGACATAAAATAATAAAATTATTCATTAAGAGACTGTAACACAAAATATGTTTAGGTATATTTTTCATTGTACCGGTTTGGATAGAACATAGAAAGCTTGATTCTGCAAAATAATCTCCAAATAATATTATACATAATATTTATGCAGTCTCGATATAATAAAACTACAAAATGGTGTTGCTCAAAAGTCAAAACCAACATCAAACTCGTTTAAACTGTTTCAAATTCCAAAAAAATTGTTTAAGATTTCAAAAAAATATGGGTCCCCTAATTTAACCCATACTTTTATATTTCGTCATAAAACAAATACAAAAAATATTTGAAATGTCAATTCGTAAGCTTGTTATATATGATAATATAATTATTGTCGTTCAGATTGGCACAATTGGGCTCGAAGTAAAGTTTCTTCGTGTGTGGTATCGGTACTGTATGAATCATTTTGCCGGTAAAAAGTTGATCTCCAGTGAGCTGTGAGACGTAGGCGGAGACCCTTAATTCCAGTCAGTCATAGAGAAATAAGATTATTCTCGCGAATGAAGTCAGTGACATCCCAACAAAAACATGAAAAAGGAAAGCTAAGTCGATGCACATGCACTATGCAATTTTTATATCATAAAAAGTTTTCAGATCACATTCATACCAAGTCTTCAACTTTTTTTTGTAATTTTTAATCAACATTCAGTTACTGTATCAATTGTTTTCCTTTTTAGGGTTCCGTAGCCAAAATGGCAAAAGACGGAACCCTTATAGATTCGTCATGTCTGTCTGTCCGTCCGTATGTCACAGCCACTTTTCTCCGAAACTATTAGAGCTATACTATTGAAACTTGGTAAGTAGATGTAGTCTGTGAACCGCATTAAGATTTTGATGCAAAAATGGAATAATTATTAAAAATTTTAGGTAGGTACAACTGAAACAAAAAAAAAAATCATCTAACCTGTGCATGTGGGGTATCTATGGATAAGTCTCCAAAAATCATATTGAGGTTTCTCATATCATTTTTTTCTAACCTGAATAGTTTGCGAGAGAGACTTCCAGAGTGGTAAAATGTGTGTCCCCCCCTCTAATTTCTAAAGTAGGGGCATGATAATTCTAAAAAAAATATATGATGTAGATTACTATAAAAACTACCAACGAAAATTGGTTTGAACGAGATCTAGCCAGTAGTTTTTTTTATACCTTAATAAACCTTATAAACCTTAATCTAATTTTCATTAAATCGACTGAAATATAAAAATAAATCAAAAACCTTTTGATTTCATAAAAATAAACCTTATTGCTGCTGCGGAACCCTTCGTGGGCGAGTCCAACTCGCACTTGGCCGCTTTTTTAGGGTTCCGTACCCAAAGGGTGAAAACGGGACCCTATTCATGAGACTTCGTTGTCTGTCCGTTTGTCCGTCTGTCTGTCTCCAGGCTGTATCTCAAGAACCGCTATAGCTAGAGTTCTGAAATTCAATATTTAAGAATAATAATAAAATGAAATAAAAATTCAAGGGGGAGCACAAGACAAAAATGGTGCCCATTAAGTCCCAATTAGTCACAAAGTCACATTCACATTATAATACTGTATATTTGCAGTCGCATGTGTTGCTCTATCATGATTGGCCAACGTGTAGAGGCGGCATAATGTTCAATGTCAGATAAATGCCATTCGCCTCCTATAGTAGGGGAGCCCAGAGTTGTAGTCTAAGAACATTAGTTTCAAAATCGTCGATCAGACCGAAAAGTCCCCGAGGGTGGGACACGAGCCGGCGGTGGGGGAGCTCGGGAGGGGGGGAAAGGTCTCTTTTTCAAGGTTTTTGCTCGTGACTCGAAAAGTATTTATTAGGTATATCTCTTTAGAGTTTAGTGATTTCTACATTTATTATCCACAATAAATTTCCTATAAATTACATCTACACATTTTTACTGTACGCTCATTATTTTAAGTTTAGGAAATACAGAGTATTAATAGGGTACGCTAGCACTGTTTTGCCATACAAACGTATTCCCCAATTTACTCCCTGGACAATGCGTCTAGACAAATGATTTTTATACAATATTGGGATCTGTTAAAGCATGCATATATACATTAGTTTTTTTCTAAAATTAAAAGTATGACCCTAAAAAATTGCAAAAAAAGAATGCCCCGGACTCCCGCCAATCGACCGACCATAAAACAAATCCCATCTTGGGCTCCCCTACTACTATAATATTTAGTGTTAACGTAGAATTGTCTCTCAAAGCATTTTTCGCATCTTATGCAGAACGTCTACTCAGTGAAGAAATTAAATTTCTAACTTCCTGGTTTCTCAATATTGGAAGACAATTTTAGCTATCTTTTGCAAGATGGCTTTATTGTTTACCTGTAGTCTGTACTTCGAAAAGCATAGCTGTTATTAGAAAAGATGTAGGTATTATTGAGTGTATTTATCTGTATTATAAGTTTTTAGCCAACTGTTAATAACCCGAACACGTTCTTCTGTCGCACTCATAATGATGAATAAATTAATTAATATTAATACCCCCATCTATTTTTTTTTATTTGAAAAGTTAAAGTTAAGGTTACCTATCGTTACATATGTCGTCCATAATGGACTTTTACTGGGGATTTGACAGTTCATTTGACTTTTTGTTATGGTTAAAGTTATAGTTCAAGTAAGTTGGTGCAACTCACTCTAATTTGCTAAGGGAGGTTGCACCAACTTACTTTAACTATAACTTTAACCATAACAAAATGTGAAATGAACTGTCAAATCCCTAGCAAAAGTCGCCATATTTGACGATAACCTTAACCTTAACTATGCTTCTGGTGCAATTCACCCTAACACTATGTTAAATGAACTGTCAAATCTCTAGTTAACGTCCTTAACCTTAACTATAACAACGTGTCTGGTGCAACCCACCCTTAAGGTGACGCCATGTTGAAGTAAAAATCCATGTTGGATGTGTTTGAGATTGCTTGTTTTCTATGCGAGGCTGGCCCGGCCTCTCATAGAAAACAAGCAATGGAACAGCAAAAAATTGAAAGGGCGTAGCGACAAAATGGTTTTTGTCGCGTAATTTAAAAACCATAAATAAATTTCATATAAGCTATGGACAAATTAAAGTGTATATTAGAACCAATTTATGTACAAATTTTGGAAGCTTATATCACTCTCCTCTGTTGGCAAAATAGGAATCCCTTTTTTTACAGAGGTCTTTTTGATTGAATATTCTGTGTTATAAAAGTTGACCAATCGTGTTATGCTATGGGTAATTCAAAGACAAAGACATGATGAATACCTGACAGAGAACTTTAATTTCTTAGCTTTAGTCATTGCTGAGAAAAATGGACATCGCTACAGCCAAATTATCAAGGCGTCACCTTAATCGTTACCGCGGTTTTCAAGTCATAAATGGATTGGTAAGTAATGCTCGACAGTTATTGGCATCGTATTCGTAAAACCTTTGTATCACGTTATATCTTAGTTAAAATATCTCCCGTGAGCCAACACGTCGCTAAATATATCATGACCCAATTATATGGTAATAATTAAAAGCAATATTTAGCACGACCGCTAATATGTTTAATTCTTTATCCGACACATGTGGTTCGCGGAACTTTCTAAAATAGGTATTACTAGCTGTACCACGCGGTGTTACCCGCGGATTATTTGGAAAAATAAGTTGTAATATTTTCCCGCAGTCAAAAGTAGCATATTATGTGTTAATTCAGGGTATCAGCTAACTCCATAACAATAACACGCTTTTATAAGCTTGGGCTGTATAATATGTATTGTAAGTTGTAACGGAAAACTAAATATTAAAAGCTCTCCAGCCGTATTGACGTGAATAAGTAACAGAATAACACATCCACAAACTTTCGCCTTTATAAAAATATTAGTGTGATTTAAATGAGGACGACATCTACACTACTATTATAAAGAGGAAAGATTTGATTTTTTGTTTGTTTGTTTGTTTGTTTGTTTGAGTCGAATAGGCTCCGAAACTACTGGACCGATTTGAAACCTCCCCTCTCAACCCTCTCTGGGGACCAAAGAGGGGTCAGATTTTGTATACAACTTTTTTCTTTAGTGGACTTACTTCATATTAGGTATTAACTGTGTTTTTCAACTTAACATCTGGTGTATGACCTTCCCCCCCACACCCTCTTAGGGGACAAAAGAGGGGGTAAAACATGTATCAACTGATGATGTAGAAAATATACTTTAAATGGCAAAACAACGTTTGCCGGGACAGCTAGTATTTTATAAATATTATGGGAAATACTGATGGATCAAATCTTTATTGTAATGGCAGAGGTTACACGATCAGTATTTCATCAATCTGATCCATCAATCCTGATCAGATTGATGAAATACTGATCGCCTAACCTATTGGATTGATGGATTGATCATTTTTTTAAGACGCTATATTGAAAGTAATTTTACCGCAAGGGCAATTTTATACTTAAATTGTATGACTATAAAGTCGTGAACACGCTGCGGCCAGAAGCTATCATCGGCTCGCTCGGAAAACATGCGAGAAAACGTAATTTTGTTTATTTAAAAAATAACTAGGAGCATTTAAGCAAAATGCTTCTATACGATTCTGACTTGCAAAGGTGTCTATCAATTAGACTAATTTCCTACAATACATCTATTCTCGTTTAAAAATAATCTTCAAATTTCGTATTTTTAAGAGGGCATTTCGAAAATTAAATGTATCGAGGCAAAATACGTTAATCGTGTTTCTGGTTCTTCTTAAACCTAGATAAGGCTATGAAGATATGTATATCTCATTACCAGATTCAGATTGATGGATCAGATTGATGAAATAATAATCATGTAACCTCTGCCAATGGATGTGCTCGGATTATATTAAACCCACTAAAAGGTGGCGTACTTCACCGCAGTAAACGTAATGGATTGGTTCAGTTCTGACTTCTGGATTTGTACACATCAAAATATAATACCAATACAGTATGGACTTTGGAACGATATCGTACATCGAACCGCATAAATATGGTTCCAGATACTGTCATATAAAATTAAGAAGGGCAACGAACATTTTTTGACCGACCCAAGTATGACAACCAACTTGAAGTACGCCTTGGTTTTTTAACCGACTTCCAAAAACGAGGAGGTTATATTACGTTCGTCTGTGGATATATTTTTTTTATTTATTTCGTCTACTCTTCCATATTATGGTAATTCGACGTTTTCGTAGAAATATTTCGAAAACAAAATATAGTTGAGGTTCAGAGTCCGAAAATGGAGACATGATATTCGGTTTCAATGTTTTTCCATAAGTATTGTGGGCGATTTAACGCTTTTTATAGGTTGAACCTTTCAACATTCCAATCTTTTTATTATGGTCACGAATTGACAAGTGCGCTGTGCGAACGAGTATCTACGTCAAAAGAAATCTCAAGTCTCAACGTCTAAAGGTCAGTGCAGATTGCAACTGGAAGCGTCGTTGCGGACTTGCGGTACATTTTTAATAAGCCATTCAAAATCGGAAAGGACTACCCAACAACGCGGGTGGCAAGTCTGTCAAGTCAATGTGTATCTTATCGTGTTGTAAATAAAGTTTAGGTTTTAATAGCTCATTTAACAACAACTCGTGACGTTGCAATGTGAACTGACCCATTTAGTACTTTTGTATTTGCACCTATTATACATCTTTGCAAACTCTCCAAAGGAACACAGTATAAAACAGCTATCGCATAGAATGAAACGAGACGGCCGTGGCAGGTGAAAATGTCGCGTCGCTTCCCGGAAGCTGCCGTTCCTGCTTTGATCTCTACATTACTGCGCGACGCCGCGAATAGACATCGGATATCGGTATACTGTGGCAAGGTGAAATAAAGCCTTGTTTAAACTAGGACGTCAACGGTCAAACAAGTGAAAACAATAAGTTAAGTAACTAATAACCTCCTTTTTTAAGTCGGTTTAAAAACCCGACTGCATTTTGATACACCCAGTCTAGTCAGTGCTATTCTTACAGTAAACACAAATCTTAAGACACCTCTCAACTTGGAGCCTATCAACTATCAAGCCGATCAGACTAATAAGTTTGCTTTCGATCGTGCAACCCTCTTTCTCACGCGGTCAGGGAAAAAACGCTTTCTTTGGCAGAGCAGGATTTCTATAGTAGGAATATTCACTTGTTCTTCGGAATAAATTATTCGAAGCATTAAAAACGTTTGCCCGCACATCCCAAGGTGGAATAGCCTTGAGATCTAATGAAATTACAATCCTCCATTTCCCTCCAATCCTCAAAGTCTCGTGACGCAAGTGTAGCTATGTGCGATTATCGCTTTTTCTCATATTTTATGATTTGCTTGTCTCCGGAGATTTTAAAAATCTTCTTGATGATATATTATTGAGAAGATTTTTAAAATCTCCGGCAAAAACACCGGCGTCATGTCGTGAATCATCGCGACTCTTTCGGGCTCCATATGCGGCGGCCATACCGGCTTGCACCGTGTGTGACTTGACTTAATTAGTAGGACCGCATACAATCCGCTTCGCTGAATTTGTGTACTAAATCGCAACATATTTTAGGTAGCCTGTAAAAATCTTGTTCTTCGTCTTCAGTCTTTAAAATCATTACTTTTATGAACGGTAAGAGAACGCTAAATAGTTTACATTGCAACCGTGACAAGGCGACGCGAATCGCGATGCATTTTTAATGAGCCATTTAAATCTGAACTTCACGATGTTACTTATTAAATTGACAGATGTACTGTCTGCGTTGTTGGGCTGCCTGTTCTAAAGATAATTTAGAAATAAGTACATCGCATTGTCTAAATAAATTCTTATGTTGACTTTTTTAATTACTTAACATCGAAATCAGACGGCAAAAAACTAAATCCGCGAGCAGTTGACTACTAAACGACCTTGCAGCCCTTAAAACTTATGTCAACAAAATCGCCTCTAAACTCCAAACAAATACAGACCCTAAAGGCTAAACGCTATTGATTTACAGGCGATTTAAATGGTAATCCCTAGGGGTTTAGGATTAGGAACTAAATTGTAAGTTGATATTGGTGCTTTAGGTCATTTAAAGGGAATACTGCGCAATGCGTATATATGCGAAAGATGAAAAGCGACTATCCCACTTCTGAATTATCGAAGGCTGTTAGAAGTAATTACACGCTAATCCTCGGAGATTAGGAAAGGTGATGTTAGTTTATCTTGCCACTTAATTATCATTTAGATTTTAGACAGTGAAAATACTGCGCAATGCGTATAGGTATCTATTGTTAAAGGTTGTGGCTATCCTACTTTTATAGAAATATCCAATAAGGACGTTAGAAAAGAATTCTTTCGTCAGTACTTATCGTATTAACAAAGATGTACAGTGAATTTCAGTACCGATCTGACTTATTTTACCTTTCGCTAGTATCGTCTTACATATTATTCACGTTGATGGATAAACACGAAACTCGGTCGATGGCGGAAATTCAAGATCATTTGATATCATTAAGTCGTTGCCGAGGGAGGCAAAAAGTCTACTCGTATTAAAATCACGACAGGCTTAACGTTTGCGCCAGTATACGTAAGTGCTGGGTGCGAATAACTGCAAAAATGTTTTAACCTGGAACAGCATATGTATTCTGTTTTTACGAAGATAGCCGTTCTTTATTAAGTCGATTTATATTATATCAATAGTCTTTTGAATAATGTAAAAATTAGACAACAGACGCTTAACTTTTGGGATCTCGGTTATCATACTTAGATTACTTTTGTGGAAATAAAAGCGTCTATGTAATGTAGTAATTATTTGTTACCTATTTAAATTATTGTTTAATCAAAAGGGGGTTATAATTGATACATTACCCCCACACCTCTTCGCTCTGGGATCTCGTATGACTATAGGCATCTTCTCTGGACAATGTGATTCAAAACAGGCATTAGTCACCTCCCTTAAGGAACCAAGATTAGACCAGACAGGATAAGTAGTCTACTAACTTTTGTATTCCAATTCCCGACATCTGTTAACGATCGATCTTATGAATCATTGCGATTTGATACCGTACCTTTTTTAAACCCGAAGCTTTCAGTTACTTATCCTCAAATACGCGCTTACTCACATAGTTTTAACGGGTATTACTAGGGTGATTAATGATTATTATTTAACTAGCGTAAACCGTACTAAGCTAATATTGGATAGTAATAATTGATGCATATTGATGATGTATTGATTGAATATTACCTACAGTATACTGTATGTATACCGGAAGTCACGGCATCTGTGAATTATTATGAACGAAGGGACACAGGGGACTTTGTCACATTGCATTGTATTGATTTGCAGCACTAACCAAGAATCTTTTAAAGCTTCTTAGCTTGTTAGCTTGTTTCGGTAAAGGAAATAGTTTTTTTAAATAATCGCAGAAGCGAAGATCACAAAGTTTATTACAGTTGTATAAATCCCAAAATATTTTTTTATATTACGTTTATTTTTAGGGTTCCGTACCCAAAGGGTAAAAACGGGACCCTATTACTAATATTTGTTGTTATAGCGGCAAGAGATATACACAAATCTCTTGCCGCTATAACAACAAATACCTACTCAAAACAAAATAAAATTAATATTTAAGGGGGGCGGGCTCCCATACAACAAACGTTATTTTTCGGCCTTTTTCGCTCTAAATCAATAATGGCAAGAGGTGGACACTTGAATTTTTCACACATTCTTTTGTTATATTATGTGTACTTTAATATTTAATAATAATATTAAAATAAAATAAAAATTTAAGGAAGCTCCCACACAAAAAACACAATTTTTAGCCTATTTTTGTTCTGTATTGGTACGGAACTCTTCGTGCGCGAGTATGACTCGCACTTGGCTGATTATTTTTATTTAAATGTCGGGGACCGGGGTCAAACGAACGTAAGTTTTCAACTCCTACACCAACAAAGGAAAAGTTACTTAAGAAATTTAAACTTCTTAGTTTACTTTTGAATCCAAGACCTATTCTTAATCTTTTTGTTGGAGTTCAAGCTTTACTTTACTACAGTGCAAGTGTCTATAAATATTTTTATTGCGTTTTTATGTGTAGCATTAATTCAGTAAGATTTTCTGGCGACTGCAATCTTGTATTTATAATATTATTACTTACTCTGTAACTATAATTTCAAAAATTGTAGTTACCATTTATGTTACAACTTACAGTAAATTTTATTTATAAATATAGAATACTAATCTTCTTAGTTGGTTAAAAATATTTAACGACAGTTTTCTATTGATAGGTACTTTTCAGTTTAATGAAACAAACTGCTTATTATGTGTGTACGAGTATAATAATATTATTGCAGCCACCACAGTATTTACATATATATCCGTTTACGTCGTTTCTATACAACACAAGATTGGCAGGCTAGGCTACGTGTGAATAGCAGCTGCTTCTATGGTCCGATCCCACTTCTGATAGAGCACTATGACGTATCTAGAATGATGACGTCTAGCACTGACATCAATTAATTACAAAGCCTATTGAATTGGCCTAATAGGATTACGGTTCTAAAATTAATTATATTGAATACTAATTCGAGCACGTTTCTTTTTTATATTCGAATGTGACTTGTGAGCCATTTTGTGTATTTTGCCATATGATTAAATTTGTCTGAACATACATACGACTTTCACTCGAATGTTTTATATTTTTCGCTGATGAAAACACTCGAAAAATATACAAATATTTAGATTTTTCAATACATATGAGTAAGACAGCTATCTATGTTATAATATACAAAACGGTTACACGTAATTATATGCTTCGTTTTTTATTGTATAATATATTACGTGCAATTAAAAGCATTTAATTATAAACCCAACTTGTATATTGTTACAGAGGCTCTATTGCAAAGTCGCCCTTTGCCACATATCCCAGATTTGCCTGACGGGGACGGGTCCGGCGTACCGGCCACGCCACAACCTCTCGACACCGCTAACAGGTCTCTTGATCATAATTAATTCTACCTATCTATGTATCATATTAACGCCCGCACCCGGAGACATTTAATGATCACTTAACTCTAATTTAATGTAGAGTTTGACAGATGTATGGTGCTTACGTCAAAATCTTCATTAAATTGAAGTTAAGTAACCGAATGTCTCCGAGTGTGGTAGTTATACTTACAATTAAGTCCAATGCAAAATTTTTAAGTACCTTTTTTTATTTCAACTCTTTTGAATAAACGATTGATCTATGAATTAAATCCTGTTCAGATGGACTTCAAAGGAGAATTTGTTAGCGCATCACGAAGAAGATGACCCTCAACTCTTTGTGGCGCTGTACGATTTCCAAGCGGGCGGAGAGAACCAGCTTAGTTTAAAGAAAGGTATACAATCCTGTACAAGTTTAACAATGGAAAGCTTATGTGACGACTGACGTCCCTGTTGCGATTCTTACTCTTTGTATTGAAATGTATATCGGTCGTTATGTAAAGTCTAAACTATATAAAAAATTTGATGTATATGATAATTCGCTACAAACGCCAAACACAAACAGGCCATAAAATGGCGTTTTAACACAGAGTTAGCCATTTAAACCTCCAACTTCGCCGGGTTAAATATTTAATTTTTTTACTCGTGGTTAAGTCTTAACTCTTGGCAATGCAAGAAAATATAAATATTTAATGCAGAGTTAGAAGTTAACTCAGAGACAAATTATTTAACCCTGGAACATGCAAGCGGCCCTTAGAATAATAGTTTAATAGAGTCAGTTGCAGTAGGTACTCGCAATTCGACTTCGATTAGGCGAGCGCGTCAATTGTCAAAGCTTTTAGTTTAGCGTGTTATAATAGTTGACAAATAATTTGAGTGATTAAGATTCTGATAAAGTCAATTACTAAATAAAAAATCGGCCAAGTGCAAGTCGGACTCGCGCACGAAGCGTTCCGTACCGGTATAGAGCGAAAGTAGACAAAAAATTGTGTTTTTTGTATGGGAGCCCCCCTTACATATTTACTTTATTTTAATTTTATTATTAATTATTAAAGTACAAATACAATTAAGGATTTTGTGAAAATTTCAAGTGCGTAGCTGTTACCATTATTTATTACGAGCAAAAAAGACCAAAAAAAATCACGTTTCTTGTATGGGAGCCCCCTTTATTTTATTTTTAGTATTTGTTGTTATAGCCGCGGCAACAGATATACACAATCTGTGAAAATTCTAAGTGTAGCTATAGCGGTTCTTGAGATACAGCCTGGAGACATACAGACAGACGGACGGACGGACGGACAGACGGACATACATCGAAGCCTTAGTAATAGGGTCCCGTTTGTACCCTTTGGGTACGGAACCCTAAAATGATTGCGTCTATAAAGTTTTCGGTTTTTTTAACGACTTCAGAGTTCAAGAGCTACATGAATCATGATGTTATTATGCTAGATTTTAAAATTACATGTTATTGTGCTATATTGTATTAGATTGTGAACGTGTAGGAATCACAGTAAAGTCGTACATGAGTACACTCACATTTTTGCCAGATCAATGAAATACGTGATTGATTAAACAATTTCCCCAACCCTTTCATAAAATCCTATCTGTCAGGGGCGGCTACTCATTCGCGATGGATCGTTTTGATCAGTCGCAATAAACGTTAGATGTTTTTTTTTGTAGAAACCAAACATAAGAAACCCCGAAGATTCCATTTTGATCAAAATGATCCAAAACGAGTGAGTAGTGACCATTCTTAGAAAGTCAGGGCACACGAGACATTCAAAGAACATTACTGTTGTTTTATATTAATTTGTTGTTGTTTTTCATTCATGACGGCAAAATGTTTCCTCGACGAAGGCGGGACCGAGGGCAAAGTAACAACGATTTACATTTTAGAGCTTAATAGTATTCAAATTAATTCCTAAACCAGGAAACGACTCATCCCGCATCAGACAGTATACGTATTAATAACGTATAGTAGACACTAGACAGACGAAAGTAAAAATAAACTTTATCTAAAACAACAACAAAATAATGATAAAAGGGAGTTCAAATTAATAAAAACATGCAGTCTAGTACCCTTTAAACCGTTATTAATTAAATAATACTTACTCCAAGCAAACAATTGAATCCACTTTCAGATAAGATTTAAAAAAAAACTTAGGGTCTGTTTCACCACTTCCTGATAAATGACGGATAGTCTATCCACAACATAACCTGACAGATAAAGTATAGAGAATCTGTCAAATAAGTTGTGGATAGCTTATCCGGCACATTATCAGGAAGTGGTGAAACAGGCCCTTAGGATATTTGTTTAATTGTAACAGAAATCATCACGAATTGTAATAATAATATTGTCACTATTGGTCTAATAAGTCGCGAAGAAAAGGTACATAAAAACAAAGTTTCTAAGTTCTATGGTGGTATGTTTAACATTTTCTTTTAAATTCGCTTTCCATCGACCATCACCTACAGTAGCATTGTCTGTTAGCAGCATGTAGCTTTTGCATGATTTTTTTCTTTTGCTTCATATTTTGTTTTATTTTTCGCCGACCTGCAGCTGAAAAGTGCAGTGAACTTTATTTAATTTATGTGGTGTGTTTGGAATAATAACTAAATACTACTCATGTTATCTGTAATATATCTCCTCTTTAGCGGTGGGATTACCAACTTTTACTCATTTTGCCTGCTTTGCTTTTATCTTATCAAGGTATAATCGGAGCCAGCAACTGGGAAATTAAAACTTTCTTTCAACTCATCTTTGAAAGCGAAGGAAAGGGATTTATTTTTTTCGCTGCGATACTAGACTTTTAATAAGACAAGTTCCTTTAGCTTTAAACCTAAGTTTTCTTATAATCCGGATATTACCAGTGCTTTTAGAATTGCATCTAAGTATATTTATTTAGAAAAATATTCTAAAATGTTTCGTTTTAAAAATATGAATATAGTGTGACGAAGATTTTAATGGCGGAGAGCCTTCTCAGCTATTGAAATTGGCTGGCCTGTTTTAAAACGAATCACTGAATCGTATTAGCGATACCGGGAAGAAATGAAATTAAAAAAATCGATTCATTAATTATTGTTGATTGCAGCGCGATTCATCGAAATAATTACGATGGGAATAAGATTAAATAAAACCGATCGTCGATTCTAACGAGGCTGCGCGTTGACGGTTTTTTGCCAGTTTCGGCGCTAATGACGCGTTAACCCCGGTCGATTTTGCGCGTCTGAGTACTAGACTGCCTCTTATCGTTACCCCATTTACGCAGTTACCCCTACTTGAACCTAGCGAGTAGCGACTAGGTCTAGCACCTTCACAATCAGCTAGTCAACGACTAGAAATCATTAACGAGGCAGCGTTTTTAGGGTTCCGGACTGCGCCCTTTGCTATTCCAAGTTAAAAATGTAGTTTATTTATTTCAATACTTTTTATTTCACTTCTGTTTCTATGAGATTTGTTTGATATTATTTTTAATTATTATGCTTTTGATTGCATCGAGGTCAGGTTCTACTTTCTTATTTTGCATGCATTTCTCTTTCATTTTGTGATATATGATGAGTATATCTACAAGGTTGTTGTTATCAGATATTTATCAGTACTGTATCTTAAAAATGTTAATACAATGTCTATTTATTGTTGTAAAACGAAATATCAGAAATACTTCAAAAGCCCATTAGACAACTTGGAATTATTGTTAAGCCTGGCCGCACATTATACGACAGTTCATCAGAAACAGTTGAACGTCCGCGCTGTTTCTTACATTTTGTACTGAGCCGAGTGAGCTAGAACTCGCCGGAAGGATATTTCGGATAATGTGCAGGGTGGCGGTCCGGCGAAATTCAACTATTTCTGATCAGAATTCGGAAAATGTGCGGCCAGGGTTAACGTTGAAATATAAGCCTCGGCCCTCGACTGACCGTGTTAAAAAATAGTATTTAAAAAAAATAAAACTGACTTCAAAATTGTACGTAATTGAGAATTAAACTTCCGTATCTCAAAAACTACTGCACCGATTTTGATGAAACTTGCACTATTCCCTAAGTTGAACAATACCTAGCACAACAAAAAAAGAATTACTTAAAGAATACAAAAAAATAAAAAATATATCCACAGCCGAACATATACATATTACCTCCTCCTTTTTGTAAGTCGGTTAAAAATAAAAACATACATACATACACTACTTATGAAATTTGACACATTTGCTCAGATGCTGATATACATAGACTAACTTAAACGAAAACTGGGCAGTTCTGGTAGTATTACATACGTATGCGTCGAATTGATAACTCCTTTTTGAAGTCGGTTAGTAAGTAATTATATAATATTGTTTACACGAATCCATTACAAATAAAATACCTTTATTGCGTGTATCCTCATAATAACAGCTGGTTGTTATTAGTGGTGTTTAATAAAAATAATAAATAATTAATAAATAATTAAACACCACTTTTAATTTGTTGAATGTTTATTTATTTACTATCGAATTTCTACAATGTTTATAAATGCTTATTAAGGTTGGATAGAACTAAGAGTTGACTGTAAATCAGTTATAATTTATTATCAGCTTAAGTACTAAGTAGATACATTTCTTTCAGAATAAAGAACTTATTAATCTACCAACATTATTCCCGCTAAATTTTTAAAGAGCCCAATAGAAGATTCTTTTAGAAGAGTACATAATAATAAGTTAATAACCTATATTCAGTACAATAATGACGAGTTTGCAATGTTTAAAAAATGACAAGGACGTATATTTGCTTCTGAATTAGTACAACAACGTTGCAAATAATTTGTTAGCATTTTGTAGAGCTGATATCGCCAATTACCGTCAACTTTTTACGTTGTTACGTGGGTCGCACATGTCCCGCCCATTAAATTGACTCGACAGCGGGTAGAATGTCTCAATTGAGTAGCAAAACTCTCTTTGTATTTCGCGATACCTTTTTCTTTGTGTTGCTGTGATCAGCGGTTATAGATAAAAATCCCGTCATTGTAAGATTATCTCTCTTCCTCTTCCAAAATCTTGCTCTTTCATAGATGTTCTGAAGGGATCCGACCCGATGTCAATTATCATCCCTATGTTACCTAGGAAACCGATTTTCTCTTCAATTCCATCAACAGTTTTGAAACTGCAAAATGCAGTCGACATGTAATCATAAGTTGGTTAACGAGTGCAGGGCCACAGTGTGAATACGTAATACATCTGCCCCACAATGTATTTATAGCAATATAGAGCTTCAGGTATCGGATCTAATTTCCACTTCGATTATGTCGGATTTGTGGTTTGCCGGCCTCAGAGCATTCGAGCTAGTGTTTATTGTTGCACCCCTGCATCGGCTACATTATTGGTACCGCATACCGCAACTTCGAACAGATTTGCCAATTTCTCTTACAATGAACCATAAATTCTTGAATTAATAACAAAATTGGCTCTAACTGGCTAACTTTCTTCATCAGTGCTACGTAAAAACCCCGAAGAAAGAAGGAAAAGAGTATCCCCCGTCTGAAAACTCAGAACGAAGATCTGTATAAAAATCTTCATTAATTATTCATCACCTCATTCGTGCTATCTTCTTGTATCTAGATTCTAGACAAGCTCTGCTAGCAATTTCCTACCCCTGTAGATACGAACTTCTTCTCCACATTTCTTTAGTAACTTGGTATTTCTGGTAACGAAATACACGACAGCCGCTTATTTATTCAAGACGATTCCTTATTAAACTGAAGATATCTAGGTTAGGTCTATTTTAGCTTTGAATCGATGGAACAAAATATTGTACGAGCTTGGTCAATATTGGAGCTGGCAGACGAAACCTGCCAGACGCCTGCAATCTGTTTTTGACAACAAAGGCCGCCTGGGTCGTATTTGGCCCGCTCGCTGGCACCATGCTTTGTTAATTGGTGTTGGGTCTGCTTTGAACAGACTGATAATTCCATAGCAGACGCACTGTAAACACGTACGAACGTTTGGCTCTAACGATGATCTAAATTCTAAACCACGAAGCAAAACATACTAAATGTATGGTGGCTTCTCTGGTGGTTTGAATCATAATTATATAATACTAGCTGTCCCGGCAAACGTTGTTTTGCCATTTAAAGTATTTCTACTTCATCAGTTGATACGTATCTTACCCCCTCTTTTGTCCCCTAAGAGGGGAGGGGGAAAATGTTATACACCAACCCTCTTACTAATAAAAACTTCTTAAACATGCGTTCAACGTGTGAATAGTTAAACAGGAGTTTTTAAGTTATACACACGTTACACAGAGTCTATACATGGTCTATACAGAGAAATTTGTATGGAAATGACAGCATCGTTATACAGGCCTTATGTCAAAAAATGATTATTAGTAGAAAAAATCTTATGCACCCTCTATACACGCTGTGTAACTTTTTATTAGTAAGAGGGCAGATGTTAAGTTGGAAAACACAGTTAATAATATGAAGTAAGTCCACTAAAGAAAAAAGTTGGATACAAAATCTGACCCCCTCTTTGGTCCCCAGAGAGGGTTGGGAATTTTTATACACCAGATGTTGAGTTGGAAGAAGACATATCTGTGAAAACCGTATGCAAATCGGATTACTAGTTTTCGTGTTAAAGAAAAAACCACCCGTCTTGGTGACGCCCACTATCGTAATATTTTAATTTCGCCATAATTTCAAAACCAAACGTCCAATTTTAATCATTCAAAGACCAAATATTATCTACATAAACTGTACTTAGTGATGAAACAATTTATTTTGATAAGGATTAATAGCATAAGTAAAATGTAGTCCAAAAAAAATCCAAGATTTTTAAATAAATAAATGGTTATTGTACCTCACTCGACATAGATATATAGTGTGTCGTGGACTTTTTTGTAGATATTTATAAGATCTACAACTAGCTGTCCCGGCAAACGTTGTTTTGCCATTTAAAGTATATATTATCATCAGTTGATACATGTTTACCCCCTCTTTTTTCCCCTAAGAGGGTGTGGGGGGGAATTTCATACACCAGATGTTAAGTTGAAAAACACAGTTAATACCTAATAATATGAAGTAAGTCCACTAAAGAAAAAAGTTGTATACAAAATCTGACCCCTCTTTGGTCCCCAGAGAGGGTTGAGAGGGGAGGGGGGGGGGAGGATTTTTATACACCAGATGTTGAGTTGGAAGAAGACAAATATAATATATCTGTGAAAACCGTATGCAAATCTGTGAAAACCGTATGCAAATCGGATCAGTAGTTTTCGTGTTAAAGAAAAAAGTTTGATACTAAATCTGACCCCCTCTTTTGTCCCCTTAGAGGGGTGGGAGGAAAAAATTTTATACACCAGATGTTAAGTTGGAAGAAGATAAATATCAGATATATTTATCTTCTTCCAACTTAACATCTGGGAAAACCACATTCAAATCGGATCAGTATTTTTCGTGTGATGTTGGAACAAACATACAGACAGACAGAAAGAGTGACAGACAGACAGACAGACAAAAACTAACCACATTTTTGGCTTCTATAGCGATGTAGGGACAAAGGTGTAATTTCGGGTGTCATTTCATATCTTTTATGTACAAAATTTTCATTTCTACAACAGAATATTGTCTTCCTCCCGCACGCGCTTTGGTGACGCCCACTATCGTAATATTTTAATTTCGCCATAATTTCAAAACCAAACGTCCAATTTTAATCATTCAAAGACCAAATATTATCTACATAAACTGTACTTAGTGATAAAATAATTTATTTTGATAAGGATTAACAGCGTGAGTAAAATATATCCGTTTAAATGTAGTCCAAAAAAAATTCAGGATTTTTAAATAAATAAATGGTTATTGTGCCTGACTCGACATAGATAGGTATAGTGTGTCGCGGACTTTTTTGTAGATATTTCTAAGATCTACAATTACTTAGAACATTTTATGGTTCTATCTTTTATAGTTTAGGCAGCGTACGCAAAATAAGTAACTTTTCTAGCTGATTTTTTACACCTCGCGTCCGAAAAACTCAAATATCTTACGGAACCCTACTTTTTTCCAAAATAAAATGTAGCCTATGTTCAGCAGAAATAATGTAAGATTCCAATAGCAAAAGAATTTTTCAAATCGGTCCAGTAGTTTCGGAGCCTATTCGACTCAAACAAACAAACAAACAAACAAACAAATCTTTCCTCTTTATAATAGTAGTATAGATTACTTAGAACATTTTATGGTTCTATCTTTTATAGTTTAGGCAGCGTACGCAATATAAGTAACTTTTCTGGTTGATTTTTTACACCTTGCGTCCGAAAAACCCAAATATCTTACGGAACCCTATTTTTTCCAAAGTAAAATTTAGCCTATGTTCAGCAGAAATAATGTAGGATTCCAATGGTAAAAGAATTAAAAAAAATGTATTTTACTGCAAAATGAATATTTATTTATTTTATTAAGTACTAGCTGTCCCGGCAAACGTTGTTTTGCCATTTAAAGTATATTTTCTACATCATCAGTTGATACTTGATACATGTTTTACCCCCTCTTTTGTCCCCTAAGAGGGTGTGGGGGGGGAAGGTCATACACCAGATGTTAAGTTGAAACTTAATATGAAGTAAGTCCACTAAAGAAAAAAGTTGTATACAAAATCTGACCCATCTTTGGTCCCCAGAGAGGGTTGAGAGGGGAGGGGGGGAGGATTTTTATACACCAGATGTTGAGTTGGAAGAAAAGGTGTAATTTCGGGTGTAATTTCATATCTTTTATGTACAGAATTTTCATTTCTACAACAGAATATTATCTTCCTCCCGCACGCGCTTTGGTGACGCCCACTATCGTAATATTTTAATTTCGCCATAATTTCAAAACCAAACGTCCAATTTTAATCACTCAAAGACCAAATATTATCTACATAAACTGTACTTAGTGATAAAATAATTTATTTTGATAAGGATTAATAGCGTGAGTAAAATATATCCGTTTAAATGTAGTCCAAAAAAAATTCAGGATTTTTAAATAAATAAATGGCTATTGTGCCTCACTCGACATAGATAGGTATAGTGTGTCGCGGACTTTTTTGTAGATATTTATAAGATCTACAATTACTTAGAACATTTTATGGTTCTATCTTTTATAGTTTAGGCAGCGTACGCAAAATAAGTAACTTTTCTAGCTGATTTTTTACACCTTGCGTCCGAAAAACTCAAATATCTTACGGAACCCTACTTTTTTCCAAAATAAAATGTAGCCTGTGTTCAGCAGAAATAATGTAGGATTCCAATGGTGAAAGAATTTTTCAAATCGGTCCAGTAGTTTCGGAGCCTATTCGACTCAAACAAACAAACAAACAAACAAACAAACAAACAAAAAATCAAATCTTTCCTCTTTATAATAGTAGTGTAGAAGTACTTAAATTATTATAATCTCTTTAAGAATTTTAAAAGATAAAGCTATTAACATTCTCTTTGAGTTACAGACTAGCGTTAAAGACGCTTGTTTACTTTGATCGTTATTTAATAAGTACAGCATTTCTGTTTTCAGTATGAAATTGCTGGGCAAACGCCCATTGCAGTGATAATTTATTTAAAATGTAATATAAATTAAAAACTACGAAATCAGTGGAATGAGCGTTCGCCTCGGGTTCTTTGAGTGCCCACTAGTTAATTAATGGTTTAATAAAGAGGAACTTGTTAGTTGTTATACGAGCCAATGCGGGTTTTATTTCGCGATATGGAAATTTCTAGACATTACAAGTAGGTATATTAGCAAAGGCGTATGTGATCATGAATCATGATGGTCCTGTTGGTCCATCAGGGGGCCTACCATGAGCTCTTATAGCAGTATTACTTTAATATTACTTTTGAATTTCGCATTTAAACAAACATGATCTCTATTTATATAAACATAGCTATGTTTTTTGTTTGTGCGAAATCTGAAAGTAATATTAAAGTAATACTGCTATTAGATGTCATGGTACGGGAGCAGTATTATAATATGTTGTAAGTAGACTGTTGCTCGCAACTTTTGCGCCAAAATTGGTATATTGTGTGGTGACTGGTAATTTTTAGGGTTCCGTACCCAAAGGGTAAAAACGGGACCCTATTCTGTCTGTCTATCTGTCCGTCTGTCCGTCTGTCTGTCTCCAGGCTGTAACTCAAGAATGGTAATAGCTAGAGAGTTGAAATTTTCACAGATTGTGTATTTCTGTTGCCGCTATAACAACAAATACTAAAAACAAAATAAAATAAATATTTAAGGGGGGCTCCCATACAACAAACGTGACTTTTTTAGCCTTTTTTGCTCTATATCAATAATGGCAACAGGTAGGTACTTGAATTTTTCAGAAAATCCTTAGTTATACTTGTACTTTAATTTTTAATAATAATATTAAAATAAAATAAAAAATTTAGGGGGGCTCCCATACAAAACACACAATTTTTGGTCTAATTTTGCTCTATAGTGGTACGGAACCCTTCGTGTGCGAGTCCAACTCGCACTTGGCCGATTTTTTATTTCGGGTTTAGAACTATCCGGTGTCCTTTATCCGGGAAATATATTATCTTAGATACCAAATTAATGAAAATAGTGTGACAATTAATGAAAAAAGTGAAGACACAGATAGACCAACTGACAAACCTACAAACAGACAGATATACCTACTTTCTTATTAAGCACATTAATTCTGCATTAATATGGATTATGATATCAAGGCCGCCAATAGGATCACCTTTTATTATCCAAAATGACTTCTTTTCTGCACGTTTATAAGGTCTATAATATAAGGTCTACCAGAATTTGATTTTCAAAAATTTCCTTTATCATTGGATACATTTTTATATTTGCATGTTCTATGTGTGAAACAGAGAATCAGCCGCTATAGGGGAAAAAAGGATCAAAATGTTTTATTCCAATTACTTACCCCGGTATTGCTAGAGTCAATTTCTTTTCTTACTTTTTGCCATCAGATCCTGGTAGACCTATAGTATCAATTATTATTACCCAATATTGTGTACAAACTTCCTATACACGAATAAACGTACGAATTCCTTTGCCGCAGGGGAGCAAGTGCGTATAATGAGCTACAACAAGAGCGGCGAGTGGTGTGAGGCGCATACCCTGGGCGGCGGCGTGGGCTGGGTGCCCAGCAACTACGTGACCCCAGTCAACTCCCTGGAGAAACACTCGTGGTACCACGGACCAATATCGCGGAACGCCGCCGAATACCTCCTCTCCTCGGGGATCAATGGCAGCTTCCTCGTAAGTACCAATTATGGTGAAGTTTGGGCTCTTAGCTCTTACACTGTATAATAAAAATTACACAACTCTGCAGATTTTAGATGCGATTCGCAGTTATGTCTTAGAGGCTAGAGCCATTAGTTCTCTACTAGTAGAACAGTTTAATGAAGATGAGAAGAGAGATGAGAGAAATGTACTGAAGAATGAGATGAGATGAACTGAAGATGTAGTTTTGGATCGCGGCTCGACAACTCTCAAGTCAATCAATAAGTCATCTCCCATTTGAGTTTAAATATAAAATATGTAAATTGAATTTTGTGACTAACCTTTTGGTTTGGACCGTATAAAATCCTGTCCCCAACCAAATTCATATATAAGTTTCCGTGTGCCGAAATGCGGGCTGTTAATGATTGAAATGACAAAATCCGTCAACAATACCGTGTAGGTACACACGCATCTGCGAACGGTATAGGACCGTAATGTGATGTCACCGCCACAACTGTCGAAAGACAACCATAGAACCCCTTGGGACTTATGGAACTTTAAACTGGATATAGATTATACCTGTCTACGGTTACCATGTAAACGAGATAGAGCCATAAACCAATATGATAAAGTCGAGTTTGCAAATCCAACACAAAAGTAATAGGATGCTTTAAAAACTATAAGCCAACAATACCGTGTAGGTACACACGCATCTGCGAACGGTATAGGACCGTAATGTGATGTCACCGCCACAACTGTCGAAAGACAACCATAGAACCCCTTGGGACTTATGGAACTTTAAACTGGATATAGATTATACCTGTCTACGGTTACCATGTAAACGAGATAGAGCCATAAACCAATATGATAAAGTCGAGTTTGCAAATCCAACACAAAAGTAATAGGATGCTTTAAAAACTATAAGCGAAAAATTCAAAGCCATATTTCTATTTACCCCGACTTGCAACTACTTCTCGTATTGATTTCGAACTCGTAGCTTACGTTTATTTTCTTCTCGTCAGTTTTATACCAGAAAACATAGGAATGCTGTAATTTTGTTTTTCGAATATTATTATACTGGCCTCAACAATACAATTAATGAGGCCTGTTTGGTTCTATTGTATGTATGAAAGAAAACACAATATAAAGTGCTTAAAGCTTTTTATGTTATTGACAAACTTGAGAACAATCAGGTAAGATTCTTCAAAGGAAGTTATTGTTATTTCTACGTCCAATCTTCCAGAACACTACAAAAAATTGTTTCCATTTTTTCCTTAAGAAAATCCGGAACATAATATGAAAATATTTTTCTTTTAGAAATTTCGATGATGGTATAATACATCCCCAAAAACTATCCGTTTTCCACTCTTAATTTTCTCATTGCTTTACGAAACAGTAATGGCGTTGCATTCACTAAATCCAGACTAATTATTTCAGGGCGCAGGTTGCCTCAGACTTCGCCCTCCATCTTGTGCACATAATTGACCTAGACAGAACTGATTCAAATTAATGGATGGATGGATTGGTTTTTGGTCCAATATTGCTTCACAGATTTTTAAATAATTTACATTTGAATTAGAAGTTGATAATAAGTAGATATTGAGATATAAGAAGTTAAATCCCGAAATGGAATGGAACTTTTCCGTCTTTAACCCTTTCCTATGGGATTAAAATGTAAAGGTTCCGAGTTGAAAATTTGTTTTACTTGATATTCAATTAAAACTACGAAATAAAAAAATAATATTGTCTCGTTTCGTGTTATTCAATTCGTTAATTGAATTAAAAAATGTAAAGCATCGTAATACTTTGGCTTAGTGCAAACGGGCTACTGACTATATTGCTAGGCTTTGCTGCTGCACTACGTAGAGCGCCCGGTGCCTTGGGCAGCTCTCCCGGAGCACAGAATATATAATAGTACTCCGTAGTAAGCGGCAGCCGGCAGCAGACTGCCGCGCGGAGTATCTGCGCTGAAAGCAGACGCTGCTAACTGGACCGCTGCAGTTTTCGCCTCAGGCGGGTCCAGTGGCTCAGCGCCAAGCGGAGGAGAAGGCACGGACGGTTTTTAGTGGGTAGAGCTGCGGTCAATTTATCACCTTACCGACCGCAGCGAGCCCCACATATCGGCGGCTGGATTTTCCCGTCCGTCCCCCGCGGAATGCATAGGAGCATTTCCCGTCCTAAAAATGGCTTTACTGCACTAATAACACTATACGTTTTGAACTTGCGTCATAATTCTATTCCATTCGTAATGCTTTACCTGTTAGGTCGTTATGGCGGCGCTTATGCGTAGGTATTCGTTGCGCTACCGTGATGTATTCGCGGCAGGTTCGTTGCGCTTCCGCGATGTATTCGCTTCTTTTGGGAGGGACGGGCTCCCGAAGCCGCTCGCCAACCGCTAGTATGAGAAAGCCCTTAGACATGTATTAAAGTAGCGACTGCTCGCGATAGCTTGTAGCTCGTTTGCTTCGAACCTTAATCACCTGTCTGACGCAGTGATACTTCACTAAAGGGGTTGCAGCTTCACAATATTATTTATAACTTTATCACAACGTCGACACCACGAAAAGTTACATTTTATAGTAATAATTTTTGTCCAGTGTCCACGTTTTCACTTTGATGGAGTGCTTTCATCGCGTTAGGTTTGTATGGAAGTTGGAAAATCTTTTAGAAGCGTATATTCGTATGGCATTAACTTACGATAATAATCTTTGTCGATATGCCATTAACAATATTGATGTACTCTGAAGTATGACGATTTGATAATTTGTATTTCTAGTATCTCGTAAGGGTTTCTGGTGGTCGTATGTGCATGAGCAAACTTCTCATTGTTCAGTGCCGTTTTGTATTGTAATGAGATCATAATGGTTGTATTGTTAGTCTGAAGACTCATGTCACACTTTTGACTATGTTTATGAAGAATTACTAGATGATGCTCGCTACTCCGCCTCGCGCGAGAACCGTACATGTTTCCATAAAAACTTTCCTATGTCGATTCTGACCTGACTCATCTATTCTGTACATCCTAATAGCTATGTCCACATTGTGCCCTTTCATCTTCAATTTTCATAATCTTTTGACATTTCGAATGTCAAAAGATGATGAAAATTGAAGATGAAAGGGCACAATGTGGGCATAGCTATTAAGCGTGAAAGGTAACAGACACACACAACTTTGGCTGGTAATACTTATAACTAAGGTTTTTATAAAATCGAAAGCTACGCGCATAATGCTAAGTACTCACATACGGCTTTACTCGATAGTTACTCCAAATCGAGCAATAACTACCGTGTGGACCGCAAAACTGACAGCTCGAAGGCTCGCATCGAGCCGGCTCGATGTTTCCTTCGAACTAACTCGACGCGAGCCGTCGAGCTTTACTCAAGCGTGTGGACGTGACTTCGAGTGGCGCGAGTCTCCTTAGTTGAACAGATATTTTTTGGCTCGAATGGTTCGGTGAATCGGCGAGCTTACCTTCTCGATTCTGCTAAATGTGTGGACGAAAGCACATGCTGCGGGTTTTGCTCGACGTGATTGCTCGATCGAGTAAAACCGTATGTGAGTACTTAGCATAAAACCCGTAGCACCCATGACCCAATAAACGGTGGGGGAAGCTCCAATTCCTCGCATTTATCAGTGGGCCCCTAGAAAATCAATTTTATTGTGCAATATAACGCTCCAATTTTATTGAACAGTTTAATTGACAATAAGATTGAATGGCGGGTGCATTCAATATTAATCCTAGACCGTCCATAATATTGTACAATACGTCGTGATATTGCACAGTAAAACGTATCGTCTAGGGCGCTAACACATCTAATGCTAAGTACTCACATGCGGTTTTACTCGATAGTTTTACTCCAAATCGAGTAATAATTACTGTGTGGACCGTAAAACTCCCAGCTCGAAGGCTCGCATCGAGCCGCTCGAAAGATCGTATCGAGCCTGCTCGATGGAATTAAAATTTAAATATATCGATTTAGAATAAAACTATCGAGCAATGCTGAATGTGTGGACGAAATCCCAAGCCGCGGGTTTTGCTCGACGTTATTGCTCGATCGAGTAAAACCGTATGTGAGTACTTAGTATTACGATGTGTTTTCAATTATACTAAATCATTACAGGTTACGAGTAATTTCTACTCTTATGACAATTATTCAAATTATGTATCTCGTAACTCGTAAGTATATTACTCTTGCTTTGGCGCAGTAGGTAGGATCGTAATTGAAATAAATGACATCTCTAAAGAGACTCGGCGAAGTCGCGAAACCTCTCAAATAATGATATAAGTTTAATGAAGTTCCTTGAAAAGTTTAATGTAGAGTATTGTAGTTGTTCATTGTTGTATGTAATGGACATGATTGGAATGGACATTACTTAGGTTCTTCTATGGTACAATATTTTAAGTAGCGAATAAGTTGATTGCTAATGTTATAAGTTATAACATAATATAAAAGTCTGTACCTACTTGGTTTAAATCTTAGAAATCTATTTAGTTAGACTTTTTCCAGGTGAAATATTAATTTAAAGTAGACGGTTGGGAAATTGTAACGCCATCTTAACAGCCTCACTGCCTCGTTAGGGAAACCCGCATAAATACCTACTCTTTTTAAAGTTTTTTTTTCTTCAGGTACGCGAGTCCGAGTCTAGTCCTGGCCAAAGAAGTATCTCGCTGCGTTACGAGGGACGCGTATATCATTACCGCATTAATGAGGACACCGACGGAAAGGTATAATTATTAGTCTCATATTTCTAGATTAAGAGGGGATTTACATGGATACAGTGGCTGGAATGTATTTTGGCGCTGGAACAGCGGTGTACCTGATGTCCATTCTGCAGTTGTGACTTGTGAACATGTATCCATAATCATCAAAGACATAATCCATATACTGGCTCCAGCTGCTGTAGTTATCTAAATCAACGTAACACTGGGAACAGCTTAAGATGATGATGCTAATTGTTGATAGTTGCTGTCAAGAATACTTTAATGAACCTAATATTGAAACAATAATAATTTAATGATATTTTTCATTCTGTTTAACAGTGACTGCGATAATTTGTATCTCAATAATATTAGTGTTTTACTGCGGAAGTTACTCTAAAAAGTCTTACCGAAATTACGAGGCGCGTCTTGGCGATGCAAAAAAGAACAAGATTAAAATGTGGCATGACGCTGCTTGACATTTCAAATTAGTTGTGCTACGCCGTGCCTCGTTTCCTCTCGTTTCGGTGGATATGGCCTTATATTTGAATGTTCTTATTGTTGAATAGTCATAATATATTCACTAAACAAAATAATATTTATTCTATTGAGTGCTTTTGATGAAAATGCCCAAAGAACTTTGGATTTTGTTCCGGTCACATCTAGGATCCATCCATATAATATTACGTAACAGCTTCCGAGGGAGGAAGGGGGGGGAGTGGTTAAAATTTCTACTTTATAATAATTATGGTTGTTGTTGTCATAAGCAAAAAAAAAGGTAAAAAAATCAGTTAATTTATGCTGGTTGGACCCACGTACGCGATAGGTACCTCTGGACTCTGGAGCTAAAATTTATAAAAAGTGTGACATATGGGGGGAATGATTTAAAAAAATCTTAATTTTGTGTGACGAGTGACATGTAGCTGATAGTCCCCGCTGCTGGTATAAAGTTTAAACTGAAAAAAAATGAATTCCGGGCTTCCGTTTATTTCAAACTATTAAACGCAACGTCGAATGTTCTGTCGCTAATTGCGAAGTTTTTTTCCAACCTGATATGTTCGCGAATCTTCTTTTCGAAATACAATAGACTCGAAGAACGCTTACGTTTATTTCAGACTATTAAACGCAACGTCGAATGCAGTTGTTCTGTTGCGAATTGCGAAGTTTTTACCAACTCCATATTTCCGCGAATCGCTCCGTTTTCTGATTTAAATAGCGGTGTAAATGGCATAAGCTTTAAGTATTTATGGAAATAAAGATTTGTATTTGTATATGCCACAGCCCGGGTAAGGATAGGCTAAGATTATGTTTCTTTATTGTTATTACTGTTTATGAAAGAAAAATAATTATAATATTTATTATTTTGACAAGCGAGAGGCAAACCTAGATAAGAATTTGTCTTGTTTCAACTTACTTTGTAAATTTTTTATTTTAACCAAATGAAACCCTGTGCTGAATTTGTTGCTTTACTTAATTGAAAAAATTGATTGTAGGTACTTCCCTCCTACTTTATATTAAAAATGTATTCGTCGCAGAACCAAATACCAATGCCACCGATGAAGCTCCGAAGATAAGCCGACACGAGTGTCAGCGAGAGAGCTTAGCCCTGAAGCTGCGCTGTTCAGATATCACGTTTTTAGCGAAACTAGAAATAGACGCTTATAATATGACGGATATTCTTTTTTTGTTGTTATTAAAATATTTTGTTGTTATAATTAATATTACCTACATTAAAAAAAAGAAATAAGTGATCCAAAGCTTTCGCTTGGTGCAGATATTTTTGAAACAACTTGAGGATCATAAATTTTCATTTTCATATATACTTACTAGTCAGGGTTTCTACCAATAGATACTCAGTCTTCTGTAAATACTAAGAATGAGAAATATAACATGATAATAATATAAGGACTATCCTTAATCCAGAAGCACAGATATAACTAAATAGTTACTACTCACAACTCAGAAGCGCAAGAGGAGCTAAGAGGCTCTTCAAACTATTGCCACTGCAGTTTCCGTAGCCTAAACTGTGCTTAACAAAGGCTTTCACCAATGTCCTTCACTTCATCCTATCGAGCCACGGTAATAATACTCCCCACAATGGTTTCGGTGACGGTGGGCAGTTTCATTGAAACCAGGCCTGTAACGCAGGAGTAGTTTTATAGTGCCCAAATGAGTGCGCAGTACAAAAGAGCACTCTCTATTCCTTTCACTCTCATAACCCAGTGGGACGGTATAACGGCATGACTATAAGCCACTGTATTTTACTGCTTAGCACGAAAGTAATAACCTCTCTTCTTACAGGTGTACGTAACATCGGAGTCCAAATTCGGCACCCTAGCCGAGTTGGTTCATCATCACTCCGTGTTGGGTGACGGTCTGATCACCCAGCTTCTATACCCGGCGCCGAAGAGGAACAAACCGACCGTCTTCCCCCTGGCGCCGCCTGACGAGTGGGAGATTGACAGGACTGATATCGTCATGAAGCACAAGTTGGGTGGTGGACAGTATGGTGATGTTTATGAGGCGGCGTGGAAGAGGTCTAATATGACGGTAAGAATATGATATTAAAGGCCTGATAGACGTGCGAACTTAAAGTACGCGGGCTTTAAGTACGCGAACTTACTCGGCTCGCGTCGGTGACACACGACAATCGCTCACACTGGATTACCATGCCCCCCGGCTCGCGGCTCAGATCATCGAGCGATAAGTACGCTAACTTACTCGCACGTCTGTCACCCCTTTTAGAGTCGGTTTATAAGTAGGCTTATGCATTTTGGTCAGTTTATGTCAAGACTCAGGCTACGTAAGAGTTATTTCACCTGTCTACGTAATAATCCGGTCCATAGTCCGACCATATTACGCAGGCCTTCCTAGTTATGTCCAGACAGTTCCAGACGACAGATTACGACTCACATTTGATCACCAATATTAGTAGCTTGTAATAATACAGTCGCTGGTCGTGTCATAACTCTTATGCAACTGCTGTCCACATAAAAGAAAAAATTCAAAACGACGCGACGGCGGTCGGCGAAATTTATTTAGTAATCGGTACTTATTCGTACTTATTCCCTAAGGTGGCGGTAAAGACACTGAAAGACGACACAATGGCGCTAAAAGACTTCCTAGAAGAAGCTGCCATCATGAAGGAGATGCGACATCCGAATCTGGTGCAGCTGTTAGGTAATATATTGCATTTATATTAAATTAAAATTATATTTTATGATATAAATGCTAACGGCGTAAGTGCGAAGCCACGTTGCTTCTGTGCGGTGCGGCTGTGCCGTCGGAATGAAATAACGCATTGTATGCCACCTCTGCGTTACAGATAGACGCGATTACCAATACAAAATGGTAATGTCAAGTGATTCACTTTTCCACTTTATCTTCATCGTTGCTTAGACGGATTCCGTCTAAACAACGCAACGTTGGACGACATACCGATACGCAACGAGGCAATGTGGCATCGTGTGTTTATTATGACTTAGTTTTTTTAGGTTCTGAATGTTCTATTGTTTTTGTGCATTAAGGTGACGCCTTGATAATTTGGCTGTAGCGATGTCCATTTTTCTCAGCAATGACTAAAGCTAAGAAATTAAAGTTCACTGTCAGTATTCATCATGTCTTTGTCTTTGAATTACCCATAGCATAACACGATTGGTCAACTTTTATAACACAGAATAATCAATCAAAAAGACCTCTGTAAAAAAGGGATTCCTATTTTGCCAACAGAGGAGAGTGATATAAGCTTCCAAAATTTGTACATAAATTGGTTCTAGTATACACTTTAATTTGCCCATGCCTTATATGAAATGTATTTATGGTTTTTAAATTACGCGACAAAAACAATTTTGTCGCTACGCCATTTCCATTTTTTGCTGTTCCATTGCTTGTTTTCTATGAGAGGCCGGGCCAGCCTCGCATAGAAAACAAGCAATCTAAGACACATCCAACACGGCTTTTTACTTTAACATGGCGTCACCTTAACGCAGGGATTCCCCGCGTTGTGCGCCGCGGCGCCCTGGTGCGCCTTGGAAAGGCAAGAGGGGCGCCGTGAGTCGATCCTCCATCCTTATCCGAAACCACAAATATTATAAAATTAAATTATAATATTAAAGTAAAGCTGGTAGATGGTTAAATATTTGTTTATTACAGTTTTAACCTGCTTAACCTAAGTATAATAATCTTTAAAGGTGTTTATTTATATATCTATGAGTTATGACCGCTACCGCTATGTTTCGCCGAGTACAGTATAATCAATAACGCCACCGCAAATAATTCTGTCAAAAAAAAACTCAGAAACATGGCATAAATAAGTTCCGTCTCAATAATTCTCCCAGGTGTGTGCACTCGAGAGCCGCCATTTTATATCATAACGGAGTTCATGAGTCGAGGCAACCTACTGGACTACCTGCGGACCGGCAACCGGGACAGCATAGACGCAGTGGTGCTGATGTACATGGCCACACAGATCGCGTCCGGCATGAGCTATTTGGAGAGCCGGTCGTTTATACACAGGTATATTTTATGATATTATAATCGGGCAATTGACCCACCACACATTCCCACCACTGCAACTCCTGTGTCACCAGGATCAACAGTGGTAACCAACCACGAAAACCCTTTCATATGATCTCAGGGATCCCCGCGGAGGGACATTCTAAATCTGTCTTAGAACCCGCAACGAAATTAATCAGAATAAAAGTAGGAGGAGTATGAGATATCCAATTTATTTTATTTGTTAATAGACAAGATCACTCGCAAATGGTCGCCTAAATTCGTTGATCGCACAGGAACCGTACATTTTACTATATATGTACAATCTTAGAGCAAATAATAATTCTATACCAGACTGTCGTGAGCCGAAAGTGTAATGATTTTACGTTATGTTTATTTTTTTATAGCTGCCATAGGGCCAAGGCCCAGGCCACAACACTGCGTCGCAGATTTTTACGATGCGACGCCGCAGAACGCATCGTGGAAATTAATTGCGATCCGACAAGGATATTTTTCACTGAAATTTGCGCTCCGACATCGCATCGCATTTCTGTGCGATGTTGTTTTTGCGATACGACGTCGCAACGCAGTGTTGTGGGCTGTGGCTTGGCCCTAAAATACTCATTTTGATGAATACAATTTCAATTATTGTAATTGACCTGGGTAACAAACAAAGTCGGGCTTTGAAAAGAAAAATGAGAATGTCAATCCTTACTTTTAAATGTAGCATAAATTGATGCTGTACCTTAATACAAATATAACAAGATTCGAAATTAAAGGAATAGTAATGCTCTAAGTCCTAAGACAATAAAAAGGAAAACCTAAACCCTAATGATTTCAGAAATAAATCACAACAATTCCTGAGTCCCGCAAACTTTGAGCTAACTTTATTTTAAGTATACTGAACTTGAACCATTAATATAACTTAGAGATTATATTCTTCAAATGAAGGTGGATCTTAAAAACAAAGATTTAATGTCTGCTATAGAAAGTCTTCTGAAAATCTACTAAGCTTAAAGTGACCTTTGAAAGAAATATAAATTTTAAAGAAAGAATGATTTAACAGAAGTAAAACGCCAGAAAGAAAACTAAAATTTTGCTGCAAAAGTTGTAAATTGAGGTAACATTCAAATTCAAATTCTTTATTAATCATTCAATAATATACAATAGTATAAAAGCAAGGTAGCGTACATCACGTCGTCTAATCCCATACTAAGTAAAACTTGTATTATGACAATCAGAAAACGGATGCACGCCGAACAATTTTATCCTAATATATATTATTCTCACATTCACACACACAATCACACTACACTTTATCACGTTAAAGTCTCTTTCGGCGACGTGATGCGCGCTTCGTTCGGGAGCCTCCCCCGACATAACCTTAAAATATGTAATCTTAATAGATGAACTAAATTATATTTCAAGGCGCTTATATTATGTAAGTCGGAAAAAGCATAATACAAAAATTTTCAGCTTGAGTATGCTTATTCGTCTAGAATTAAGACTTTTTCTCAATTCAAAAACTCTTGGTGATTTTATTTATGATTTTAAGTTTTCAAAGACCAAGAGCTAAATCAGCTTTTCTAATAAACATTAGAAAAGCTGATGTAGCTCTTATCAAAGCTTAAATTCACTTTAAATGTGCACTTAACATTCTTGTGTTTTCTATTTTATAGACAATCTTTTTACCCGAAGTAGATCTAAATAATAAGGATTTTTGTAACGTCTTTGCTTAATGTTCACCAGCGTCCTCTTATAAGACAATTTACGAATTGCATCAGATTTTATGCGGCAATTTCTGAGATTTTTTCTTGCAATGCAAGCGCAAAATTAGCAGCATTGTGGAGAAAATTAAGCGAATTAGTCACCGCTTTGGAGTAATGAAAGTTTTCGTCGTGCAATTTATTATGTGCTGAGTTTTCCTCTCATCCTTACTTTTGCAGAATAATGTTTAAGCGATGACGGAATTATCTTTAACATTAGCTGTTACATATTTTTGTACCCCATTATTTACGCTGGGTTCCTTCGAGAGCTGGTAGTAGGAAAGTAATAGGGTAGTTGACAGATTTTTAATTTCTATATTGAATTACTTGGTTGCGATTAACCCTAAAAGCCTAATCTACGTCTGCGAGGCGTACACGAAATCAAATATCGTTTGTATTTTGCGTGCGTTGTGCTTCTACGCCAACTCAGTGGAAGCCAGGAACAAGCTTACGATGTCCATATCGTGAAAATAAGTTCCGCCATTTTTGATTTATCGAAGGATTGCACGCCTGCGAGACGTATGTTTAGGCTTTGTGAGTTTTAACTAGGTTTATGAGAGTTTAATAACTTTTGTTTGTAATTCCCGGGTATATAACCCTCGCCGGGTTAGTTCCCGAACCGGTGGTAGGCATCATGTAGACTTTCAGAAAATATTTGCAAAAATTTATTCTGAATAAAAAAAAATGAGTTTGAGTTTGATATTCGAATGTCGAAATAAGTAGCAGGCAAAATCTAGTTCTGAATGTTTATTTGCATAAAACGTTGAAAAAGATGAGTTGTGTGCACAAACACTGTTTAAATAAGCAATAAAACCTTTTAAATGGAACATATTTTTTCTGTAAACAGGGATCTAGCGGCTCGCAACTGCCTAGTAGGAGAGAACCATCTCGTCAAAGTCGCTGACTTTGGTCTGGCGCGGCTGATGCGCGACGACACATACACCGCTCACGCGGGTGCCAAGTTCCCCATCAAATGGACGGCGCCGGAAGGCTTGGCGTACAACACCTTCAGCACCAAGTCCGATGTCTGGGCCTTCGGGATCCTGCTTTGGGAGATTGCAACTTACGGCCTCTCTCCATATCCCGGTGTGGACTTGGCGGACGTCTATCATCGGCTTGAGAAGGTGAGTGTCTAGCACTGCGTATGTCCGAGTAAACAGGGGGGGGGGGGGGCAGCTGCCCCCCCCTGCTCGTACCTCGCTACGCCCATGGATTTTACTGTGGGAGATTCCAACTTACGGCCTCTCTCCGTACCCCGGCGTGGACATGGCGGACGTCTATCATCGGATTGAGAAGGTGAGTGTCATTTTTTAACGGTGCCAAGTTATAAAGTGGACGCCACCCCAAGGGTTAGCGCAACACCTTTAGCACCAAGTCCGATGTCTGGGCCTTCGGGATCCTGCTTTGGGAGATTGCAACTTACGGCCTCTCCATATCCCGGTGTGGACTTGGCGGACGTCTATCATCGGCTTGAGAAGGTGAGTGTCTAGCACTGCGTATGTCCGAGTAAATCCAAAAAAAAGTAGATGCCGCTTGGGGTATAGGACAACATTAATAAATCTACCATGAGTTTTAAACCTAATTCCTAAAAGAATACGGATTTCAAGAACCAGAAACGCTATTTGCAACACTAGGGAAAAATACACGTGGTACGAGGGTCCAAATCTAATTCCTGATTCATTACATAAAAATAAGTTCTAAAATAGACGTTGGCGCTAGCGGGCATTCATTTATTATTGTCTAAAAATCCGAAGCCAAGAAAAACGCCTCGTATTAATTAGGTAATGGAAGGTATTGTTTGTTTACTTTATTTTCCTTTAATTACGCTCAATAAGTATTTGTTTTGTCTTTCACAGATAAAAACTCTAAACATTTAGCTGAGTCCGATACGTGGCTGTATTTTGTTAACAAATAGACAAAACATCATTAGACAACAAAAACAATGTTTATATTGGCTCCTCTTTGTAATCACGAAGCTGTCTATAGCTTGCTATAGAATCGTCGTCAATCGCTTGTATTGGTCCCAGACAGGCAAACATCTAATATCATTAGACAAGAAATTCAATGCCTTATGCCCGTGATGGCCCCTGTTCTCCGTTGGGCCATGACGGACAATCATGGTTTTCTTTTCCTTTCTTTGAAGCTTTCTATGGCATGCACAATCGACGTTGATCGTGGACAATTATACAGGGTGTAACAAAACTAAGTGATGATACTTTAGGGTTTGTATCTGTCCCTTATATAGAGTTCACTGTAAAAGTAGCAGCGCTGAAAGAGCACATTTTTTGTGATTTCTATGGCCAAGCGCCCGAGTATCATAAATTTTCCCATACAAAAGATGAAAAAAAAGATGCTCTTTCAGCTGCGCTGCGAACACACAGCGAAGTCTATATAGACCCATACGCCCCCTAAAGTAGGTATTATAACTTAGTATTTTTACATCTTGATTCTCGTAGATGAATATTGTGACATTCTATGGCGCAGCGCAGACGACAGACTATCCGTGACGCACTTTTTGTCTGTGGAAATAGAACCTATGCAATTTTATGCGGAACTAAAAAGTGCGTCACGGATAGTCTATCGTCTGCGCTGCGCCTATACCTACGTTAGTAATCTCTTGTATTTTCCATAATAGGCAGACGTAGAGACGATGAATAATACTCAACTATTCAAACGCAGTTAACAGTTCAAAGTGAAGGAATTGTATGAATGTTTCTGCTTTGTGTAAAAAAAAGTTA
This sequence comes from Plebejus argus, assembly GCA_905404155.3. Classification (NCBI taxonomy): domain Eukaryota; kingdom Metazoa; phylum Arthropoda; class Insecta; order Lepidoptera; family Lycaenidae; genus Plebejus; species Plebejus argus. Next base: position 8,531,702 of record FR989932.1, read on the forward strand.
TATTCCACGCGTCGCGTTTCAAAACAACTGACTTGTTAAAAGTTTAACGTGTAAAAATCGCTGAAATGTTTTTAAACAGTAGATATTATGTAATTGCTTGTTGCTTTTTCGTAACATGCGACCGGATAAGTTAGGGCTTTATTACATTTAAACGACTTACAAAACATATTGTGCTCTATTTCATCCAATTTTTCAGCGCTACTACTTTTAAAGGGACACATACACACCCTATTAAGTACTATCACATTGTTTTGTTACACCCTGTCTAAAATGCGATGTACTCAATGTTGTAGATCCTAGGAAGTCCAATATGCAATGCAATCAGCCGCTTTAACTCTGTTGCCAGCCAAAGATATATTATATTACTAGCTTTCCCGGCAAACGTTGTTTTGCAATTTAAAGTACTTATTTCTACTTCATCAGTTGATACAAAATCTTACTTATAGCATTTATTATAATATGTGAAAAGACATAAATTATAATAAAGACAACAGTAGGTACCTACTTATAGGTATTCTTTTATTAAAAAATCTTAATTTATTTTTCCATCCTAAAAGCATTTACACGATTTGCATAGTTTCATTTAATTCGAGAAAAAGAAAGAATCTCTTTTTTTAGGCTAAGCTATATGCGGATTGTCACAATATAATATATTGTAGTGCAACAGAACTAAGTGATAATACTTAAGGCGTGTGGGTCCCCTACATAGAGTTCATTGTAAAATTAACAGCTCTGAAAGAGTATTTTTTTCATCTTTGTATGGAAAAATTCATGCTTGACCATAGAAATCACAAACATTTTTTGCTCGTTCAGCGCTGCTACTTTCACAGTGAACTCTATATACGGAACACATACACACCCCAGAGTATTATCACTTATTTTTGTTATACCTTGTACAGTGTGTAACAAAAATAAATGATAATACTTTAGCGTGTGTACACTGTGGAAGTCCGGTCCCTTGAGACCGGCCGGACGTGGAGGGAGTCCTGTGTTAGACAGATCCAGGATATCCCTCCGTATACGGCTGAAGGCAAACCGCAGGTGGCTTTAGTGGGTAAACCGAAGTCGGGAGTCCCACATACCCCCGGGATGCTTCAGCTTAACTGAGGCACATCCCCAACCCGGGGCACCCATAAAGGGTGTCCCCTGCGCATTATAAAAAAAATAAAAATAAAAAAGGGTGTGAACACTGTATGTGTTCTTTGTAGAGAGTTCACTGTAAAAGTAGCAGCGCTGGGAGACTTTCACTTTTGTATGGGAAAGGGCCCGAGCCTCATGAGTTTCCCCATACAAAAGTGAAAAAAAAAATTTGGTCTTTCAGCGCTGCTACTTTCACAGTAAACTCTATACATATCTCTATATAAGGAACATTATCACTTAGTTTTGTTACACCTTGTAGATATGCAACATGAAATACTTTATGCTGGTCTAATCCCGCATATATAAGCAAATCCACATAGCACTAAAAGGTTCACAGTTTAGCTTAACTTTGGTCTAGCATTTCTCAGCGTCTGAACAAAGATGAGACCGACATAACGTGCATTGTGGTCTGGTCACAGCTATCTTCGAGAAAATCTCTGACGTATAAAGTTCCTTGCTCAGTTTGCCGCACATCGAATAGGACACGGTCTTCTTCGGGAAGTCCTTGGCTGGGACACACGTGCGAGCGCGCACTGGACCGATCTCTTGGCCGGTTTCCACTGAAATTTTAGAGAATTCGCTTGAATACAGAGTAAGGTGAAGGTTTTTTTGGTCATAAAAGTTTAGCGGTGGGTGCCAGGTTTTTGATATTAATGCGTCGTCTTAAAATATTATCGTCTTGCTTTTAGAATTTATTAATTTTGTTGGTAATAATCATTGACGCTCTTAGATACTACAGACATTTTCGCAGCTTATAATTGTTAACCCTAGAGTGGGTGCGTTATTCCGTGAAACGTCAGTGGGCGCGTGGGGAGGATTTTGCCGCCCCTTTTCTTTGGCTATTTTTAGCAGGAATAAAGCAGTATCATTAATTCATTTTGTCACTATTTAAAATGGCTTAGCCAAAAACACTAGTCCAAATAACAGACGAAGAATATAAATTAGAGAGGTGATATCAGATATTGTATATTATGCAGGCTTAGTCAAAAACACTAGTCTAAATAAAAGACGAAAATAGAAATAAGTGCCCCAAATAGGCTATCTATATCTTATATCTAGTATATAATAAGAAAACCGGCCAAGTGCGTATCGGGCCACACGCAATATAGGGTTCCGTAGCACCGCTAGTTTTTGAAAATTTTTGTATTTTCAATGAATGTACATTTATAACATGTTTTACACTACTAACAACATCATCTCAAAGGAATTTGAACGAAAAGTTCCTTTAAACTTCGCCGAATATATATTTTTTTTAGTTGATCGACTATTACTCAATAACTTATGAAGTATTCTTAGCCGTGATAGTTTTCCTTTTAAATTCAGCATATTTCCTACTCCCGTGAATTTTTTCACATTTCCAGAAGCAACCGCTTAGCTGGTAGAAGGGGGGGACATTGGACTCTAACGATTTTTTCCACTTTAAAACTTAATATTTCACAAATAGATCCCTAAATCGAAAAATGATCTATGAATACTCATAATATTTTTAAAAAACCTATCCAACGACACCCCACACGATGGGATGGGCGCAAAAAAAAAATCAACCCCGCTTGATGTGTAGGGGAGGTACCATAAAAAAATATTTTTTAAATATTTTATGTACCATTTTGTCGGCATTATTAATATGTGTATTCATGCCAAATTACAGCTTTGTAGGTCCTATAGTCTCTGAGCAAAACCGCGGTCGGACAGACAGACAGACCGAAACTATAAGGGTTCCTTGTTGACTACGGAACCCTAAAAATGGATTTTCAAATGTGTTAGTCGCGCTAAAACTCGAAAACGGCTGAACGGATTGGGCTGAATTTGGTCTTAAAATATTCGTAAAGTCCAGGGAAGGTTTTAAAGTGACACGAAGTTCACCGGGACAGCTAGTAAGATATAAAGACGTGAGTGGAAGAGTCTAACTTTTTGTACCTGGACAATTACTCATTGTAACCTTGTAACTTATCTACTTCATCATCTGGATAATGAATCTGGCTACACATTAAATTCAGCTTATTATTATTTAAAAAAAAACTGGCCTCCATTTATGCAAAAAAAATTGTAGCTTAGCTGGTTCTTCCACTCACGTCTTCATATTATATACAAACAAAATTAGGTCTAACAACTTGCTAACTTTAATGACCTATCATTATAGTATATTATATCAAGGGTTACGTTATGGAATTAGGATTGTAGGAAACGTCAGAGAACTTTTAATATGATAGAAGTTTAGTGTTGGCGAGAAAATATATCGTTTAAAAGCTGTTTAGAATTTTGTTAACTGAATAAAGTTATGTGTAAGTTAGAGAAAAAACTCACTAAAAGTGTTTCTCTACGTGACTTTCAGAGTAAATTTTTCGAAGTACCTACTTATTTAAATTACCCCTATTCAATATTCATACTAATATTAATAATGCAATAATATCGTCTATCAGCAGCTGTGCCCGGTTCTCCTCAAACCACTGAACTAATTATGGGTATCCAGGACATATTTTATTCCCTAAAAAGTAAGATAGTTTTTCACAATAAACGAATATAGGTATTATGCAAGTTAATTGGGAGGAACTAGTCTAAAAATAATTTTCCCCCATAATAAATATCTGTAGTACCCACAATAATCGAAATTGTTTCCACGTTTCACTTAACACTGTAATTGTACCATTTGCTCAATGTACCAAAGAACATTGCTACTAAAAGCTCGGGGAACGCCATTTTCCAATACAACTCTTATTGACATATCCACGGAAACATGGCGACTTTTGTACGTTTATTCTGTAAATACCGACAATGTTTATTTTGTTTATTATATATATATATATATATACGTGTACGAAAGTTTAAAAAAATCTTTAAGTCAAGTTATACAGGGTGTAACAAAACTAAGTGTTAATACTTTAGGGTATGTATGTGTTCCTTGTAGAGAGTTCACTGTGAAAGTAGCAGCGCTGAAAGACTAAAATTTTTTTCACTTTTGTTTGGGGAAACTCGTGATGCTCGGGCCCTTGTCCATACAAAAGTGAAAAAAATGTTTCGTCTTTCAGCGCTGTTACTTACACAGTGAACTCTCTAGTCTCTACAAGGAACACGTACACACCCTAAAGTATTATCACTTAGCTTTGTTACACCCTGTATACGGTATATAGTTTAATGTATGTGACAGCGCTTAAAAACCTTAAAAGACGTTTTGGCTCTGCCATATTGGTACATAACTAGACACGACAACTCAAGACAAGGGACAACTTTTTATGCAAACAAATAAAACAAAAGTATGTTCAATTCAGACTGTCATCAAGCCCCAAGCGGCCACATGCGGCCGCGACAACAATAGATAAGCTATTGTGTCTCGTTCTTCCACGATCGAAAGGTCAACGTGCCGATACGTGCCGACTGGACGTCAAAAAAAGGGTTCCGCTGTCATGTATCACAATTCACACGTCTCTTTTTACCATACGCAGTGTTACTGATAGCACAGAATGTAATATAATATTAGTGTACCAACTGATAGTGACATTTCGCTTGCTCAGGCTTTTGTTTCTCTATTCCGCTAAGGGCCTGTTTCACCACTTCCTGATAAGTGCCAAATAGGCTATTCACCACTTAACTTGACAGATGAAGTATGGAGAATCTGTCAAAAAAGTTATGAATAGCCTATTCGGCACTTTATCAGAAAGTGGTGAAACAGGCCCTTAGTATAATTAACTTTATGGGTCTCACTATTTCGATATTTCAATTTTATTTCGCTTCGGTTTCGTGCCTCGTTGAGGTATAAATTGACCCAAATTTTTTACTAAGAATAACTTAATTTACATACCCAGTTTAGCCGACTCCGCAGTGACCACAATGCAAATAAAGTCCATTCCTGGGATGTAGCAATCGATATTTGGTATCTGCGGTCAAAGTTAATTGTGGTTAGTTCTACATAATTAAAAGTAACTATGGTTTATTTAATTAACTATAGTTAATTAATAACACAGTTATACTAACGCGTATCGTGTTTCGGATATCGATCGTGGCCGTTTTAAGTAAGTAATCGTCAAGTGTATTAAGTACTTAGGGCAACAGCCAACACGTAGGATCGTTAGTCTAACTCTAATCTCTAAAGTCTAAACTAAAACAATGTTTTTCAACCTTTTTTTATGATGAGACCCCGTTGGAACTTGGAATGCCGAGCATTTGAGTCCTGCTTTCCAAGCAAAAAACTTCTTCTTTGCAAACCACCAGCTCCTCAACCCCTGCTAAACATAATGCAAAAAAGGTTATACCAGCAGCTTTTTTGCAGAAAAGCAGGACTCAAAATATGCTCGGCTGTTTGCAAGCACTGCAGCGGCCAATCTTGTGATAACAAACCAGACCTGATGTGTGATGACATTGACGAAATTACCATAGATGACCCACCATCAGAATATGACGATTTTGACCTTCCTGAGCTGGTAAAAAATTTGTAAACACTCGAATAAAATTTTTTTGTGCAAACATTTGAACAGCTGTATCATTGAAACTATTCAGTTTATCGAGTCCCAACTATTCTCATTTTGTTGCAAATTTAGTCTACTTTAAAATAATTTCTAGTGACTTCTACCAGTAAACAGGTCCTTGGTGGTAAAACTTGGCAAAAACTGAAAACTGATCAAAAATTTAACGGTTTCTCATGAATTTTACAATGTTCCGGAGGGCTTTCGAGGTCGAAATTACATTTGTCATTACCACCTCATTACATACAACATAATACAAAAACCGGCCAAGTGCGTGTCGGGCCACGCGCAATATAGGGTTCCGTAGTACCGCTAGTTTTTGAAATTTTTTGTATGGTCAATGAATGTACATTTATAACATGTTTTACACTACTAACAACATCATCTCAGTTACTTTCAAAGGAATTTGAACGAAAAGTTCCTTTATACTTCGCCGAATACATTTTTTTTTAGTTGATCGACTATTACTCAATAACCTGTGAAGTCTTCAATAGCCTTGATAGTTTTCCTTTTAAATTCAGCATACTTCCTACTCCCGTGAATTTTTTCACATTTCCAGAAGCAACCGTTTAGCTGGTAGAAGGGGGGGACACTGGACTCTAACTATTTTTTCCACTTTAAAACTTAATATTTCACAAATGGATCCCTAAATCGAAAAACGATCTATGAATACTCATAATATTTTTAAAAAACCTATCCAACGACACCCCACACGATGGGGTGGGCGCGAAAAAAAAAATTCAACCCCGCTTGATGTGTAGGGGAGGTACCATAAAAAAAATATTTTTTAAATATTTTATATGTACCATTTTGTTGGCATTATTAATATGTGTATTCATGCCAAATTACAGCTTTGTAGGTCCTATAGTCTCTGAGCAAAACCGCGGACGGACAGACAGACAGACGGACGGACAGACCGAAACTATAAGGGTTCCTTGTTGACTACGGAACCCTAAAAATCAGAACTACCCCATTTGATGCAAACCAGAATACCAATTCCATGGACTATTATCTGTCAAGCGACTTCCAACGTACTGACACGTTGTTTTACCTCTGTCTAGAATCTAGATAATATTGTAGATTTTTTAAGAGATATTAATTAATTATATCAATTAATCAAATATGTATATCGATAGGTTGCCTAATAATACCTCTCATGTAACTAATTGCAACTCAAGTACACAGCTCGAGGGAAAATTAAACAGGACGCATAGCATAACTTTAGTTAAGCTTTGCACTAAGAACTATTAGTTACTAAGTTAGAGGAAATTGCATCAATAGGATCTCTGGCTTTGAAGCCGCTCGCCTCCAGCGAAATGTTGCTGATAAAGTTAGCTGAGTGTAAAATCGTTTATGTTGATGAAACTTTAACTATTCCTATCACCTTACGTACCTACGGTGTCGACACATCCTTCAATTATAATGCCATGGACAGACACACACAGGGACAGGGAGCGAAAGAGATACAGACAGATCCATCAAACTTATAACACCTCTCTGTTTTTGTCGGTGGTAAAAAAGTGAACTAGGAAAGGAAATAATTGTCTGTATCCGCAAAATATAGAAGGCTCAATTTATACCGCCGCGGAGTGGAAGTTGGAACGGAAGCGAGTTTTTACATGCCAAAAAATTGGACGCGCGTCTTCCGCGGAATTCTCGAAAATTCTTCGGTTCCGTCTGTGGAATCCGCGGGAAGTGGCGCAAACTAGTCAACCAAATCCCAACAAACAATGGGATGTCCTCATGACGCGGGAATTTGCGGGAATGCTCGAGCATTCCAGCGAATTCCCGCGTCATGAGACGAAATTGACGCTTCCATACAGCGCCGGTGTAAATTGGGCCTTAGCAGGTCCCTTGTTTATATCAAGCCCAGCCAATAGATCACTTTGATTTGACATAGCCCGACCAACAGCAGCCCCGGCATATTTACTTACTGTTATATTAGCGTAGTCCGGATGATCCGGGTCCCAGCAGCCCGGATGATCGAAAGACATACAGTTGTAGCACTGTATTCCTTTAGCTGTTTTCTTCATCTTGGGTTTCTTTGATTTCGCGCCTTAAAGAAAATGATTTCCATTTGTCGTTATAATAATAATAATAATAATAAGTAGACTAAGGGCCTGTTTCACCACTTCCTGATAAGTGACGAAGGGAGAATCTGTCAAAAAAGTTGTGAAAAGCCTATTCGGCACTTTATCAGAAAGTGGTGAAACAGGCCCTTAATCTAGTCAAACATAATTAAAGCATTTAATATATTAGTTCTGTCTAGCTTTTTGTCTAGACAGAAATGTTAGCAAAAACGGCTTGTTGCGGTGGTAATACATATTAATATTTCATTTCAGTCGAAACGTATATATGAATATACAGGTTGTTTTGTAAATAGTGGCACGGAATAATGTTATGCGGCATTTATACGAAGTGTCGCCCGCGGTGCCTGTGGTTCACATTCAAACACCACTCTAAATTAATATGGCGTCACAGAGTTCATGAAATCATAAATACTACCAGAGCTCGCTACCGAAAACTACTTATATTTCAATTTCGTGTATTCCACTTTAAACAAAATATACGTCACTCCACAGTCCACTGTATGCAAACGAATTGACAATTCAAATGTTTGTTTTAGTCAGGTTACGTTTGCTTTTATGATTCGGCGAATTTAAAACTACACGGAAAAATTTCATTCACGTCCCAACATTTGCTTTTATCGCTAGAAATAAACTTACCATTTACGGCAATGCAGATACATAAAAGACAGAGAGCCGTCAGCACCGTGCCTTTTAAACCAAACAGCATTTTTAAGATGACCACAGAACGCGTTTCCAACGCTGTAACTCAACTGGTGGATTTCCGCACCGGTCAAGTTTATAATCCATTCGAAAACAATATCGAGTGTTTTGGTTACGTCACAGCATATACTTACATGGTGTTTGAGAAATGTTTACAAGACAGTGAGAATAAAGTTGTACAATAATATGGAGAGTTTAAGATTCAATAAGGGATCGGATTTCTTTTCTCATAACGTGTAATAAAATTGTATGGATCAGTTCACATGGCAGAGGTGCTTATAAGCCATTCAAAATTAACACAGGCAGCAAAACACCGTCAGCGACAAGTCTGTGAATTCAACGTGTATCTTCTTATTTAGGGAATAAAGTTCAGTTTTGAACGGCTTGTAAAAAATTATATTGCTTCGACGCGTCACGTTGTTTGAACTGACCCTAACGTGTATTTAACTTGTGACAAAGCCTTGAACGGGAAGTGGCTTGTCTGGTGGTAAAGTCTTTGATATATTGACATTGTTTAATAACGGCGACCTACAAGATCCTGTGGACATATCCTGCTTGATTTAGGCACAGTTAGTTGGTTTATTTTCAGAGTATCAACCAATTAGAATACGACTGATGTTGGTTGGTTTTTGTGAATACCATCCACCGGGTATCCAGTAGTTTAATCATAACGAGATAGCGTCGAAAGTCGAAACCATGCCAATGATGTTTTAGTGTTTGTCGCATTCTACTGGCTGGGTGCATTTTTTTCAAATTATAATAGTGTAAAATGAAATTGCCACACATCAAAATGTTTTATTTAAAGAGCAACATGTATATTGAATATCTTTTAGCACACAAATATTTTGTTTATTATAATAATTCCTACCCAGATCCGAGAACATTATACATCCTTTGTTTTGTTTCTTACTAACGAAGAAAGTAGAAGTTTCAAATGTAGGCAGAGGCTAGAGCACGTCTGTATTTTTAAAATACTTTGAATGAGCTTTTTTTTTTTGATTGGTTGAAACTGCCATCTGTGTTACTAATTATATTAATATATATATTATATCGTAGGTTTACGTAAATGGATTAAAAAGTTTAATAAATAACCCACTACGCTCTATACATAGGTACAGAAATTAGGATCTACATTTGGAGCACGCAAAAGAAATTATATTCTGCCCTCATTCATGAATGTTTTATATTACCTAATTTGGGTTAGGTAATGCTCCGAATTCCTTTAACCCTCGAACATAGCGGTGAAAAATAAGGCTCCGTCCCAATTTTAATGTTACATTTTTCTTATTATGAAATAATGTTGTGTTCATAATAGACCATAGTAGAAAACGTATATTTAGTGGGACTATAAAACATTATAATATTGACGACGTAATATGTAGATGACGCCCGCAACTCCGTTGCGCCGAAAATCGTTTATTGCTTAGGAACCGTACATTTTTCCTGGATAAAAAGTATCCTATGTAAAGGACATAGGATACTTTTCATCCAGGGAGTCAAAGTATCTCTATACCTTTCAGCAAAATCACATCAGCACTTTAGGCGTGAAGAGGTAATAGACAGACGGACAGACACAGTTTCGCATTTATAATATTAGTACATAGATTCTCTCGTTTCAATACCTCTTGATTTGAACTACTAGAATTTTTATAATATCGTGCTCGCTTCGACTGCCGAGGAAAATTTTCACGTTCGAGCTTTTATCCCCGTGAAAACTGCTCATACATTTTATTTGAACGGTCAGATTCTTGTAAAAATATTCTGGTATTGAAGGCTCACTGTTTGCTTGACTTCCGATAGTTTCGGAGCCGACAACGCCGCTGTCAGTGTTTAACCTATCAAGCCCCAAGCGGTCGCATGCAACCGAGACAACAATAGAATACAATGGCAATTCCTAGAACCCGCGATCGACGGCTGTAAATTTATTCAGTTGAAATTTGCCGAATGCGGAATTTGCTCAACGGGCTTCCCAAAGTACGGGCCTTTTTCACATTTGCTTACATTTTCGGGGAGCGTTTTGTAAACTTTTTTCGCTCTATTGCTTAAAGCGGCGCACAACTTTAGCCGCATGGCGAAAATTGACCGTCTAAATGGCAAAAAATTACCATTTGACAACCTAATGGGGGGTTTACACGGGTGACTATAGCCGCACGATTTACGCCGCACGGCGAGAATCAACTGTCTAAATGGCATTACGCCGCATGTCGAATTTCCATTTAGACAATCGATTTTCGCCGTGTGGCCTAAATCGTGCGGCTATAGTCACCCATGTAAACCCCGCATTAGAGTAAAATTAAATATACGGGTCACTATTTCTACCAGACAGTCCCCCTTTTAACCGACTTCTAAAAAGGAGGAGGTTTCTCAATTGGACCATATACCCGGTATACCTGTTGTTTTTTTACAGTGATATAATAATGCCACCTTATACCAAGGAGATGGATTTTTTTCTTTTTAAATAAAATAAAATGTAAAAGGTAAAATATCCTTGTACCCCTATAGCTGTAACATGTTCTATATCGTTGTATTTTGCAGGGCTACCGCATGGAGTGCCCGCCCGGCTGTCCGGCGGCAGTGTACGAGCTGATGCGCGGCTGCTGGCAGTGGAACCCCGCGGACCGCCCCACCTTCCGCGAGATACACCACGCGCTCGAGCACATGTTTCAGGACAACTCCATCACCGAAGGTACGTGAAGACACCCCGGACCCTCTACCCAAAGAACTCAGGAGACAGGATCCGATCTAGCTATTTAGACCAGCCTTCCCCAAAGTAGGCGATAACGCCCTCCTGTGGGCGCTGAAGGCCTAAAGGTGGGACCCCGAAAAAACGGGAGCGTTGTGTAGAGGCTTGGGGGGTTGATTTGGAATTGCATTTCATCTGGATGAAATGCAATTACAACCACTGATTTACACGCTCCGGGCAAAGATCATTTTCGCTGCCTTTTACACACAGAAAACCATATTATGCCTACGTCATAACATCTACCTGCATGCCAAATTTCGGCCCGATCCGTCCAGTGGTTTGGTCTGTGCGTTGATAGATCACCATGTCAGTCAGTCACCTTTGAGTTTTATATAATCAGGGGGAATATTGAAGTAAACTATTGTATATTTTATAATTTAAATATTTCCACTATCCAACCTGAAGTAGATTGGAAGGTAAATTTTTCAAACTGGGGTGGTGGATGGCTAATGGCTAGATTGGAAGAAAGGTATTTAAGTGAATTTTGTCAACAGACCCGATTCACACGGAGCGCCGCCTCTCGTGGTTACAAGTCTGTCAATAAGAATTGAAGACGTGAGGGAAAAAACTATCAATTTATAAAATAATGATAATTAAGTACTCATTTTTCCTATTTCATTTTATCTATTTCATCATCTGGCTACACGTAAATTCCACAGTTTTTTTTCTTTCAAATCATTTTTCCGACCCTAAAGCAGAGGCTTTAGGGTCGGAAAAATGATTTGAAAGAAAAAAACTGCTTATGCAAAAAAAAACGGAATTTTTCTCCAGTTCTTCCACTCACGTTAAACACTGCCACCTACCATTTGCAACCAGAGTGCGTAGTGCGAGTTTTATTCGATCATACTCATCGAAAAGAAAAGAACGCGAATTTGTATGGGATCAAAGCGGTATCCACGTAAGCCAGTAGGTGGCGCTGCTTTGATCCCATACAAATTCGCGTTAACGTGTTCGATGCGTATGATCGAATAAAACTCGCACTACACCCCCAGGAGGAACTACGTACCTAGCTAAAGGGACTTTCGTGTAATTTTTGTCACGAACTTAAATATCGCTCATTACATTACACGGAGTCCTACAGAGTTCTTCACATACGAGGGCTGTTTGAAAAGTTCTCGGCCTAACATACTTCTGCGTGACTTACAAGCGTAAAAATTATACCATGTTACATAGTACCATCTGTGGTACCATTTTTAACTATAGCTGAAAACTCTCGCCTGTTGGAAATTGCTTCGTTAATCGTTAGAAAAAAAATTACAACCATCTGCGCCAGGTCAAAAGAAATTCGAAAACGTATTCAAGCAGTTGCGCAATTATTGCAGTCTTATAAAATTGTATTGTTGACACGAAAACAATCGTTATAATATACAGGTTGTTAGGGTGAACACCACAGACATAGATCACGATCTATGTCTGTGGTGAACACTGCACCGTTATCCTTAAAACCACCATCCGTCGTCATACCCAAACAAATTGCCGATCCGGGCAATTTGCATGGGTATGAAGACGGCATTTTTTTGAGTTCCCAGCATTGTTCTCATAGAAAAAGTTGTTCATTTTGACATGTTCATAGTTTTAAGGATAACGGTGTTCACCCGAACAACCTGTATAAATCTATACATTGGAACGCACCTGCCCGCTGATATCAAGACTGAAGCCTAACTGTGAATTATGCACGCGAAAGAAATCATTACATAGTCCAACTGTTCGATATAAGAACATAGCTGCTGCTAGTGATAATCCTTAACGATACTCGTGTTTCGAACATAAATTAAGTATATTTATTATTTAAAGCAAACGAGTATTTTATGTAGGTAATCCTACTTCAGGCATTACAGAGGCGTTATCGTTTACAATATTCCATTAGAAAATAACGTAGCTGTGGGCGGGTACTTAGAAAGGATGTTTCGCACTGAAAATAATATTTAAACCGTTTAATTCCGTACCAGCGGTTCCGTGAGAAATGGCCGGTGTTAAATAAGTATTTATTTACTGTGTATTTTATTTACTTACCACGAATTTCCCAATTCTAAAGCTATTGTTATTAAACATTGTTATATTTCTATTAAGTTCGGTACAAATGTTTTGGATCTATTGTGTAAACTGTAACACCTGAAAAGTAAAGGTGCTTCCGCACAGGTAATATTTTGTAAGCTCCTCCAACCCTTAATATGGACGGGCGATTGTTTGTAATATAGGTCACGTCTTCTAAGACCTAGAATCTAGATCGTCCCGCGAAATAAAAGCCTTCATTTAAGTCTTTTTATTTGCGTCCATTTTTAGCGGTAGTCTAGTGAAAATTGTATTTGAAAGTTTTTTAAAAGAAGTGTCCGGAGCCTTTTCATTTTTAATAGTGTTGGCTTATCGGGTCTAGTTATAACTTGCTTAACTGCTCTTTTCCTTGGAAATATCTCTTCTGATATATTATTCACAGGTTGCGAATTATCAAGCAGAAGGCTTGTCACCTGTCGCGAAGTAAATTATTGTGAATACTTTATGAGTTTGGACGCACCTTAAGTTTTCACCTTAAGTAATATAGGAGTGTACGCTTTGAAATTCATATTAGTTAAGTAGTTGTTGAAAGGGATTTAATGCCTGCGTCTCTAATGTCGCCCTTTTACTTGTGTTTGCTCGTAAACACGTAATACCTATGTTATACAGGGTGCAATTAAACCTTCCTGCGAAATTTTGATATAATGTTGATCCTTGTTAAAAATAAAAATACACGTATTTTTTCTTTTATAATCACTCAGTACCAAAATGTTGAGAAATAGCTTCCGAAAGTTATCCTAAAAAACACTACAATTAATGGAATCTCCTAATGATACACTAAGCCCTGGAAAATATTTGGCAGCTCCCCTAGACAAGTGGCAAACGACTAACACTACAAAATGTATGGGATTTGACAGTATTCGCTAGCGAAGCGATTACTAATAATTATGTCAAATCGCATAGGTACATTTTGTAGCGTTAGCGTTAGTCGTTTGCAACTTGTCTAGGGGGGCAGGAAGGTTTAATTGCACCCTGTATGTAGCGTCTAGGTCGTGTTATGTTACACCTAGCTCAGTTTTACGTCGTTCGTACTTACTCTGGGCGTTGCATGCTTTATAAATCTAAACGCTTCATAAAAATCAGTTATTGTCTTAAACGTAAAAATAAATTTAAAAAGTAAGTTAACACTTTGCTTTAATCAAAACAATTTAATCAGCTTGCTAAAACTCCAAGTTCTTATCTACCTAACATTGCTTAAGCTGTAGAAAAGGGCTCTACTATCAGAAGAGTTGATTTAAAGACAGATTTGATTTGGTTGCTATAAAGCAAATGACATAAGTCAAACCCAGCCGACAGATCACAGTTAGCATTGAATTGATATACCCCGCGTTCCACCTGGCGTTGAAAACGATCAAAACGCTGAAAATGCCTCCTATTTTTAGCGTTTTGATCGTTTTCAACGCCAGGTGGAACGTAGTGACGTAGGTCTCTCAACTGCCTATGAATCAATTTCTTCGATGTTAGGTACTTTCACTTATTTCATTTCTGTTCTGTGTACAGAAGTAGAGAAGCAACTCCTGGAGGGTGTCTGCTCGGGCACTCCGCAGATGTCACTGAAGAAGTCCAACATAGCCGGGTCCAGCAACGTGGACCGTGGTGTCCAGATGCGGCGTCCTACCAACCGCCGCGGGAAACAAGCGCCGACGCCGCCTAAACGCACAAGGTAGATCTAGTTCATGTTTCTCGTTTTCTTCCTATGTATAGCTTGTCAAAAAAGAGTAGACGCTGCACTGTACTGTACACAATTTTGAAATCACATAAAAATATAATGATAAAATCGAGATAAAAATGTGCAAGGTGATAATATAAAAAGTGCAGTATAAGCGTTCGCTGTGGAAATACAAAGAGAAATAACCACCTTTTGGGCGTTATTACGTTTAGAAAATGTTGTACTGCGTCTAAGCTCTTTCTTGACAAACTCAAGACTGTACCTAAAGGACTTGGAAGTATGACGATACGATGAACTATTAGTATGAGCTATTGCTGACGTTTCAAGACCCCACTTGTACGGTATGACATGCGATGAAACATCAGCAGCTCTGAATACTAATGGTTCGTCGTATCGTCATACCTTCAACTTCTTTAAGTACCAGCAGGCTTAGCATGATAGCATTTTTTAAATACAGTTTGGGGCCGTCTATGGGCTATTCGCTCATATCCTTTTTTTGCTATCTTTATAATATAATATAAGTTTTCGCACCAAGGGTAATTTTAATACAAAGCAAAGCATGATAGCGTTAGAAATGGATATACTGACAGAATTTAGTAACAAAACAAAATGGCGGATTTCCTTTGTCTATCTGTGACTGCCTATTCTTTCGTAGAAAGAAACCGCTTCTATGGTTAGCATGCTAAGCCTGCTGGAAGAACAATAAAAACATGGAATCTACGGTTAACACAGTCAGGGTCTCTGGAGTGGGGCTCATCGTTTTATTGATGATATATTCCTCTTTCATAAGGAGTGAGTGAGCCACATCTAATAAAGTTCCATTTCCAGCCTGCTGTCATCGTGCAGTTCTTTCCGTGAGTCGCAATACGCGGCCGAGGAGCACGCCGGCCACGACGACGGGCTAGCGTCGTTGAATGGTAAGTGATAGGTATTCCATTTTCGAATCTGACATTTGTTTTTTTTTTCATCGAAAGCTGGAGACTAGTAATTTGTTCCGTAGTACGATGTCGCTTAAAATATTTGTTGTCGCTGTTTTTAGAATAATCATGATTTGCGAAATAAGTTTTTGTTTTAAAAATTATATTCATAAATTGAAGTGACGGAAATGTTTAACGATATGAGTTTCGGTGATTCAATGGTTAAAGGTTTAAGGAAAGGTTATAGGAAATTTTAACCGTGATTTTGCTCAAAGCAATATTTCAAATTCTGTTTTAATGTGCGAAAAAAGAATTTATAAAAAACACATAATATTATAACTCATTAAGTCATTAGTAACCATATTATGCGTCATAGTGTATACTTTATTATAAACATTCAACTGTATTTTAAAAACACACATTGCATTATAAACACATTTGAAAGTAGATAATTTATGTTGAAAATTACATTGCTTTTGAATTATACATTACTAGTATGCAATCGAATCCATATGACCATTTAGTTATATCCAACATAATATTGTTGTAATCAAGCATGGTTCAATAATTCACTACACCGCAATGGAATACTTAACACTCCCTTAAAATCCTTATTACATTATGTCACTCGTTCACTTTATTTGTCACTCCAGAACTAAAATAATCCTCTAAATCTTTAGAGATAGTAAAAAAGTAAAAAATGAAGGTACTCTTTTGTTTAAATTCTTTAACATTATAGGCTGTTGATAGGTACTGCTAACCACGTCAGAAAACCAAATCATTTTTGATGTTTCGTTAGTAACTTTAACATTGCAGTCTCAAATATTATTAATTGTTATTGAGCATACAAAACTTCATAATATTAATGAAGTTTTTGACTAAGCTCGCAGTTTAGCCGATATGTCTCAGTTATACAGGCTGTAACCAAACAAAGTGATAACACCTTTTTACGTGTTTATTGCGTGTATATTTTGTCATTTGTATACGCCTTACCCCCGAAGCTGATGGTGATAACAAAATGAAACCAAGCTGATACGATTTTGACTTACGAGCCTGTAATTCTATTTCAACAGTTTTGACACTTGAGACAATTTGGAACTACTCAAAATCGTATCTTTTGATTGGTTTCAGTTTGATAAATCAGTTTTGGGGGGCTGCAGGTCACTGTAGTTGAGGCAGCGCTAAAGGGGCATTTTTTGTGTTTTATTACAATATTTGTAGCGCCCCAGTGCAGCGTCAGGAGTTTGCCCATACAAAAGTAAAAATTAAGTTGCTCTTTCTTCGTTGCTACTTTCACAGTGAACTCTAATACATGGGAGATATGTACACATCCTAAAGTATTATCACTTAGTATTGTTACACGTTGTATATGAAATGTGTTTTCGTGATAGATTTTATTTTGGATTTTAGGCTTTGCTGTTGGCTGTGTGTTACGCGTTTTTTGGCATTGTCGTTGCATATTATAATAAATGTAATAATTTTATTTTTTCATGCGAATATTGAACTCAAGTGCTATATTATAATTTATAAGCTATGTTTAATGTATGCATCGTTTTAAACTAGACTTTTCTGTCTGTTTGTCTGCCGTCAGGTGTATAGCGATAGGGTCAAAGATTTTGTAAGTATGTCACGGTGGTAGATCTGAATCTGCCTTGATTATGAATTTTAATTATCTTCAAATATTAGATACTCGATATTTTTTTCTAAATCGAAATTATTTAACCTAAACTAGACTAAAGATGCGGTTCCGATAAATAGCGCTTCTAGGATGCGAAATAAGTTGCCTCTAAGGGTCGATTCAGACCGCAACGCGACGGGTAGATGCATTTTTAAATTTGTATTTAATTGACAGATTTGCATGACGTCTCACGCAATTAAAGTCTGTTAATTCAGTAGAAATTTAGAAAGGCATCCGCGTCATCGCATCATCACGCGTCGCGTTGTGGTCTAAATTGACCCTAAGTTAATTAGCGTGTTAAACGTACCTTATTCTACACCAGTTTGCACAATCACTACTGTGTCACTGTCCGAAACTCACTTGCACCATGTTACTTCATTTAATCTTTTTTTTCTTACAATATCTACTTCTTTATATCAACTAGTTTATACATATTATATGTTTATTAAGATTGGTTTTACACCTCCTTTTAATTTTGCAGATATCTGGGTTATTGGTGAAAGGACGTATTTCTGTTACGGGGTGATAGGGATGACCATTTGCAATAATTTTAAACCACCACCATCATAGGTGCCATCGAATAAATTGATTCATAGGCAGTTGACACGTCAGTTGGCCGGGTTATGTCACTTCCAATAATTATTTTATTATCTATTAGTCGTGATCTGTCGGCTGGGTTTGACGTAACGCGACAAAATTACGTAGGTCTACCAACTGCCTATGAATCAACTTCTCTGATAGTACTATCAAAGAAGTTGATTATATATCTGATAGTACTATCAAAGAAGTTGATTCGTAGGCAGATGGCAAAGGGGGGCTTAAATTTAAGGGCTGCCATATAAAAAACACAATTTTTTGTCTACTTTGACGCTATACCGGTACAGAACCCAACGTGCGCGAGTCCGACTAGCACTTGGCCGATTTTTTATTGCATTTATGAATTCTGCATTCATAACTCACTACGTAATTTTTTATGAGATAGTACGCGAATGATTAACAGCGTCCATTTATGATAATTAAACTTGCCAACACACAGTCAGATATGTCCCTGTTAAATTCGTTTTTCCCCATCAATCTCTGCAAAATGGTGCAAGTGAGTGCATTGTCATATCAAAACATTTGGCATTTTAAATCGCATCACTCATTTTGACAGAACCGTATAGAAAATAGAGTACTTAACACAAGACTTAGGAAGCGCTTTAAATACAAGTTCCTCAATCGAAAAGAATTTGATTCGAGTTAGTTCATAACCTTACGATTACTTAAGTAAAAGATTTTTACGACTGGGCCTTTGTAGACTGCACAAGGTATAACTTTAATAGGTAAATACCACAGACATAGATCATGATAGATACCACATGTGTATGTACTTCGCGTGCCGTATCGCGCTCCCAAACGACGAGCAATGCTCGTCTTTAGAAAGTCTGTTCTTTAGTCAGCTATCGGAATCGGACGTCAATCGGAATTTTAAAAATGCCTAAATGCCTAAAAGTGCCGTATTGAGCTGTAGAAATTCAAATAGAAACGTTGGCCTAGATAATGGGCACTTTTCTTATCATCGTTACGTCACAGTAGCTATAAAAAAGTGGCACACTCGTTTTCATACAAATGGAGCGACATGCGATATCTATCTTGATCTATGTCTGTGGTAAATACTTTTAACGCGGTTCAGAATGTCAAATGGACACTGTTCAATGCTGACGCCAGTATGTGTTCCTGAACTGTCACAATATAATTGCTGACCAGTGAGATTAGATGCGAATTGCGATACATTCCTTGTCAGATTATACGCGGCTTTTCTAAACGAAATCCTGGGAAAACGTGTAGAGGCTGCCCTTTTCACGTTGTCGCAGGATGGATCAATAGGCGATTATTGCCCAGGATTGACATCGATTGTGCAAGCTATAGACCAGGGGTTCCCAAAATTATTTTGTCACTTTGAGAACAAATTATACTTTAGCGGGCCCTTGTTTAAATTTAAAATTCATCCGGATCAAATAAATTTAATTTCAAATCACCCCTCAAGCCTCTACACAACGCCGTAATTTTTTTTCTGGGTCCCACACCGCCCCCCTTTAGACCTTCAGCGCCCACAAGGGGGCGTTATCGTCCACTTTGTAAAAGGCTGCTATAGACAGTTCTGAATCATGGCGACAACCATGGTTATCCATCCCAACATGAACGGCTTCTCTAGTGCTAGATGACTGGCAGATAAGATGTCAAATCTTCCTGGTCAACTGTTATTTTTTGGGAAACATACCTTATGTAGCCAGTACACAATGGCCCACTGCAGGCCACGACATTGCGCGTCATGCCTGAAAATCGTCCGCCATCATACACCATCCATTACCCCGTCTACACAAGCGATGGCTTGTAGTGGGCCAGCATCACTGACCTCCATTATACAAGTACGCTGGACTTATGATAACCTTTGAAATGACAGCTATTTTGTTGTGCATATTTGAAGCGGAATCAGCGCCCCCCATGCGAGGGAAAAGAACTAAATCTGACGTAAAAATGACGTTTGAAAGTCGCCATATTGGCGCTGATAGCAGTAGTGGGAGTACTTGGAACTAATACTAGTTTCTACAAGCAATAGCGACGCCGAAGCGGCCATTTGCAAGTTACGTCAGATTTAGTTCTCTTCTCCCGCATTGGGGGCGCTGATTCCGCTTCAAATAGGCACTAAAACCAGTTGGGTATCATAAGTCCAGCGTACTTGTATAATGGAGGTCAGTGGCCAGCATAGACCATTGTGAAGAGTCACCTTTATGTTGAAATATCGACCATACATTGAAATTTATGGTCGATGTAGGGGTATCTTATTTCCTAAGTCTTGTGCGAATTGATTTTCGCTTCGCCTCCATAGCGGGAGCTTGTTATTATTTGTTTTTCTGCATCTTGTACTTTGATGTCATTAGCGATTGGGTCATTTCATCGTTTAAGCTTTGAATATTCGTGGTGTTTATCTTAAACGGAAGCAAAGTTTTTATACATCGTATTATTTAAACAAAATTTAGTTACAAGCAATGAGCGTTTTGTCTTAAACTCATTACTTTTAAGCTAGGTATTCTTATAAACTCAAGAATCATCCTATAAAATGTGTTACTTATATTCTTGAAGTATGTATTGCATATAAGCTTTGTTTCTAAATGCATCATTATTCAACATCTCACATTTTGTTTTGGTCAAAATTTTAATCAATATGTCTCAATATTTTATAAACTATATAACTACTAAAGTCAAAGTAGAAAAGAAAGTAAAGTAACATGAAGTAATTAAAACTCAAGAACAAGATACCTCATACTAATGAAGTTTTAAAATTAATATTCTAATGCGTTTAGTGGAGCCAATAGGTAAACTTTATTCATTATAGAAATACATAATCGTTTTAGTTAACTTTCACGTTTTACATCTTTAGATTTATTACTTTGTTGTAGTCATACACTGAATGTGTTGTCGTTAGTTGTATTAGAGTAGCTGTATATTTTTCATTTTTTTGGAGAATTTATGAAAAAATAAACTTTTTTACTTATATTTCTCACTAATTATTAGACACCAATAGTGTTCTTTTATTTTAAAACAGTAACGGTATAATTTAATACGATAGATCTTTTAATTTTATAGTAAAACGTAGTTTCAAATTTCCACAACGTTGGATAAAATAAATAATACAAAATATATTATGTAATGTAGATTCAAAATTCGAATATGGACTTTTCTGGTTATTCCATATTTGAATTTTACTCAACCTTTGAAATCATGGGTGTCTTCCGAAACTAACAGTATGCTAGCCTAGCCAGGACTACTTCACGAGATTGGCTACCGAGATGTCAAATCGCACGGTCCAGTATACTGAGACTAGTAAAGGAGCACCCTCTTTATTTCAATGTACTATTCTGAATTCGATTTTTTTCACAAAGGGGGCGGTCGCGCGGGGGGTCGGGAGGCGTCGTCGGAGGGTTCGCTGGCCGAGGCGACGCCGGACACGGATGAGTCCGGTGCCGGAGCGATCGGTGTGGCGGAACACCGCCACCGGCCGAAGCGGAGACATCACGCCCACGCGCACCAGCACGCCGGCCACGATCTCCTGCCTAAGGTTTGACAAGAGTTAAGGTTATCTGACAGTACATCGACTCTTCTCCAACACATAGCATGGCATGGAAATGTAAGAGTGGGAGAGCCATGCTTGGGCACGAATGGGCCGGCTCGACCGGAGAAATACCACGGGCTCACTGAAAACCGGCATGAAACAGCGCTTGCGCTGTGTTTCGCCGAGTAAGTGAGTTTACTGGAGGCCCAATCCCCTACCCTTTTTCCCTTCCCTACCCTCCCTTGTTTCCTTCCCTACCCTCCCTTCTTGCCTTACCTACCCTAACTTATTGCCTTCCCTACCTTCCCTTATTTCCTTCTCTACCCTCCCCTACCGCCGGCCTTTTACGAGGGAATAGCCCTCGTAAAAGGCCGGCAACGCACCTGTAGCACTTCTGATGCTGCGATTGTCCATGGGCGACGGAAGTTGCTTTCCATCAGGTGACCCGTTTGCTCGTTTGCCCCCTTTTTTCATAAAAAAAATCAACACACCGCGAAGACAGCCAGTTGGTGCAGTTGGCGACTAGTCGTCAACTAGTTTTTAAGTTTAAGATTAAGGCTGTGTTTCCACCAGAGATGTGTTGCGAGGAATGTGTTTTTGAGAACCAATAGAACCGCTTCATTGACGTGAGCTTGTCGTGAATATACTGGTGCAATCAGTTCAGAATTCAATGCCATACTGTGAGTTGTATTGGCGACTGGTGTCGAGTTGGTGAAATGTGCGATGATTTCTAATCAGGGAAAGCTCGGATACATGGTCGTCGCAAGTCAAAAGACTCACTGATTTAGCGTAACCTGTATTAATTTCTGGATTGCTATGTATCTTATCTTCCCCTGGTCACCTGCACATTTCAATCCTCTAAAATCTAAAGAATATGATACGATTCGATTAGAAAAGTAAAGAAAGTTTTGCATCGGATTAGTTTTTGCGACTGAGGGCGTTGTTTAGAATTTAACTTTATCAAAACTTAAAATCCTAATTATTGTGAATTTATATTATTACAGCAAGGGGTGCAAGTTGCCGCTCTAGAAGTCCAGAACGTGAAGCGCGCCATCAACAGATACGGCACTCTCCCCAAGGGCGCTCGTATCGGCGCGTTCCTGGAGTCCCTGCGGCAGAGCGACGGCTCCAACGCCCCCTGCAACGTGCCGCGTGAGCCCCGCCCCGAGGAGGCGAGGTCCCTCTCGCCCCGGACGGCCCGAGCCCAGCCTCACATGATCCGCTCCAACTCGTCCGGCGGCGTCACCGCCCCCGCGCCCGCCTCCCCGCGGGCCACCCGCGCCGCCCCGCCCCTGCGCTCGTTCGCCAACAGCCCCGCCAAGCCCCGCCCCCGCTTGGCCGAGCTCGAGTTCCCCCCGCCCCCGCCCGACCTGCCGCCCCCGCCGGAGGACCCCCACCCGCCGCCACCGCCCCCGCCCCCCGACTGCTGCCGCGACGCCGGCACCGACACCACCTTCGACGACAGCCCCGTCGCGCCCGACTACCAGGAGGAGGAGAAACCCGCCAAGCAGATCATGAAGGAAATGCTCGAGCTGAAACTGGTGGCCGAGATCAAGGAGAGAGCGGACAAAAAGAAGCAGAAGCTCAAAGACTCGCCTCCCCACGAGGTGATCGACAAACACGCGACCTTCGGCGACCCCGTCACGCGCCTCGTCTCCGAGCTATCCGAGAGCTTGAATATAGAAGCTCTCCGGAAATCCGACAAAAAGCTGGAGGTGCAGAAACCGGTCGACAACGGCAAGGACACCGTATCCCCTATCGATCTCAAGGCGAGCCTCCGAAAGACCTCGTTCACCAGCAACGTCGACAGGAAAATCGAAAACGAGGGAAAGGCTAGCACAGATTTCAAGTCGCAGCTGAAGAAAGTCGACACTAACAAATTCAGCAGCACCAACAGAGACAACGAGGAGTCGGGTCGGTCGATAATCGATTTCAAGTCCCGGCTGCGAAAAGTGGACAGCTCGAATCCCGCCACGAACGGGAGCGTCAAAAAGGCGGAGCAGAGTTCCCCGGAGGATTCGAGGAAGGACGTGTCCTCAAAGAGCGACGACTCCGACAAGAAGCGCTCCGAGAGCGGATCGCTGGACACGAGCGGTGGAGACGAGGACGATAAGCGCCGGAGTACTGGCAGCATCAGCAGCTTGAAGAAGTTGTGGGAGAACAAGGAGAGCGACGAGAGACTGAGCCCGAAGCTGCGGCCGAGAGGTGACGACAGCGAGGAGGGCTCGCCGGAGGAAAGGAGCGGGGGCCTGGGCCGCAGTAGCAGCGTGCAAGTTCGCCGCGGGGACGACAAGCCGGCCGTGGCCAGCAAGCCCGCAGTACGCGCCCGGCCGCTGGGCAAGGGCGGGATATACGCCACGCCTCTCACGCCTCCCGCCTCCTTCGACTCCGAGGAGGGCGACGCCCTCACCTCGCTCCGGGCTTCTTTGGAATGGTGCACTAATGAGGTAATTTTTATTCAATCGTAGCTTTAATAAATTTTAAATAATATAACGTATGAAGAATTTTTTCAGTTTATTAAGGTGACGCTTTGATAATTTGGCTGTAGCGATGTCCATTTTTCTCAGCAATGACTAAAGCTAAGAAATTAAAGTTCACTGTCAGGTATTCATCATGTCTTTGTCTTTGAATTACCCATAGCATAACACGATTGGTCAACTTTTATAACACAGAATATTCAATCAAAAAGACCTCTGTAAAAAAAGGGATTCCTATTTTACCAACAGAGGAGAGTGACATAAACTTCCAAAATTTGTACATAAATTGGTTCTAGTATACACTTTAATTTGTCCATAGCTTATATGAAATTTATTTATAGTTTTTAAATTACGCGACAAAAACCATTTTGTCGCTACGCCCTTTCAATTTTTTGCTGTTCCATTGCTTGTTTTCTATGAGAGGCCGGGCCAGCCTCGCATAGAAAACAAGCAATCTCAAACACATCCAACACGGTTTTTTACTTTAACATGGCGTCACCTTAATATTAAAATTCATATTTATAGGTACTGAATGATGATATCTTATTTATTCACAGTACGCGTGCGCTCGATTCTCAATAATCACGCTTACAGCGATAAAAATAGAATAAAATTAAAAAAAGTTTATTATTACATATACATTTTTTAAATTATTTTTTCATTATTAAATTGAGACATCAGTAATTTACTTTTACTTTATACTTTAAATAAAATTTAATATATAAAATTCTCGTGTCACAGTGTTTGTGGTGAACTCCACAAAACGGCTCAACCGATTTTAATGAAATTTTGTATTTACTTACTTCGTTCGTTCGTTAGGCCTGATAATAGGTTATTATCTTTTATGCTGACGCTAGAAATAATTTGCCGGGTCAGCTAGTTCAATTACAAATATTATTATAAAGTTTTGAAACGATGTTTCAGGTGCGTCGCGGCTGCGGCGGCGGCGGGGGGCGCGGCTCGCTGTGGCGTCTGCAGACGTCGGAGCGTCTCGCGCGGCTGGGGGCGGAGTGCGCGAGCGCCGCCACTGCGCCCCGCTGCGCCCCTCACCTGCGTATACAGGTATATCTAGGCTCTAGGAGCCATGCACATGTTCACACAAAATTTACCGACTTAACAGACATTTTTTTTTTGTTTTCAATTTGATGTGAAACTAAAGCATTTATAATTATTATCAGCTGCGTACCGCTGCGGCGCGACTCGACGCGGAAGCGCACGCGCTGGCCAGCCACCACCAGAGCGCGACCACTCACCATCATCTCGCAGACGGCGTTGAGCAGGCGTTGAGGGACCTCGCTGCTATTGTTCATAGGTAATTGCTAAAGCACTTGCTTATCACACATTTATCAGCACCATACGCGCCGAACGCACCGCATAGTACAGAAAATGCGGTGCGGACGAATGTGCGAGGTTTCACATCATTTCATACTACAAATTCTAGACCTAGCTGCTACGAATAATAAAAACTCAGGAAACGTAACTCTCATACTTAGAATAGAATAGAATAGAATAGAATAATTATTTATTTGCAGCTATTACTATAAATAAGATACTAACAACAAAAAAAAATTAACTTAAATTTTGATAAATAAGTAAGTACAACTAAACAAAGACATTAAAAATTCTTAAATAAATCAGCCGCAAATTGGACCAAGCTCGGCAGTGTTGGCACACCTAGGTATCCAACGCCGGTCTTCCGCTTGACCCATTCCGTGACCTCACAGCCGTCCCAAGTCTCCATTTGAACAAAACATATTATTTAAAAAATAAAAAATAAAATAGATACTTAAACATGCAATAATTATCAAAATTTACTATTACTTACCTAAAATTATAACAACATAATATCATTAACATAATATCATAACATTAAATAACATGAAATATCATCAAGTAATCTAATTTCAATAACAATATTATAATATATTAAATAAAATTCATTAATCAT
Source organism: Plebejus argus (assembly GCA_905404155.3). Taxonomy (NCBI): domain Eukaryota; kingdom Metazoa; phylum Arthropoda; class Insecta; order Lepidoptera; family Lycaenidae; genus Plebejus; species Plebejus argus. The sequence goes on from FR989932.1 coordinate 8,557,665, forward strand.
TAGTACATATTGGTAATAAATTATTAAGCATTAACATTACTCTATCAATTATAAAATATCATAATTCAATTAACATACTACTTAAATAGACCCTTTGCATTTGTGTAGGAAAGGAAAAAAAAACGGACATAAGTCATAAATAAAAAAGAAGGCGAGGAAGATATCAACACAATCACCATAGCTGACAATATACCAAATTATTGCAATTCTAATAAATAATATCACATAACAGAATAATAGCAATAATATAAGTCATAATTTTTTAATTAATTTTGAAAGAGTGGTATTTCTATTCTATTATAATGGTTTAGTAATAGTTTAACTAACGAAACAGAATACATAACATAATTATGAAAAACAAGATAAAATGGGATGCCAACCGAATCTAACAACGCTCAAGATAGTCAGTGTACTAAGCCTATAATATAATATTCTGTGATAGCCAAAAGCCAGGCAATATAACCATCGCGAAACATCTATATCACACTTATATCTTGGCGCAAGTTTTCTTGTGCTTTTTGTTCATGTAACAGAAAGATTTTTAATTGTTTTTTGAAAGATGCAAGGCTGTTTAAATTTCTAATTGGTGGAGGTATGTTGTTCCAACATTTGGTAGCCGAGTATCGAAAACTGCCTCTGAATGATGCTGTGTGGTGTTTCTCAACGGCCAACTGAGCTGAACATTGTCTAGAACCGCAAGACCTAAGGCTGGTCGTTCGTGAGAGTTTTTCATACAGATATACAGGCTCCCTATGCTTCAACACACCAAATAAGAGACAAGCCAGATGGAGTTTTCTCCGGTGTCTCATTTTTAACATAGAATGCTCGTTCAGGAAGGGTGTTACATGGCTTCTAGGTAGAATATCGAAACAGAAACGGGCGCAAGCATTTTGAGCTCTTTGTACTAGTCTTTTTGTACCTGATGCTAAGCGTGGACCATATACAACATCTGTATAGTTAAGTTTTGACAGCACCAAAGACTCAACGAGACGGATACGCATTTCTGTTGAAAGATATGGTCTTGCTCTGTATAGTATCTTGAGCCGGTAGAAGGAGTTATTAACCAGACTGGTTATATGTTCCTGAAACCGCAGATTACAATCCAATAGTAATCCTAGATTACGTGCCACATACACACGTTCAATGGGTGCACCATTCATAATCACAGGAGTAATGGGATTCAATTGTCTAATTTGATTAACAGAGCCGCAGATCAAATATTTTGATTTAGCAGGATTAAGACATAAACTGTTTTTTTGGGCCCACACCATTATACTATGGAGATCCTCATTAAGTAATAAAATTGTTTTTTCTATGTCACATGGCTTACAGGATATGTAAATCTGAGTGTCATCCGCATAGAAATCAAACTTACAATGCCTTATATGGTTTTTTAGATCTGCTATGTATAGTATAAACAGCAAAGGGCCCAAATTCGAACCCTGTGGGACTCCATCCTCTACATCCAAACTCTCAGATAACACAATAGTACCATCACTAAGAGAGATCTGAACACACTGGCGACGATCACTGAGGTAACTATTAAACCATTTTATTGTAGCATCGTCAAAGCCATAATACCTTAATTTTGATAGCAATATGTTTATGTTTATGGTGTCAAATGCCCTCGTAAAATCCAATAGGACTAGAAGAGTGCAGTGACCCCTGTCCTGTGCACACAAGATGTTATCGGTAACATTAAGCAACGCAGTCACTGTACTTCGACCTTTCCTAAAGCCCGATTGTGTCTCTGGTAATAAATTATTCTTTTCCAGGTAGCCTGACAATTGCTCACATACCACTTTTTCCAAGATTTTGGAGTACTTTGGAATACTTCAACCGTTCTAAATTTCCCCCACCCCCTCGGGGGAAGGGACTCCCTCAAGAGATCTACCCACTAAAACCCCCCCAGCCCTCCGTCGTGCGCCTAGTGCGGGAAGTCGCTCCGCGGTACCCGCGGAGCGACTTCAACTCCGCCCCTTCCCGCGCGTAGCCGCAACCGGCCTCTTCTTCTAGCGACTTTGGCCGCTGACCTCACCGAGAGCCCCCCGGGACACCGAGAGGTCCAGAGCACCTAGAGAAGACGTTTTCAGATTACAAAAATCAATGTGCCAAATTATTACAGAATTGAAATAAAAAACTTACGGTGCAAATACGAGTAGGCAATGTAGATTTTCGTAATCTCTTTAATTTTCGGTCATTACTCATAATATAAATAATAGCTCCCACACCGATTTCGGTGACGGTGGCCGAATTCATTGAAACCAGGCCAGTTACGCAGGAGTAATTTTATAGTGCCCAAGCGTGTGCGCAGTACACAAGAGCACTCTCTATTCCTTTACTCTCATAACCCAGTGGGACGGCAGACCGACACGACCGGCGAGAGATCAGGCGCAGGACCGACTTTTTACATTCCCATCCGACGCATGGATCATCTTACTTGTCAGACAATCAGGTGATCAGCCTGCATTGTCCCAACCAAACTTGGAAATAACATGTTTCCAACGCGGGAATCGAACCCACGACCTCCGAGTTAAGAGCCACGCTCTATACCACTAGACCACGGAGGCATTACTCATACAAATATCATGACGACATTTCATTCGGATCAATCGATACAATAAACGTGATCGTTTATTGTATCGATGGATATGCACATGTCATGCCGGTGTGCATGACAGCACGTAACCCATGTCATGCTGCATTACCGTCTGGGGTCCCCAGTAGATTAGGACGAGGCTTGTCATTTATTTCTTGCCATAACATAATAGTAATAAATGTTGCAGTTGTAACATATCGACATATTTGTTGACATTGTAATATATCGTCATATATTAAGGCTGCGTTTCCACCGGAAGCTGCTGAGCTGCATTGCAAAGAATGTGTTTTACAAAAACCAATAGAATCGTTGCGCTGAACGTGGTCAAATGAAGCGTTGTCCGTGCGGATGTCGCCGCAGAGGCACCATGGGTATCTTTTCTGTATGGCGTGTGACGCCCGAGAGAAGATAAAATGTTTACCTGTAAAACTATGATGAAATCACATTTTTCAGAGGTTTCCCCTCAATTATGATTGAGGGGAAACCTTGATGAATGATTAATATGGCCGACGAATTATTTTATAAATATATGACGCCAACACCAGCAAAATCTCTCATTTATTCTTATAATTAACTAGCACCCCGCCCCTGCTTCACACCGGTATGAAAGAAACATATTTAATTGAAAAACTACAACTTATACAATGTTTATTTGTTTATAAAAAGTAGATATACATTTTTGGCGTTACACATGACTAGCAAGTAGCATGTAATATCCCGTTCTACAATAAAACGAAAATAAAATGATCAATATAGCCAAAGGTTTACAACACCTGATAAAAATAAGTCACTTAGCTTCCATTTCTGTTTGTACACGTAAATAATCACTTCTAAATACTTGAAACGAACTATTAATCCGTTTACGTTCGCTGTTGGGTCGCTACTAAAAGAAAAACAATTGGAAACAGACGAAACAATGATAAATTACAATTCATGGCGGATGGGGCTCGAGGAGTCATCAAAGTTCCTGGCGCTAGGCGCCTCAGAGGATCCACGAAATATTTGTTAGCAGCCAGGCGCAAAATATTGCAAAAAATTACACCGCACCGAATCGGTTAATCAACTATTTCATATTGCAGGTAAATATAAAACTGACGACTTCCGGCCTCCTTCAAGCACCAAGCAACATTCGGTCGCACGACTGCGCCACTTTAAGACAATACTAACAATACAAGGATTGATTTGAGCGCCAGATTACAATTTGGCGCTCCGAAATACCATTATGGTAACGATATTCGTGATGACGTGTCTTTGTAAATGAAAACATTTGTGGTAGGTATATTAAGTGCCGCATAAATATTAACACGCAGTTAAGTTGCTCTGAGGGCCGACGTTCGCTGGAGGATTTCTTTTGACTCACGATGTGTCCAATGAGCGGCGACCCTAATGGCAATACCTCGATTAATGTACGCCAAAGAGCATATTATGGCTGGGTATAACTTCGTATTACCAACAAATACTCCTTTAGATATAGTTACATATATTCCGAATTGCATTATAGGGTATGTATTTATTTCAGAATTAGTACAAATGTTTATTGTCGAAGTGAGAGGTTACGAGTACAACTTCTTTCGATGTAAAATCTTTAAAATAATACACGCTTGCTACACGCATTTGGTTAGAGTGCAGGTATCGAGAAAACTAAATTTAGGCACAGTTGAATATATTTTATATCCTCTAAAAGTTTTATTTGAGTAGTCGATTTATAAATCACTGATATTCGTTATTTAACCGGGGTATGTGAAGTCAATGTTAGTCATCCAGCCTAATTACTAATTACGCAGGTCCGTTCTGTCTGTTAGGTCCCTAATTTAGACCGCACGAGTCTTGTCAAAACAAATGCAAAATTTTTCCAACAATATGAACTAGTGTTGGTAAAAATAGCATTAATAGCAATAATAATAATTGTTAAATGCCCATTAGCAATAATTAAATTAATCGTACTTGCTAAGAAATACGATTGCTAATATTATCGTGTTCAGCAATAGTCTGCGATCGTGATAAAAAATACACGTCCACCTGGTTTCGCACCGCAGTCCGCAGCGCTGTTAATAAATTGCTGCTCGATGCGAAATAATACTCGACGCGAGCGGTGCGATGCGAACCGATAATTATTATTCACGATGCCGTGTTTTTAGCAAATAGCAAAGCAATAACACGTAGCATGCTGTGACATCAAAATTAGCATGTTAATGAAATTAATAGAAAATTGCATTAATTCTCATTACTAATATGAACACTGCTCGAAAAATATTTTGCTGTTCTCGTCTCCACCTCGATTAATGTCTAACTTTAGGCCTTCTCAGATACCTGTACATATTTGTTGTAGTAAAGATGAATTCATGAGTTGTATCCGACAGAAGTCATTAACCATAATATTACGATGTTATTAAATTTATACCCCCTTACTAATAAACGTTGTATTATGCTTTGAATAGTTATACAGTGTTTTGTTCCTGTCACACGAGTGACATTTGTAATTGGATTGAAGAAGACAAAACACTGAATAACTATTCAAACCTTATACAGCGTTTATTAGTAAGGGGACTAATGTTTCAACATCTTAATAAATCCGAAAGAGTAACTAGTAGTAGGAAACGTAAACTGCAAAGCCGTTTAAAATGTATGGTGTGGATATATTGCCTGAGGAAATTATGTAAGATTGTAATGAGTCAGAATTCACAACTTCTATATAATAAACTTAATTTTGCTCTTGCTGGCAACATCTAGCGTATTAATTTATAACTACCCGTATTGCATTAGTTTCGTTTTAATTAAAGTATTATTATTGGTGTAATAAAATTACTCATCTTGGCGGGGGCAATTCCGTGCCCCCAGATCATATAATTAGAAATGTTTGACTATTAGTGTTGAGTAATTTGACTGGATTTTAATGAAGACTGAACTGTGTATTTGCTAGTATTATTTCAATTAATGCTACTAATATTTCGTCAGTATACGACTCATGGATTCTACTATATATTAAGACTGACATTTCTATATCGGTAATTCTATATTTGATACTTAAAATCGAGGACGAACATTTGCATTCTTTAAGGTTAAATTTAATGAATGAAACAATCATTTTAAATACATTGTAAGCCTATGTATATGCTATTTATAATTACGAAATATTAAATTTCTTAAAAGTCCCTAACGTGACTCAAAAAGCTTTTATTATAAGGGACTCATGACTTAAAATATAATAAGCTCTTAGAAGCTTTAAAATGACATGTGTAGTGTTGATTATGTTTATAAATACAGTTAAGTACCACTTTATTTTTTAATTACGAAAACTTTGATACTTTTTTGCTGGCATTAGTATTGTCTTCATTTTGTTTCATTTACTAAGATCAAATGTATTTCTTATTGATATATTTTCTTCTTTTACACACTATACGAATGAATGTTTATTTTTTCTTATTTTCGTTGTACATATATTAATATTGATTATAAAGTATAGTACCAAGTAATTATTATTTTAAACTTGTAAACTCTTTCATATAATAATTAAGGTTTTCACTGCCTCTCATTTTTCCACATAATACGCGTATCGTAGTTTAGATAAAATTGATGTGTCTTCAGGTCCAAGATAATAATGTAAATAATTTCATGAAACTTTGAATTTAGATAGATGGCGCAAGTTATAAAATCAGTGTTGCATTTACAATAATAGCTTCATTCCAAGTTGATCTATATTATTACTATTATTCCCAGTGAGTGTTTGACGAATGAAAAAATATTTTTGACGATGATGAATTCGACAGATAGGCCTTGCACAAGTCCAAAATCGCTGGACGAATCTGGAGGGGTAATTAACGCATATGTACAATATCTACCAAAAACGTGTCAGCATCTGACCGCGTTCTACCAATAACGACTCATCTGACAACTGATCTACCAATAGCTTATTCCTTGCCCCACTAAAAGAGATTTTTAAATCGAATACGCCTCCTTCCATTTTTCCCAGCGATCTTAATGTGCGTGGCTTTTACAGCATTAGAATAATTATATCGCGGATTTTCAGCAGTAAAGCGCTACAAGTAAAGTTCCTTGTAAATTGTTACTTGCAGTAAAATATAAACTAAATCGCGGTATAATCTTAAATGCATAATTTTAATATTATTTTAAATGTATGTAATGTCTGATAATGTATATTTGCTTTTCAGTGCCAAAATGTATTTCTGCTTACTTGATTGTATTTTGATTATTATGTAACCCAAAATCGTAGCCCACATGATTCAACATGTGGGCTATGATTTTGGTCTGTATTGTCTATTGAAGATGTTATTTAAAAGTGTATAAAATTACTTCCGCTTTACTATTAAAAATATTTATACAATGGATAACTAGACAGTAGACTAAGGGCCTGTTTCACCACTTCCTGATAAGTGCCTAATTAGCTATCCACCAATTAACTTGACAGATCAAGTATGGAGAATCTGTCAAAAAAGTTGTGAATAGCCTATTCGTCACTTTATCAGGATGTGGTGAAACAGGCCCTATGTCTGTAGGTATTTGCTGATTGTGTTTAAGATAATATAAGTAACATAACAGATAGTAGGTATTATAGATATCCACGTCGTGTAAATAATTTTAATAGTGAGTAGTAAAGGTGCGCTTAAACGGGCAGTTTTTTTTTAATATTTGCTGCTTATAAGTAGGGAAGAACAATATTAATTAGGAATGAGTGCTGCTATACTAGTCAACATTTTAGTCGCAAAACTTTGTCGAAAAAGAAAGCTGCCGTTGTCGAAAATTACTTTAAATGTTTTGTCATAATTATTGTTTTGGAGAAATTACTCGGAATTTGACTCACAGGCAAATAGCGGACCTATGTTAATTGGTCGGATAATTTGTCCACTAGGCTTGACACAATCCGACCAAGTTACGTAGGTCCGCCACCTACCTAAGAATCATTTTATCCGATAGTACAACTTTCTGTTGCCCGTTTAAGAGCGCATTTAGTTTTGGAAACGAACTGACCTTGATTCGTATCATTTGTCGTGGAAGCGTCAGCCGCACGTATTTTAATTCCAACTTGGACCAATATGCACTTTACTTTGCGATCGGCCGTTGCCTACTCCTGTGGCCGCGTACTATCGCACTTAAGACTGAACTTGAGATCGTTTCGTTTCAGGCCTATTATTACGAAGTATTTTATATAATGTATACTTGTGTCGCAAGCGAGATATTATGTGTCACGATTGATTTTGTATTGCAATGTTTGTACTGATGCGTAGCCGTCTGAAGTTTGCCGAGGAATTAATATAAAATTACGAATGTATATAAATTACATGTGTGCATTCTGACCGCCTTATCCAACAACTGTTTTGTCTTAGTGGGCCCCTACACGATCAATTTTATTGAGCAATATCAATAAGCAATATTATTGAAGAATTTATTTGGCAATAAGATTGAAAAGGGGGCGCGTTCAATATTAACCCTAGACGATCAACAATATTGCACAATACGTGATATTGTGCGATAAATTGATCGACTAGGGCCAGCTTACGAAGTGGCGTAAAAAGGCAATTTGGTGATAAATCGCAGACTGGCAAACTTCACTACGGTCGAATTTGGTACCAAGCGTTGAGCGAATAACTCTCGTGGCGTTATTTTTTAAGTTAGCGTACTGTGATACGGCTTTTAGAAATTGGTATAATTATGCTCAACAATTCTTTTCAATAATTTGATTATGTAGTAATCAAAAACTTAGGGCTATATTTAAATTTTATATAATATACATTATATATTATATTAGTTACGTCGACCTCGGTCGTATAGTTAACAGACAATTTATATTTAAAGTTATTTAAGAACACTGATGTATGCTAGTCTCCATTATTATATAAATGTATTTCGTTATAAGAATAAAATATATATACGTAAGTTCTCTAAAATAGATTCGCGTACTATCCTTCACACTATCTTAGTGATTACTTGTATTCATAAGTATTTTATATTCGCGGATGGAGGGGTGAATATGTTTCTTGTAAAGGGGTAATCCCTAATTCCTCTTTAGCACGATTCCGATACATTATGTAGATATCGCTTACCGTGTAGAAGCCGCCTCGCTACTGCGAGGATTATAACCAATTTTGAAATTTTGCGTGTTTTAGTCGTGTATACCAACCACTCTGAAAACAGTTGGACTGTACTGATGCTCAAGTCGAATTTAGGGGCCGCATTGGGCGCGACGGGGGATTCGTGAGGCGTTTATTTTACTATGGAGGACTTCGTGTGCACTGTATAAAATCAGTGCTATGATCATGAACGTAGAAAAAAAGGCGGACGGAGTCTGATTATACACAGCACTGTGTCTTCAGAGTCGGCCAGGCTGACTGCAGGTACACGGGCCTTACGCACACATTCTTACGCTAGTCGGCCATTTGACAGCTAACATGAAGGCAGTCCTTTTTTCTACCTTCATGGCTATGATGTTATGATTCGCATATTATTTTGTGCCTGTGCAACATTGTTTCATGCGACACCATAACATCTCAATTCTCAACAAGCATGTAAAATGATGGTAATTTGGCAATCTGTTTTTTCGAAAACAGATTGCCAAAATTACCATTATTTACCTTCGGGTCACAAAATTTATTTACTTACAACAATCTATTTTTTTTATGAAAACGCTTTACATTCTAGTCACGCAGTTGAGTGGAATGGTTTGGAATTGAACTGCATTCAGAGTGTCACAAACTATTAGAGTTATATGTCTATTATATGAATGTATGCAGCAACAGTATAGGTATTCATGTTTAAACTTGGTCATATCGTAGCTTATTTTGTAATAGTGGTAACGTTCAGTGTAATATCTTGTAACCCAACATTTACCTCGCTTGGGTCCCATTTTGTTTTCAACCTGTACCCGATCGCCCTGTCCCCTTGTGGTTGTAAGTAATAGAATCCAAAGATTGGTTACATGCAGATGTACAACTGTAATACAATTAATAAAATGTTTTCTTTATGGATTTGTAGTGTTTTATTATTTATCTTCATTTTCGCCACAAATATGTAGGTAACTTATCTGGCCCCGAAACTAGGCGTATCTTGTGATATTATGATTTTTGCAGAAATACAGTTTAAATTGGTCGAGGCTATCAAATCAAATCATTTAATCAGATAATGTCTAAGTTTATAAAGGTGTTATCTTACACCTTAGCTAACAAAATATTTTAAAAATTAATGTTGATCTGAATACCTATATATCTTTAGACACAGTTCTATTAGTTTGTTATCTGCAATTTCTGCAAATAATTGATGAAACTTATGTAAGGTACATACAGTTTAGTTGTAAACCCTACACAACTAAACTGTACCTTAGTAGTTAGTGTAGTTTAGTTTTTTAAATAACTTCAGCAAGTTCGACATGAACATAAGCTACAAGTTGGCTACAAGACTTTAAATGGGCGGGGGCGCTGCTGTTGAAGGAGAACTGTCAAAAATGGCGTTTTTGTATGGTGGCAGCGATAGTTCATTTTTTCGCCACGTCATGTAAAAACTTGTCGAGCTCTAAATAGTAACTCAGTTATATAGGTCTACCAGAATCTGATGGCAAAAAGTGAGAAAATATATTGACTCTAGCAATACCCCGGGTATAATAGGAATAAAACATTTTCATCCTTTTTTATTCCTTTAGCGGCTTATTATGTGTGTGAAACATGCAAATATAACATTTTATCCAATAATCAAGGATATTTTTTTGAAAATCTGCTATCAAAAATTGCCATCAGATTCTGGTAGACCTCTGACCTATACGGTATACCTCCTCTATAATTCGTAGGTAATCACATTCTAAACAATTTTACCGAATTTTAGCTTGGTGCGAATTTATGCAACCTCAAATGTCTTACTTGTCTGGGGAGTATGGGCTGTAACTTATAAGTATTAAACTAATTAAAATAGTTAATTATACAAAAATCAGACAATTAGGGTAAATTCAGACCGCAACGTGACGAGGCGAAGCGAGGCGCGACGCGGCATAGATTTGTAGGGACTATAGATTTGATAGATTCGTCATTCGCAAGACGTCTCACGCTGCACGCAATCGAAATCTGTCAAATCTATACAAATTTATGCCTCGCCGCGTTGCGAAGAACAAAAACAATAATGAATATTTACAATTCAATGTTGACTTAAACATGATCGTAACTATATTATGGCAAAACAACATGTGCCGGATCAGCTAGTAACACAATAAAATATAATTATTAAGTACAAACGCTCATTGTTTCAGCCAGTAAATGACCGTACTTAATTACAACAACAAATTTTTTTGGTCCTAATTAAAACGACGCGAAAATCATATTTTGTTTGGCTTCCCTTTCTCGTACCTTGTGGAATAGTACCTAAACTTTTTTCTTAGAATTTTCTGCCTTTTTTCCTTGACCAAAAAAACGGTAAGTAAGTAGGTACCTACATACCTACCTTTATAATCAGAACAAACATAGTGTTACGTGCTAAGGTTCGATGATTCGGAGGAAAAGACCTGATGACTCTCTTGAAGACTTTTATTTGCACTACACTTAACACTTACACTACACTTACACACACTAGATCACTATGTCTAAACACTAAGCACTAGGTTCAAACACTATGCACTAAGTTCAAACACTAAGCACTATCACTGGTTCACTCACTAAGTCACTTGTTTCTCACTTCCGAAGTCGCTTTGATTATCGCTCACTCGAAAACATTCGAAGACTGACTGGCCGGCTCGTCTAGCCGCGTATTTATACGGGACGGGGCGAGCTCTGGACCTTACGAGAATATTCCACAACATGTAAACAACCGTGGGAAAATTCTCGAGCGGGTACGCGCAGGTAACAAAAACATACAAGTAGCGGCATCTGGTATTGAATAGGGGATTTACGCTGTCTGTGATCTCACGATAGTAAATAGCTTTGCGTGGCCGCCGCTAGATGACACTACGTGTCCGCATTCGTAACACTACTCCCCTCTTAGAGATGCTCGTCCCGAGCATCATTGTTACTGCCATGGTAACGCGCCAGACGGTCTATGTGTACCACTTTGAATGTCCCTCTAGGTTGCTTTTGAATCCTATAAGTCACATCATTCAATCGGGTAACCACTTTGTATGGGCCGTCCCACTTGGTCTGCAACTTTGGAGATTTCCCTTTTCGACGAGTTGGGTTATGCAGCCACACCAGTGTCCCTTCTTCGAAGCCGCTCGTGTTCGATTTCCGGTCGTATCTGGTCTTCATGTTCTCACTTGAATGTAACCCATTCTCCCGAACCATGGCGTGTATATAGCGCATCTTTTCCCTCAAATCGCAGACATAGTCTTGTACGGTCTTTGGTTCCTCTGGTGACCCTCCTGTCAAGAGGTCTACTGGTACTCGTAGTTCTCTACCGTAATTGACATATGCCGGGGTAGCCTTTATGCTCTCATGCTCGGCGGTACGGTACGACAGAAGGAAGAGCGGTATGTACTTGTCCCAATCCTTTTGTTTTTCATCTACCAATTTCGCCAAATGCCTCTCAAGGGTCTGGTTAAATCTCTCAACCATTCCATCAGACTGTGGATGGTACGCGGTGGTCCTCGTTTTATGCATTCCCAAGATTCTGCACACTTCCTGGAAGACCTGCGATTCGAAATTCCTGCCCTGATCGGAATGGATTTCCAGAGGCACACCAAAGCGAGATATCACTTCTTCCACAAGCTTAGAAGCAACTGTCGTAGCTTCTTGGTTTGGTATGGCGAACACTTCAGGCCACTTGGTGAAGTAGTCCATGACGACCATGAAATACTTGTTTCCCGACTCCGTTACAGGAAATGGCCCAGCTACATCAACTGCAATTCGTTCCCACGGTGCGCCAACGTTATACAACCGCAGGTTCCCACGGCTCCTGGTCTGTGGTCCCTTCACTGCAGCGCAAGTAGTACATTTGCGGCACCAATCCTGCACGTCATCTCGACAATGCAACCAGTAGAATCGTTCCCGCACTTTTGTTAACGTCCTCTTGACACCTAGATGACCTCCTGATACGCCATCGTGCATTTCACGGAGAATATCTGGTACTCTCGCTCTTGGGACAACTATCTGAAGATGGAACTCTCTGCCGTTAGTCTTCTCCCATTTCCGGTAGAGTATTCCGTTTTGAAGTACCAGACTCTCCCACTGCGCCCAGTACGCCTTAGTGACAGCGCCCGTGGGTGCAACCTCACTCCAGATTGGTTTTACATCACCCCGTTTCTTCCATGTGATGATGTGCCGAAGGTCGTCATCGGTTTCTTGAGCCTCTCTCATAGCATCATTCTCCCATGGACCCAAAGGACTTGTTCTCGTTAGCTTTATTGTCACTTCATTAGATTCCTGCTTAACACAATGTTTGCAGTCTTCTGAACACGGCCTTCGTGAGAGTGCGTCGGCGTTCCCATGCGACTTTCCGCTGCGGTGTTCGGTCTTGAAGTCGTACTCCTGGAGCTGCTCAATCCATCGTGCTACTTGACCTTCTGGGTTCTTGAATTGCAGTAGCCACTTCAAGGCTGCGTGATCAGTTCGCAGTAAAAACTGTCTGCCGATGAGGTATTTGCTGAAATGTTGTAGCGTCTTTACAACAGCCAAGAGTTCTCTTCTTGTCACACAGTAGTTTCTCTCTGGCTTGGATAAAGATTTGCTGAAATACGCAATCACAACTTCTCTTTCACCTTGTTTTTGAGATAACACCCCTCCAATGGCCGTGTTGCTTGCGTCCGTGTCGACTATAAACTGACCTTCAGGTTGTGGATACCCCAGGATTGGTGTTTCACACAGATGTTTCTTCAGTTTCTGAAAAGAATCTTCAGTAGTCTCGTCCCAGATGAACTGTCGTTTATCTTCTGTCAGCCGGTGTAATGGCTTGGCTATCTCCGAGAATCCCTTAACAAAACGCCTGTAGTAGGAGCATAGGCCGAGAAATGCTCGCACTTCGGTTTTGTTCTTAGGGGTTGGCCAATTTTGAACTGCTTCCAGTTTCTCCGGGTCCGTCTGGATTCCATCACTGGAGATAACATGGCCGAGATAATTGACCTTACTCCTGAATAAACGACACTTTTTCGGATTCAACTTTAACTTGGCCCCCTCTATTTTGGCGAAAACTCGTTCTAAGTTTCGCAAATGGTCCTCGAAGTCGCGGCCAACAATGATGACGTCGTCCAAGTAGACTAAGCAAGCCTCCCCAACTAAGCCTGCCAGTACACACTCCATGAGTCGCTCAAATGTGGCAGGTGCGTTGCACAATCCAAAGGGCATGACGTTAAACTGCCATAAACCTTTACCGGTGGAAAAAGCTGTCTTCTCCTTGTCTTTTGGATGAATTTCCACCTGCCAGTATCCAGATTTCAGGTCCAGGGTCGAAAACCATTTCATGCCACTCAAGGTATCCAGAGTGTCGTCGATCCGAGGTAATGGGTAGCTGTCCTTCTTAGTGACATCATTGAGACGCCTGTAGTCCACACAAAATCTTGTGCTGCCATCTTTCTTCTTTACTAACACAACAGGTGAGCACCACGGACTTGCAGACGGTTCAATAATTTTATGCCTTCTCATGTCCTCTAAAAGGCCTTCCACTTCCTTCTCCTTTGCAATTGGTATCCGTCTTGCTCGTTGACGAATCGGGTTCTCGTTTCCGGTATCTATCCTGTGCTGAACCATCGACGTTCTTCCAAGGTCACCTTCCTGACTGGAGAAGATATTCGCGTGGCGCTGTAAAAACTTCTTAGCTTTCATCCTCTGCGAATAAGTCAGATTACTCTTGCAGTCATCGAGTAGCTCAGTCACTAATCCATTGTTGCTGCTGTTTGCTGGGTCTGCGTCTGTCGTCGAACTGCACTTTCTCATCCAGACAACTTCCTCGCACTTTCCAATGACGTCACCTTTGTTCAAGCAGATCTCACGTTCACCAAGATTCAAAACCCGGACCACAGCGTGACTGCTTCCACTAACAAGGGTTCTTGCCGTCATCAGTTTTCGTGCTGATGTCTTGGTGGGTGTGTCTTCGATCAACACGCATCTGTTAGACTTGTTCTTTCCAGCTGGCGGTAGTTTCACCAGCACCCGGGCTTCCGCTCGTCCAGGTATAATGATTTCCTTTACACATGCGACTTTCCCGCAGGCGCCTCCAAGGATGAAAATTTCTTCTTCGCCACACTGGAAAACTCCGTCAGCGACATTAATCCTGCAGTTGTGCTTCTTCATGAAATCCAAGCCCAAGATGCAATCATCCATTATTTCAGCGACGATAACGTCATGAGGGTATGAGGACCCCCCTAAATTAATCGTAACTGACATTTCTCCCAGGACGGGTATTGGCTGACCGGAGGCAGTAAGGAGCCGACAGTTAATTCTCCTCTTGTGTCGTCTTGCGGCTTTTACCAGATTTGGGTTCACTATCGTTCTAGAGGCTCCTGTGTCTAGAGTCATTTTGCAATCCGTCCTGTTAATAGTCCCCTGAATCACAAGACTATTCCCGCTGCATGCTTGGGAGATAACGGTTATCGGGGCTCCCTCCGCATCAGCCAGTACTCGCCCCTCAGTCCTGGCTTTTATTCGTTTCCCTGCTCCCGGGCAGGGGACGAAGCCCTTTGCTTCTTCAGCTCCTCCATCTGTTCCTCAAGCCTTTTCATTCTTGCCATCTGGGTATCCTTCTGCGGGCAGTTGAGCTGAAGATGGCCCCTTTCGCCGCACTTGTAGCACATGGCTCCAAAACTTCTCTTCGTAGGAGCCTTGACCTCCTTCACTTCCTCCGAGACCTCGCGGATTTTATAGGTCTGCCGTATGTCACGCCGGACAGCCTCGACCTCTAGAGCATGCGCCAACGCTTCCTTTAGCGAGGTGTGGTGACGTAGCCTTACTGCAGCTCGGACTTCCAGATCCCTGATTCCGTCGACAAAGGCTTGAATAGTGTTTGAGTCAACCATCTTGGAGTCTGCTCCTGGATGTGCCTTCTTGACCAGTTTTTCAATTTCCAACGCCCATTGTTGTAGTCCCTCTCCTGAGCGTTGGACTCTGTCACGAAGTTGGGCACGGAACACGTGCTCCAGGTGTCGCTCCCCGTATCTGGATTCAAGCGCCTCCATCAGATCTTGGAACCCATTTCCTGTGTGTGCTTCCAGGACCGACAAAGCTTGCCCTCTGAGCGCAACAGTGAGAGCGGTCAGGCATTGGTCTTCAGTCCATCCGTTGGCAGTAGCAACCGTCTGGAATTGCTGACGATAAGCGTTCCAAGAAGTAGTACCGTCGTATGGTGGCACTTTAACTTTTGGTCCTTGTACCACTACTCCGGTAGTTCCACTCGACGTCGCGACTCCTGTGGTTTCCAGGCGCACTTTCCACTTCTGTAGTTCTGTGAGGCCACTTTTCACATTTTCCATATCCACTCCTAGCCCGGTGATGCGTTCTTCCATTATGTCGACATCTTTCCGAAGCTTGGTCACCGTGTCACCAACATCCTTTATTGCCAATAGCGCTTTTTCTTGGAGGTCCCTTTGTTGCTCTTGAGACTCCATCATTGCCCGAATGTCAGCCCTTTGAGAATCTTGCAGAGCGCCGAACTTGTGTTCCTGGGCCTCTTGCAAAGCGCTGAGCTTGCGGTCTTGTGACTCTTGTAAAGCCTGGATTAACCCAATTATGCTTTCCAATTGAGGAGCCATTTGGGGGGCCGTAGAAACTGCGGGCGAGGCATGGTGGCTGGAGCCAGTTGACGGGGCTTGAGCAGACGGGGCCTGGTGGGCGGGGCCAGTGGGCGTGGCCTGAGTGGGCGTGGCCTGAGTGGGCGTGGCCTGGTGGGCGGAGCCAGTGGGCGTGGCCACACCCAAAGTGGGCGGGGCCTGAGGGGCGTGGCCAGTGGGCGGGTCCCGGTGGGCGGGGCCAGTGGGTGAGGCCTGCCCCGCAGTGGGCGGAGCTTGGTCCCCAGTGGGTGTGGCCTCCGCAGCCTGTTGCGTCCTTGTCCTGACACTTCCCTCGAAGTCTTCTCCCGGAGTCACTGGCACTGCGACGTTGTCCTCACGCTCCCCTTGAACTCCTCTCTCGGAGTCGATGGCA
Organism: Plebejus argus; assembly: GCA_905404155.3. Lineage (NCBI taxonomy): Eukaryota > Metazoa > Arthropoda > Insecta > Lepidoptera > Lycaenidae > Plebejus > Plebejus argus. Next base: position 8,574,318 of record FR989932.1, read on the forward strand.
GCAGCTCGCTGTGCCCTTGTCCTGACACTCCCCTTGAAGTCCTCTCTCGGAGTCAATGGCATCTCCAAATCTCACTTCCGACACCAGTTGTTACGTGCTAAGGTTCGATGATTCGGAGGAAAAGACCTGATGACTCTCTTGAAGACTTTTATTTGCACTACACTTAACACTTACACTACACTTACACACACTAGATCACTATGTCTAAACACTAAGCACTAGGTTCAAACACTATGCACTAAGTTCAAACACTAAGCACTATCACTGGTTCACTCACTAAGTCACTTGTTTCTCACTTCCGAAGTCGCTTTGATTATCGCTCACTCGAAAACATTCGAAGACTGACTGGCCGGCTCGTCTAGCCGCGTATTTATACGGGACGGGGCGAGCTCTGGACCTTACGAGAATATTCCACAACATGTAAACAACCGTGGGAAAATTCTCGAGCGGGTACGCGCAGGTAACAAAAACATACAAGTAGCGGCATCTGGTATTGAATAGGGGATTTACGCTGTCTGTGATCTCACGATAGTAAATAGCTTTGCGTGGCCGCCGCTAGATGACACTACGTGTCCGCATTCGTAACAATAGTAACAAGTAATACCTATTAAATGTATTCCAATGTAAAAATACATATATTATCTATTACAAAATAAGAGTCTGCGGTCTGCCTTGCAACTTGCAAGACCTATTCCACTAATGACTAAGCCATTTGATTACCTAGGTATCATAATAATTCATACCTAGCCTATGATATGACATGATATTATTACATACGTAGGACATGTACCTATAATAATATTATCATTGCTGCCAATACTCATTCGGAACGCGCGGTACTAATCTCGTTAGCCGTCCATTACACGGTAGGTTTTGCTACCACAGTTATGGCTGTGGCCTGTGACTGATGGACTACCATGTGAGTGTGACTGACGGTTGCATGAAGACTGAAGTTGATTGACGAAAATGTGGATATTTTGATTTTTGCTTCGTGCAACCATCACTCACGAATTTTGAGCGAACGTTACTTACGTTAATCGTTATACAGTATACTATACTTATATTTAAGATTTTTATTATCTACGCATCCATTACCCAGGAACATCGACAGCTTTTTGTTTCGTCGGCGGAGGTCATCTAAATACTATACTCAGTATGCGGCTTAAGGCTTTATATGAACGTGGGCGGGGGCGCTGCAGGTAAAGGAGAACTGTCAAATGGCGTCTTCAAGTATGACGGCAGCGTAAGGGCCTGTATTCACTTTGATTAGTGCGAGTGCAAATGATTAGTGCAAGTGATAGTAATTAGGTGAAATTAAAAGACACGTACATTTTCCTGATTAGTGATTAATGATTACTAATCACCTTTTTTTGCGCAGGGAAAACCCGACATGGGTCCCCCGGGTTGGGGATGTGCCACAGTTAAGCTGAAGCACCCCGAAGGAATGTGGGACTAATACCCACTAAAACCACCTGCGGGATCTAACAAACTAAAGCGTTCCCCTCGGCGCCGGGACTGACTAAGCCGGGGAGGTTCCCATCCTCTCCCGGAGCCCCGTTAGTGATTATTAATCACCTGCACTAATTAATCACTTGCACTTATTACTAATCAAGTGAATACGGGCCTTTAGTTCCTGTTTTCGCCACGTTCATTTATAGCCTTGTCGATCTAGAATCCGGATAGCAATTCCTACTTCAAGCTCACACAGACAGGTAATAAAATAATTTAAGAATAGCGAATTATTTATTAATAAAAAAAATCACAATACAACGTTTGAGTAATATTTTCCGCTTCGACCTCGTATATATCAAGTAGAAGCTTTCTGTTCACAATACACTGTCGAAACGCTAAAAGCAATCGACCTAACACTTATACCGACGATAATATTATGATCAATACAAATAAAAATCCCTTGTAAAAATTATTTCAAACTCAGCAACGAAACAACTTTCACAACTCGAATCAACCAACAAGTTTGTGATAAATAATTAATAATACTTTACAATAATAGTAAGAATACTGTCGCTTACTTTTACAATAAATTATTACATTTTTCAATTTAAAATTACACGACACATAATATTCAACACAACATTTAATTGAGTTTTACAACATTCAGTTTTACAACATTTCTAAAGATAGTGCGAAAATGGGAATGTTGTTCTGGAAGGTTCTCTCTAATTCTAGAATTTAAGTAAGTATAATATAAGTTATGTTTACTTGAGAAACCACAGTTAATATTCTTTTTAGAGCGGAAGGTGGTGACAATAACGCATATTTTATTCCATCGTCGTTAATACTAAGACGAAATATAAGTACCTGCTTAGGTACTTAAGTCCAAGGTCAAGGTCTGCAGATGTATGTGTATGGAAAATTATTTAGTCTGTCATCATATTCATTATGAATTAAATAGTGAAAGAGAGGCTGGCAGAAGTTAAGACTGTAGGAGCCTGTTGCTCCTACAGTCTTAACTTCTTAGGAGCTTTTAAATAGAACAAAAAAAAAACACTTATCGGATTTAAAATCATTTTAAAGACCGACAAGGCTTTAAAGTTTAAATGAACGAGGGTGGGGGCGCTGCCGGTATAGGAGAAATGTTAAAAACGTGTCAAAAATGGGGTTTTTGTATTATGGCGGCGTTAGTTCCTTTTTTCGCCACTTTCATCTAAAGCCTTGTCGGTCTTTTTAGCTTGTTTAATTTTTGATAATCCATTTTTATGGTCCGTATTATTTAAAATTGTAATCATATGACAATTTGTATTGAATGGAAAATGGAGATGTTATGTTATTATAGATTAGTTTATGTTTTGACGATAGCCAATCGTAAAATATGTTCAATATTATGAATTTTATTTAAAAAATGCTCAGAATCTGAATATTAATGCGTTATTTCCCCCACCTGCCTCGCTATACATTAAAACACTATTAGATCTAACACAGTTCCTATTTTTAGAAAATATTTAAAAACACAATTTCGACCGAACAAGAATGTATACAGTAGAAAAGGTTAATACCTCGTTTTTTCTTATTTGAAAGCTTTTAAAAGAGTGTAAACTGTAAAGTTACAAAATTATCTACCTGGTATCTAAGGTGGGTACATTCTTGTTTGATACGCTGCCTTCTAAAATAAATAACAATATTGTACAAACAGGGCGATAAAAGAGATTCTCTACATGCTTTGCTCATTATTCTCATTAACATACTTCGGAAACCCAACTTTCACACCCTATACTCAGTAGATAATGCTGCTGTATAATGAATACTAGGCGCTACAAAATCACTTTAAAATGCCATCGTTAAAATACAGAATATGAAAAATCAGAGAAGCGAACATCGAATAACGAACGACAGTTAAGTATCTACCGAAGCTTGTTACGGTATAATCTACCAAAGTCTTCGGTAGAAATCTACCGAAGTTCGTTTGGTAGAACCGTACCAAATTATCTTTCGGTAGGAATCTACCAGAGCTTGTTGTGGTAGAACTTGACGTCGAAGTACCCACGGTCGGTGAGTTGGGAGTCGCGACGAGACATGGTGGATCCGGCGGGGGAGGGAGCGCCGGGGTCGGTATCGGCTATCGGCTCCACTGACAGAGTCGATGGCCGCTCCGGGCTGATCTTTTCGGGATCCTCCTCCTCCTGAACTCCTTCCGGCTCCGGTTCCGGAACTTCCGGCTCCGGTTCCGGAACTTCTGGCGTCGGAACTTCCGGTTCCGGCTTAGGAACTCCGGAACGTCCGGGTTGAGGCGCACGCCGACGTTCGTGCTCGGGCGAAGCCGCGGGAGACGCGTGCCTTATACAGATAATAATGTAAACTTTTTGGTATTACATAATACATAGTACAAATTTGTCACTAGTTATATAATATATGTGACAAATGCGAGTTGATACTTTCATGAGGTACATAGTTGATGTTACAAATAAGTTTTGGAAACAATACTCATATTACAATTATAATAATTTGGTACGATTAATTTCTTAAATCTAAAATACATTTAAGTATAATATGCAAATCATTTAAAGAAGCAAATAATAACTATCACAGTGCATCGCTAAAATATAATGTGTCTTTTAAAAATACAATTTAATAATAATTATGATTTGTTTAATAATAAACATAAATGAAAAACATTAAATAGTACAAAGTGTCGATAAAAATGAATAAAGTGAAAATTTAAAGCAAATTAGTGAAGAAATTTAAAAGACCAATTTCAAATGTCACTTAATATGCATAAAATTTCGTCGTCTTAATATATTTAATATTATATTAGATTGGTCTTTTAAATAACAAAAAATAATCAATGATATAAAACATTGGTCAAAACATACATTCTAATAGTCACATGTAAAGTTAACTATGTCTGCCAAACAAGCAAAAAGAAATTTGTGCTAATTGAACGTAAAAAGATGCCAAAATAATATGCTGCCCTAATAATAGCCCCCTTATCAATAAAATTATTTATACAACGAATAAATATACTAACAAGTTGTAGAATCTTAGCGGTACCAGAAGCATAGCGTGCCGTAGCGGGGCCCCGTACGAAAAGTTTGGCTAAAGTAAGGTCGCCTTTTTACCTTTAATAATGGAGAGTTACTATTAATTTTTACTCAATTTGGGGCATATAATATATACGGCATATAATATATACAACGGTAGCTCCGCCCCTGGTTAGTACCCTTAATAATAAAACACTAACACAGCATAATAATATGATATTAACTATTCAAGGTACGGTGACTTTAAAATTTTCGCTGTTTTCAATATGCTTTACAAAGATAAGTCGTCCTCCTAAAGTTCTTTTTGTGCTTAAAATATTTGATTAGTATGGTGCGGGGTGGTCTGTCTAGTTGGCCTAGGATCCCTTCATAGAAGGACCTTCACCGAGCTGGTTAATGGATGAAAAGTATTTTATATTGAATTACGTATGTCAACAAAAAAGTCCAGAATATAAAAAATAAAAATTAACATTTTTCTGGTTTGGTTAATAGACAAATTACATATCAATCGAAAGCATGGAGCCCGTAGAATATGAAAACGTTAGGTTGTCTATTTTTTTCTTTTCACATCTCTTGAATAGGTAAGTCGATACTAGTACCGGTCTGGTTAATGCTTAATCCATATTCTACAATCTACGGGCTTCATACTTTCGATTGGTATGGAATTTGTCTATTAACCAAACCAGAAAAATGTAAAAAAAAACTTATTTTTGTTTTATTTTTTTATTTTGGACTAAAATTTTTTAGGCAACCCAAACAAATTAATTGTAAGACTACTTGCAATTAATTTATTGACATACGTAATTGAATATAAAATACTTTTCATCCATTAACCAGCTCGGTGAAGGTCCTTCTATGAAGGGATCCTAGGCTAAGCGAGAAAAGACATGTTGTAGAAGAAGGCAGCAAACAATGGAAGCAGACGTTGTATGTTTTTCAATGTACAAATAATTTTAATAGTAAGGGGCTTTAATAATACCAAATAGTTTTCTTAATTTACATAATGTCATAATCACCAAAAATTTCAACTTAGTTATTTGAATGTCACCAAATCAAATTTACAACCAAATAATATTGTCTATTTAAATTATAAAAGAATCAATAAATTAATATTTTAAAAACAAAAATGTCTTGCAATTACATAAATGTTTGTGAATTTGTGTATTTTACAATTTCAGGCAAAACTATAACATTATTCAAAATACATTAGCCTACGTCCGAAGCTGAAAAGAAGCAAAAAAAAAAAATTAAACAAAATAAAACAAAGAAAAAAAAGGTCGGAAATTAAATTTAGAAATCCTTACCCGTTGGGTGTATTTTTGAAAATTCCTATATTTGGTCTAGCACCTCCATGAATGACCTAAAAAAATATAATTAGGATTAGTTTTAAGGTTAAAATAAAAGCTAAAGTTGCATAATTATTGCTGGTTATGCCCTACTAATAATAATAGTTTTTAAACAGATAAAACCGACTTCAAAATTGTACGTAATTAAGAATTAAAATTAAAAATTCCCTAAACTACTAAAACTACTGAACCGATTTTGATGAAAGTTGAAAGTTTAATTGAAAAAATTCTGTACATGTCCCCTTTAAATACTTTAGGGTATGTACGCTTGCTTGTAGAGAGTTCACTGTGAAAGTAGCAGCGCTTAAAAACCAATATATTTTTTTCAATTTTGTATGGGCAAGTGCCTCGGCGCGGCGTTACGAGTTTCCCTATACAAAAGAGGAAAAAAAAATGGGCTTTCAACGCTACTACTTTCACTCTACGAGGAACACGTACACACCCGAAACTTTAGGGCGTGTACGTGTTCCTCGTGTGAAAACTAAGTGATAATACTTTAGGGCCTAAAGTATTATCACTAAGTTTTGTTACACTTTTATAGAGGAAATGTACTGATACATTTTCAGCTTTTATAAAATGACGAAGGTCAGGTTGCCCCTGGCTCTTGGGTTATTTTTTATGAGTAGGAGGTATACGTACCGTAGCAATGGCGGAGTGTGGTTTCGGCGCGGCGAAGCGGCCGACGGCTGCGGGTGTCACCGCCGGTGTGGACCGACCCGAACTGTCACCACCGCGACACATTAGTACATTAATGGCACGACATACCACATGCACATTGTACCAGAGTAGACAGAACTAAGGAGTGCCTCGACTTCAAACAAACGAGCGAATATACGCGAGTTGGGCGGGATTGTCACTTTGAATGTTTCACAATGCTGAGTAAAGGTGCCGGTTGGCAGCGGGCGACATGAAGCAACCGCAGACGACTACTGGTTTCTATGTTCTGTGAATTACCCTGCGCAGCTAGCGACACGAAGCCAGCGACAATTTCATAGAAATACATAGAAACCTGTAGTGTCGCGACGACACGTCGTCTGCTGCAATTTCATGTAGCCGGCTTCAAACTTGTACCTTTACGCATTAGTGCAGCGCGCGCCGGCCTATTTGGCATACTACGTCAAATGTACAAATTTCGAGATCTCTTCCGAGTCGGCCTACTCGTTAGTTCTGTTTACTCTGAGAAGTTGATTCCTAGGCAGATGGGGGACCTACGTAGTTGGGTCGCGCTACGTCAAACCCAGCCGACAGATCACAATAATTATTATTAACACTGAAATCTGAATTGACATGATCCGACCAAATGGCGTTGGTCTGTCAAGTGTCTAGGAATCAATTTCCTCGATGATACAAGACAACGATAATGATTTCATTTTCTAGGATTTTGTTGTACATAGGATTCCTAGACATCATGTCCTACATGCGGTAGGTCAATACTAAGCAGTTACATGAAACTTAGTTAATCGCAATGTGAATTGTGATGTGACGTTATCGTATAGTCGCGTTTAGTTGTAAGTAATCAGTGAAAAATTTAAAATGAATTTTATTACAATATATTGTAACTGATTATTGTGATCAGGGTCACGCTAAGCGTTGTAAATTTTGACATACTTTGTACTGATGATTTAGCCTGCCCCTAGACGATCAATTGTATTGTGCAATATCACGCTTCAATTTTATTGAACAGTTTATTTGACTATTAGATTGAAGGCGCACGATGTTCAATATCAACCCTAGAGGCTAGAGGGTCAATTATATTACGCAATACGTGATACTGCGCAATAAAATAATTGCTCGTCCAGGGGCCCGCTTACTACAAGCTTATAACGCGAATACACGGTATACTTCTCGTCACAAAACTTTTCAATCACCATCACAAAAATAGCGCTACCATTATATAAAATGTTGCAACAACTTTCAAAGTTAAGTTTACAGTTTAGTGATAAAATCGTTTTAGATTTCTCACAGTTTTGTAAATAAACGATTGTGATTCGTGAGTGACTTGAATAGTGTTAAATGTTTTGAAATAATATTCGTAACATTTCAGTTACGTGTATAATGAAAGCACGAATGTCGTGAGAACTTAAACAATCTCAATCGTAAAACATAATGATTGTATTATTTCGTTATTTTGAGTAAAATAACGAATTAACGAATTGTTAAATGTTTTATTTGGGAATGTTAACATATTTTTATTTTGACCTTTAGTTTTTTAAACTGCTCGGAATTAAAATAACTAAAAGGGGCAGCCCACTCATTTCATGATTGCCTTCATAATATTAAGTATTACTCTTTCAGCTGCACATATTCAACAATAAGGGTGAAGCCAAACGAGCGTAATTTGTGAGTCGTGAGCCGCAGAATTTCTGCCGGGCAGAATTCTTCTGCATTACGTTTCTGAATACAAAAATCCTGTTTGATTCACACGAGCGTAATTTTGTAAGTCGTGATTTGTATGAAAAGAAATTCTGCCCGGCAGATATTCTGCGGCTCACGACTCACAAATTACGCTCGTTTGGCTTCACCATAATTATTTAAATTCTTTACATAACCTCCATACATTTTCTGTCAATTTTTTTAATTCTTCAAAGTATAGTAAGTGTAAGTAAACATTAAATGTACATAATGTTTGCCACATTATGTACATTTAATGTTACGGTTACTGTTTTAATAACTATGAACAGTTGCATCAAGTCTTCAGTTGAGATGGGCGTTATAAATGTATTGATTTTTATGTCAGAACTTAAGACGCGTTTTGCTGTAAGACAGACCGGTTAACTAGCAAGCACAGGTACAATTATTTATTAAATTAAATATAAATAATGCCCTTTAAGATACCTAAATGACATTGTCTCAAATAAATTAAAATAAAATAACATACTGAGAAGACATATCTATAGTTCAAGAAGTTTACGTCAAAACTAATAATTGTATTATCTTGTAAAATTAAATCTCATTTAATTATTGGACTAAACTTGAATTATTGTACTAGACTTTTATTCTGGAATGTGTTTTGGAATTCATTAAATTGAATAATATTAAATAAACCTTCTTTTTATTATGCAACAATTTCAGCAATAATTATTTAGGTATATCACTACATTATTTCCATTATATTACTGTCAAAATGATATATTAATAGACCAATAAATAAAATAAATTAAAAATAGGCCCATTTTTGCGCTCGGTGCACCGCCTTAAGTAAGAATGTGTTTACCTAACAGGTGTTTAGAATTTTAAATAATATGAAATCGATATGGTTTAAGTTATGCAAGTGTTTGCGTTGATGGTGAGTTAATATTTTTAATAATATGTACGTTGAGGTCGTCTACGAATTTGGCTGCAAGTAAAAATTGAAATTGCTATTTTTTCGGCTTACACAATAATTCAGTAATAGCTAATATTTAGTTAAAATAACATACCTTCTTTTTCGTAATATAGTTACGAAGATTATAGGAGATTTACAGAGATATCTATAATCAAGATATAAGCGCCTTTTATATAAAATTTATAGTTATTTAAGATATTATATGTAATAAAAAAATATAAACGACATGCTTGTGTGATGACTGATAATGTATAGACAGAAGAATAAAGGTCCGTCAGATCTGTCCCCAGGCTGTATCTCAAGAACCTCTAGCGTGAGTCGTGACTTCTGAAATGTTCACAGATTGTGGATTTCTCTTTATAATGGTACGGAATCCTTCGTGGACCGACTCGTACTATTATTGAGTTACTATAATAAAAGATCGGCTATCTTTTATTACAATAAAAGATAGCCGACCTTACTATAGTAATACTATAGTATATAATATAGTAACTATAGTAACTCAATAATATTGTTGAATCTTACTTCATATTGGTATTGGTGCTGAAGAACTCTGGTGCTACAGCGAAGTTGTTGTTCTGACGGATGAGACGTTCAATTCCGTAGCTCTTCCGAAGGAACTGTTCCATCTTCTGCGATGGACCGTCGATGGCTAGATCCTTTGCCAGAGCATTGTTGTCCTAGAGATTAAACGATAGTTTATTAATAGAGTTAGCGAGAAGTATTAGCAAATTTGTTAAATAGAGTTAGCGAGAACTATTAGCAAAGTTAAATTAAAATACGCGTGCCGCGGTAAAGCTATTGCAGTTAGAAGCTACTCTTCACGTATAAGTCTAGCCCCACGCGCACAAACACCGTGCCGACAACTGAAACGACGTCAGACGGCTTTCAACGCCGCTGTAGGTATTAGGTTTACTTTCGTTACGGAATTTCTTGATTCGGTCGCCGCTCTCATAGCCCGCGATAAAAGCTGTGCAATAGTTTAAAAAATCATATTAAATGTAATATTTAATAAATAAAATTATATTACAAGTAAAGCCTTGAAACAAGAAATTTTTAAGAGCTTTAATTTTATTGAGCCCCAGTCAAGTTACACCAAAAAGACCCAGTAAGGTTGCATAAATTTGCAGCAAACTGAAAATCGGTAATATTGTTTGGAATATGATTACAAAATATGATATTTGAAAGTTCCCCGTAGTTTCCCTGTATGGAAAACTTTTTACCCAAGGTCCAAAAAATTTGTTTTCCACGATTTTAGCAAAACGGTAAGTTTTTATCACAAAAATGCCTGAAACAAAATTGTAGGTCACAAAATTATCTACTAACAAAAAATGTAAGTAAGTATTAATATTTTTTCCCTACGAGCCACCGTTTTTGAAATATATTAACATAAAACAATAATAATTCAAAAAGTTGTTAAAGTCGTTATCGTCGTTTGGGTACATTTTTTCAGACAAGGGAATTATGGGGAACTTTCAAATTTAATTTTTAATCATGTTTTTCAATTTGTCAACAATTTTACCGTTTTCAGCTTTGTGCGAATTTATGTAACCTCAAATGTCTCTGACTGGGGTATGAAGATACAGTTCAATATCAACCTAGACGGTCACTAATATTTTTGTAGGTTGTTGTTCAATATTATTGTAGGTCTAGGCGCCCACTTAATGCCTAAAGCAGTTGCTTCCAGATCAAGTTTTTTTTTAATTACTACTAAAATAAATAAATATAAATGCGAAAGTGTCTGTCTGTCTGTACCTCTTCACTTCCAAACCGCTAAACCGATTTTGCTGAAAATTGGTATGGAGATATTTTGAGCCTCGGCAAAATACATAGGATACTTTTTACCCCGAAAAAATGTACGGTTCCCGCGAGATAAACGAATTAAAATATTTTTTTTTATTTCTAAATAAATTTGAATCAAATGTCGTGCGTCACTACAGCTGGTGCCTACCACCGGTTGGGGAACTAACCCGGCGAGAAGAACTGGCGAAAAAGATAGTACGGTCGTCATCTAGTAACGAATATATCCAGAAAATAGTCGAAAACGAATTCCATTTGAGACATATTATTTCGAAAGTAGCTGTATCGATTTTTAAGAAGCATTGTACAAAACGTGCACAAGTACTTACTAGCTCATGACGAGTGAGTTAGCACGTTAAGTGTAGGCGACTGGCCTTGCGTTCAAGGAGTAAGGCTGCTTTACGAGCTTATACAGCATGACTGGTGATTCAATACCGATACTTAAGGAGAGTATTCAGTACTCGATTCTCATTATAAATATGTAATAAAATTAGGTTCTTAATTTTTTTTTGAATTTTTTTTGTGAAGAGATAACAGACAGCTGACAGACAGACAGACACACACATTTATAATATTAGTATGGATTGTGCGCGTGTAGATATCAGTAAATATCTTCAACATCATGCAAATATCTAACGATATAAAATGTTGGTTTTGCACTTCACAGTCCTCCACTTAACGCATGCATAGCGTTCGCATTCATCAACGCAGAAAATTTTAATGAGCGATATTATGTCACCCTGGAAAATATTAATCGCGCGCGGGGATAGAATCGAAAAATTCCGTAACGAAAAAAAAACCTAACACCCTCCACTCCGACCAGCAAAATTTCATATTATACATACATATTTTGTTATGAACCTCAGAATCCTAAGAGTGGGTTGCACCAGCTTACTTTAACTACAACTTTAACCATAACCACAGAATATATATTAGCAGTACCAACCATAACACTTTTTGTTATGGTTGGTACTGCTAGTATATTATATCAAATGAACTGTCAAATCCCTAGAAAAGTTCATTATGGACGCCATATTTGATGATAACCTTAACTTTAACTACGCCTCTGGTGCAAGTTGCAACCCACCCTAAGGTGTCTGACGTCGCCTGTTTTAAGGGTCAGACGAACCGCGAAACGAAGCGGGGAGTGGTGATGTGATGATCCAAATTGATATTTCAACTTTGTATTGCTTTTATAACATCGCCAAATAAGGGTCAATTCACCGAGATCTACGCAAGTCCGCCTTAGTTTATGTAAGAACGTTAATTATTACTAAATTATAACTAATTATTGAAAGATCTTAATTTTTAAAGAATATATATTGTTTTTTTTATTATTGTTTAAACTTTACTTGAAACAATCTGAATAAATATAATGTGGCATAATAGTTTGTACAGAAGCTTCTAACTCGCAGCACATACAGAAATCTCTTTAAGGTTACAGGAATGCATCTCATGCCTCATTATAGTCTGGCTAATTTTATAGAATAGCCAATCTTATTAATAGCCTAAGCAGGGAATGAAATTGATCAATCCACTTTAAACTACCAACGCGGTCTTAAACGTTTCTAAATTAGGAGTTGGCAATGAACTCCTTAAGGCGACGCCTTGATAATTTGGCTGTAGCGATGTCGATTTTTCTCAGCTATGACTAAAGCTAAGAAATTAAAGTTCATTGTCAGTATTCATCATGTCTTTGTCTTTGAATTACCCATAGCATAACACGATTGGTCAACTTTCATAACACAGAATAATTAATCAAAAACGCCCTGTAGAAAAAGGGATTCTAATTTTGCCAACAAAGGAGAGTGATTTAAGCTTCCGAAATTTGTACACAGATTGGTTCAAGCATACACTTTAATTTGTACATGCAATCTACATATCCAACACGGTTTTTAATTTAACGCGGCGTCACCTTAAGGAATGAGAAATCACTTGACTAAAGTAATATTATTTATAAATGCGAAACTCGAAAGTGTATGTCTGTTAGAATACACTAAAATTGTTAAACCGATATTTTATGGGTGAGTATATAATATTATCGCAGTCGACTGGTTAAAAAGCCATTCAATCAAACAGCCTATAGCCCTTTGACTGAAGAATGCCATTCAATCCCAATACGGCTATACGTCGTTCAGCCGACTTGTTGACTGCTGCAACGTTCAACACTACAGCTAGATGACGCTTAGCCAACTGGTTAAATGGTAAATTAACTAAGGTGACTAATATTTAGTTTCGTGCTATTATTATACACAAGCATAATGATAACAAGCAGAGTAATTGTATTCTAACTAATTTTGAAAACAATTGCAATAAATACCTTGGTGATGCATTTCATAATCCCGCAATTTCTCCTAGATATTAGTTTAAATTTTGATTCACTCGTATGTGCCCCATAATTTCTGTCTCTTTAATAATACTTGTAACGTATATTTACGAAAAATATCTTAATACAACCACAAAACACAGGTTAGTTGACGCCATATTGTAAACAAAACGCAGTAGCGCAGCGGTGGTGAACGCTATTTAGAAGAACAAAATATGATGTCTATGACGCAGGTCTGCCACCGGCATTATAATCAATTTCTTCGCTGGTCTTTAATACTATTATGTACCTAGAGCTCAAAATCTGCACCTTTTAAGCTATTGCATAGCTTTTATGCGGGCTTTGAGCGCGGCGACCGAATCAAGAAATACTGTAACGAAAAAACCTAACTCCCCCACTCTGATTTGCCGTTGCCAGGCACGGCGTTTATGTCCGCGCGACTATACGTATTCGAAATATGCTTGCATAAGTTGATAAAAAATGCTATGCAATAGTTTACCGCGGCAGTCCCTGAATGCCACGCGCATTTCATTTAAAAAGGGGGTTTGTAGCTTGTACTTTGTACCTCCAACATGTAATCGAAGAGGATCTTCCCCAAGCCGTGCCGCTGGCGGTCCTTCTGTATGTAGAAGTCCAACACGCAGAGCGGTTCCACTTCCCTCACCTTGTCTTGCTCGTCGAAGAGGAAAAGGTGTTTGCGGCCCACCTTCAACAGACCTATCACTTCACCTTTGCCCCTGGAATTTAGAAAAAAATTACATAAAGTTCCATTAAAGTTCCTCTTCTAGAAAAATCTTGCAAAACACGAAGAGTTAGAGCCAGTCCCCACACCGTGCTGACGCAGCGCTGCAGTTGCATTGTTTTACATACAAAATATAACCATTAACCATGGTGTTCACACGGCGCGCTGCGTCGTCGCAACGCACACATGACTGACAGCAACTTCCGAGACGAAGCGGGAGGGGGTGTTGACGTTAAGCGCTACCACTAGAGCCGTTTTTCCATACAAACGTTGTTTCCTCCCTGGATAATGTCGGTATAGGTAGTTACAATTTTTTTCCTGAATATCTATTAATATGAATTAGTACGGGAGCCCTAGAACAAATTTTTTTGTGATTACTAACAAGCTAATTTTTTGCGAGTAGCTACAGTTTGATAAGACGAACAACATTTTTATTTTCGAAAAATCTTGAAAGTGGTAGCTAACAGAGATAGAAAGGATTTCATACTTTGACTTGATGGTCCTAAAATATGGATTGTTTTATTTGTCGGACAAGGTTACTCTTAAATTAAATTAGGGTTCTGTAATCAACAAAACTTGGTTGACTACTGTACCCTAAAAAGGAACCCTAACCAGCTGATTTTTTGTATATTGGTAGGTTAATAGTTATTTAATTTAAGACATAACCATCAATATTCCGTCAATCAGATTGATGGATCAGATTGATGAAAAATTGATCGTATAACCTCTGCCTGTGACCGGACATGTATAGTAGCGGTTTTAGTAACGTTATGAACTATTCTTTACTTTCTAGTTCAGAGATTAAAAATTGTCCAACACTGCCATCACTATAATATTACCTCCAAATAAAAATGGTACTTAAATTTTGTTAGTCTCGCTAAAACTCGAAAACATGTTATTTATTGTTTTTTAGGATCTTAATGAAAAATGTGATTTATAGGTATTTTCATAAATTAACATTATGAACTACACATATTGATGTATCGTTCGAGCCAGTAGTAACATACAATATAATTCAGCTATGGTCCAAAACAACAGAAAATACGTTATATAAAATTTTATAACGTAAAGTACTAGAGTTTATCGAGTGACATGCCTGAGTTCGGAATGTGTAGGAAGAGAAATATTCGCAACACCATTTACAGGGTTATCACACTTACCCCTAAGGCCTGTTTCACCACATCCAAATAAGTTCCAGATAGGCTATCTGTCAGATAAAGTGTGGATAGCCTATCCGGCACTTGTCAGGAAGTGGTGAAAGAGGCCCTTAAAGACCACTAAAATCCACTTTCAAACACATCCTTGAGAACGACCTAAATCTAGGTTAATCGTGAAGAGATCGTATATTAAAACTGAAATATAATACAGGATTTGGGTATCAAGTTTCAGCTAATACCATTAACTTATTAGAAACTGTTAGATAATAACTTGCGGTTTTTATCGACTGAACAATTCTTCACTAATCATTTATATATTTCTACTTTCACAACATCGAAATATACAGTTTTTATTAGGAATTCGTGGTTTTACAAAAATATCCACAAGTGAACATAGATAGATCCTCCTTTTCTGGAAGTCTGCTGATAAAAAAATTAAATATTAAGTACAAATTTAAATTATAACCTCTATTCGCCAAATGGTGTTACTTCGCAAGCGTCTGTAATACTGATACAAGTCTGATATAACTTCCCCTATAACCTTGCTGCGACAGGGTTAGGGCATCATTACACCTTCCGAGTGGAGTGGCGAGTCAGTGGTGAGACGGTGCTTTCGGCCAATCAAATTGTCTGTTTGCCATTCTACTCGGTATGTGTAATGAAGGCATTAAAAGCAATGAAACAGTGGCTGACACGAGTGTCGTAAAGTTACCAATCGCTATTAGACGCAGACCTTTTACTATAATTGACTATTTTGTATGGAGGCTAATTTTAGCATAGGTATCTTTGACGGTTTCATTACGATAATGTATTCTTACGTAATAATGCCCAATTAAATACAGGGTGTAACAAAACAGAGATATAATAATACTTCACGGTTTGTATGAGTCCCCTGTATAGAGTTCAGTAAAAAGCTGTTTCAGCGCTTCTACTTTCACAGTGATCTCCTTAAAAGGAACAAATATGTATACACCCTAAATAATTATCTCTTGCTTTCTCTTTATGATCTCTCTCTAAAATTTAGAGGTTCCCAAACTTATTTTGTCTACTGCCCACTTTGAGAACAAATTATATTTTAGCGCCCCCATTGTTTCAATTTAAAATGCATCCAGATTAAATAAATCACCCCCAAAACCTCTACACATTACACAACGCCCATATTTTTTCTGGGTCGACCACAACGCCCCTCTTTAGACCTTCAGCGCCCACAAAGCCCCCTGCGTTATCGCCCACTTTGGGAAAGTCTGTTCTAGATGTTGATCACAACTTCGTGGCCTCGAAGTTCGTTAATCGCGAGGGAACCGAACGTTTTGCCAGATAAAGCCTCCTGTTCTGTTGTTTTTTGGGACTCAATTTTCACACAATTTAATTTCATCAAAATCAGTAGAGTATTTATAAGCTTAAACTAAAAAAATTAACAGCAGACAGACACACTTTCGCACTTTTAAATTAGTATGTAAATTATTTAAATCTGTCTATTATAAGAAATTACAATTCTAGTACTAAACAATGATACTTACACGGACAGTTTTATTCGTTTTAAATATTCATAAGCTCGTTATAGAAATAACAACAAAAATTATCATTATTATCTAGATTCTAGATAAATTAGCAATTTCGCATAGCAAACGCTTAGATTATAAAAGCTAACGTTAGCATTTAGAAAAAAATCATCAAATATAAGACATTTCGAATAATATCCTGGATATTAAACAAAGTACAAACAACAAACAGTAAAACGACAGTGAGTAATATAATATTTAAGTAAACTAGATTTCGTCTAAGACTGCAAATTTCGTGTAAAAACTAAAAAGACGATATTTCTAAAGAAAGTCCATCTATTATTTTAGAAACCTATTCAATGCAAACAAATTTTCTCTCATACAATATCATAATTCATGATATAAAAATTGAATAAGTAACAGCTCACAGTAACGAGACGAAACGTACCGAGGTGATGCAATTTAATATTAATTCAAAAATGAACTTTAAGCATTACACAAGATGATAAATGTTTCATTGTAGGAGATGAAATTACAAATTGCGCTACTACGTGTATGTGACTGCTGTCAGACCAACATGTAAACTGTACCTTTTTAGAATAAAGTTTAAAAATATAATATTGTACCTCACGTTTCGTTTCGTCGCGGTGTGACTGACCTTTTCTGACATAACTGTATTTAAAAAAGATAAAACCGACTTCAAAATTGTACGTAATTGAGAATTAAAACTTCCTATCTCCAAAACTACTGAACCGATTTTGATGAAACTTGCACTATTCCCTAAGTTGAACAATACCTAGTACAATAAAAAAAGAATAACTCAAATTGGACCAGTAGTTCCGAAGATATGCGTGAACAAACATAAAAACATACATACATACATACATACATACACACATACATAGTACACTTTTGAAATTTGGTACATTTGTTCAGATGCTGATATAGATTAACATACACAAAAACTGGGCAGTTCTGGAAATATTACATACATACGCGTCGAATTGATAACCTCCTTTTTTTGAAGTCGGTTAAAAAGTTAAGTTTTATGCATGAATTTCGCTAGCAAGTAACACAATAAATAAAACACAATCGCCATCAAATCGTCACAGTGGTTGGTTTGGGTGTAAAAACCACAGTAAGTCACAGCTGAGGGAACATCTAGAATGCATCGTCAGACCTATTTGCGCCATATTATATCTGATTGAAGTAACCGTTATCAGTACCTTTGGCACAGAATACATAATATTAGTACATACTTACAAACTTTGGGCTCGCTCTCACGGCTCACCTGAGACAAGCTACAGCTAAACACATAAATGCGCACACACAAATATATTATTATATTTTGTACTACATAATATACTACATAGCCCAGTGTATTTCGGATCACTTTCCTCGTAACATAAACCCAACTCTCACGAATATTTCAAGACTAAAATTAGCCAAATCGGTTTAGCCGATTTCGAGTTTTAACGAGACTAACAAAATTTAAAATACAGTTTTATTTATTTAAAGAATGTAATGGACAAGCTTGACTTGCCAGTCTTATAGTAAAAAAAAGAAGGTATAAGTAAGCTTATTTAATCTAGTCACCAAGTAACAAGAGAAACACACATACTTAGCTCCCTATATAATCAACAAGAAAGGAACAAAAGCCTTCGCCAAGATGGCTACTACCTACAGTAGGTAATTCAATACCATAGATAGATACACAATATTATTGTCTAGAAGCTGTGTCTAGAAGAGACTATGACGTTAGCATTGTTTATGGGATGTGGACGAGACTTGAAAGATATCACAATTAATAAGATGAGGTCATCGTGTTTTATTCCTAAAAGTTTTGGTTGGACCATGAGATATGTTCCGAAACGAGTTCCATCGTGTGGTGACTGGTGCATGGTCCGCCGAAGATTATTATTATTAATATCAGTAATAATAATACTCGTCTTAAGCGGTCCATGCACCAAACGATCGGACTATAAGGGGGGTATAAATAGTCAATACTCAAGATGCGTCTCGGTCTCAAGACAGGGTTCAGGCTCTGTGATTGGTTGGCTGTCAAAATTTGGACCAATCACAGAGCCGAACCGCGTCTTAAGACCGAGATGCATCTTGAGTACTAACTATTTATACCGGCCTAAGTGCGGTTGTTACACTTTATTATAATAATAAACAACACTTCCTAATAATAATTGAAATAATTTTATTATGATACTTTTGATTTATAATAGGTATAAATTATCAGACTAAGCTAGAGCAACTTTGTAGTTTGTATATTTCTATTAGTAAGCGCTAAGAAAATATTATACTTTCTTAGTACAATACTTTGTATTAATAAACTAATTATATTATATTACTTGGTATTGATATAAAATTCTTTCCGTCCGCGACCTCAATGTACAAAGCTTTAGCCCGAACGTTCGACAAAAGAGCTTACAGTAGACGTCGATTCCGTCTAATATTTATTTACCCAATGGAAATTTCTTTATTGCCCCAAAACGAGCAGCTAGAAGGCTGCCGAAATTCGAAGCGTAACATGCAATCTTTCTTAATTATCCGCATTGCGGATATCACCTTGGAGTAAAAGTTAATTCAATTACAAAATTACTAGGCGACGACCGCAAGTCGCAACTCAGTTGCGCTGAAATTCGTCAGTCACGTCAATCACCTAATACGTTTTTCCGCAATGAAAACTATCCTATGTAATTAATTAATTTCCCATATCTCAAAGTATCATACCACACTCTTTACGTCCAACTGAACCGGCCTGAGAATAGGTTTTTATCCACTTTTTATATTGATACTACAAATAATTTATAATTATTATTATGGCAGAACATTTGCCGGGTCTGCTACTAAGTATGATAATAGTAAGTAATTATTATTACCATAACAATATCTTTCTCTGCTTGAAATCTACCCACCACGGCCGTCTCATAATTAGTCTGGTTATTAACTTATTACTGATCTACCAATAGCGTTTCCCTGTGCGCGCCTCGTGTTCCTCGTCCACGTCTAACCTAACCTAATAATAATTAGAAAGTAGAAACCCATACTATTTTCTGAATTATCTAGGGATTAGGGAACTTAAGATCATTTAGCAAAAAAATTAAATGGTTTTCAAATTGTTTTAGGTCTAGACAATAAAGAAAAATAATTTATAGACGTCTATAAATTGATGTTGCGAACTTTGATTATAATCAAAGGTTGCGAACAAACAAGTTTACACTTATCTACGTAGCGCCATTTGCATAATATGGCGTCGGATATTGATTATTTATATACTATAAGACAGGGGTTCCCAAACTGTGCGCCGCGGCGCCCTGGTGCGCCGTGGGAAGGCAAGAGGGGCGCCGTGAGTCAATCCTCCATCATTATCCAATATCCATAAACACAAAATATTATAAAATAAATTTATAATATGAATTATTTACTTATTATACAAAGCAGGCAGCAACATTATTATTTACTTGCTTAACCTATTACCTAACTATAATAATAATTATGTAATTAAAGGTGTTTATTTATGTATATTTTTGTAATAGCTAGTAATTATAGTAGGGCGCCGCGCCGCGCCGTGACAAAATATTGACTTGAAGTGCGCCGCAGGCTGAAAAAGATTGGGAACCCCTGCTATAAGATATTATTTAGGGTTGATATACACGCCTGCAGCTGCAAACAACACGAAGTTGCCTTCAATCACGATAGCGACTACCTGCCATCGTATAACCCTTACTTTAGCCACAGAATAGGTACTAATTAGCTTGTACATACTAATATGAGTATGTACAAGCTTTAGTACTTACCTCATTGTATCCAGGGTATTGATGTTTCTTGTTTTTCAACTACATAGGTTTGTGTACACTGTTAAGTACACCCAAAATACAACCACAAACATTCAAAGCATGTAGATTTAAATCCAGTGATGTCTTTTATTATATTATTATATATTATAGATTCGTCATGTCTGTTTGTCTGTCCATCCGTATGTCACAGCCATTTTTCTCCGAAACTATAAGAGCTATACTATTGAAAGTTGGTAAGTAGATGTAGTCTGTGAACCGCATTAAGATTTTGATACAAACATGGAAAAAATTAATAGGGGTCCCCATAGGTACAGCTGAAACAACTTTTTACATGCCCATCCGACGCATGGATCATCTTACTTGTCAGACAATCAGGTGATCAGCCTGCATTGTCCTAACTAAACTTGGAAATAACAATATGTTTCCAATGCGGCGATTCCTGTTGTTATTTCCACCCACCCACGACCTCTTAGTCAAGAGCCACTCTCTAAACTACTGGACCAAGGAGGCATTTTTAGTGTGATATACTATATTATGGATTATGGATGGAGCCTTATTTGATGATTTACTCACCCATTTGCTGTGGCATCTTTCATTAAATACAGGAAATGGGTTGGTGTGTTCCGCAGCTTGTCCGCTGTGGTGATGACTTTACTCAACCCTTGGGCAGCCGTAGATTGTTCACCAAGAGCATCTATCACCTTTGACAGGCTCTCTTGCATAACCCTGTAACAATTTTAATTTATAGTAAAGTATGGTAAAGTTGTGTTGGATACACTATGAATTACTCATTTAAACATGATTAGCAGATTTTGGTAAATAGAGAAGAGATTTATGTTTTCCTAAACACTTTTTTGTAATATTATCAATAGTTAATATAATATATAATATTTTTTATTCACATAGGCACACATCAAATTTTTTGAAGTACTTAAGTAGATGAGTATTGAAAAAATTAACAGATTTAAGATTTTTATAAATATTACAAAATGCGTTTTCTTTTTTTTCAAATTTCAAAAAAAGATTTTCAACACTTAGGGCCTGTTTCACCACTGTCTGATAAAGTGGCGAATAGGCTATTCATAACTTTTTTGACAGATTCTCCATTCTTCATCTGTCAAGTTACACATGAATAGCTTAGGTGGCGTCCACAGATTACGTACCTCACGTAATTTGGGGGGGTTTGGGGGGGGGGGGGGGTTTAGTCAAATCTCATCTAATCTCACGTTGCGGAGAGGGGGGGTCTCGGCAAATCTCACGTAATTTTTTTCTCAAGAAAATAATATCTACTGACTGTCAATAACATTTCGTAACGTACACCTTAATGCTATTCAAATAATACTTATTATTAAACTAGATTATAATATTATAAGCCCTTGTCCCATACTAATATTGAATTAATATAACAATCCAACGCGTTTACGTAAGAAACCCACATTTTGAAAAATCCCACGAAAGATTTTTGAGGTCTTGGATTTCTGAGGACATGGGGTCTCACAGACCGCACTCGAAGTGAACCGACATAACTTTGCAAACTTGCAGTCGGCGTCGATTTTTTTTGCTTCAGAATACATTTTTCGACTAAAACTGAAGCTACTGAGCGCCACAAGATATATTTTTTATTACTTAATTTTATACTTAATATTTATATTAAGCTTAATATAATATGCTACTTTACTACATTTCATACTCAGTATAATAATATATTTTATATTCCATTGAATGTTTTTCCAATTTATTAAAAAATACCTAGTAAGTTGTTGTAACAAGGTAGGTATTCTAAAACATAGAAAATGATTGGAAACAATAATATGAATAAAAGTAAATATAGTAATATGAAAAGTTAACAAGCCGAGTCGTCTGTGAATTTGATGATTTCATGTTCAGGATACCCTTGGGCCTTGCGATATAAAAAAGTTGTCTTACCTTACGCTTCTCACATCTCCTTGAAATGAAGGTGGGATTAATGTATAATTCAACTTAGTGATTTTATCAGACAAAATGTCATTTACTGGTGCCGTCCACTCCATTTTTGGAAAGATTGGAGTAACTTAAAATCACCAAGAAGCACGAAAGCTTTAGAAGACAATGTGAAAGCAGCGACTATGTCGTATGAAAGATTATAATAACGAATAGTATGATTATAAGAATACTCGATTGTATAGTTTAGTTAAATATGTACGAAAAATCGTTTATCGTAATAAAAGGAATCTACACAAAGCGAAAAACTCAGCGTGAAATCAGAAATGTGAATCACTGAATCACCTCAATTTGAGTTTTGACTTTTGACTTTTTTTTTTTTTTTTTCTTATTATGGCACTACGGCTATTGAACCATGGCCAGTGTCGAGTATATATAAATGGCGGGAAAACTATATTCTTCTTGTCACAATTTTCACAGCATCGTTTTTCTTCATCGTCATTCGTCACGTCCAAAGTCTAGTCAGAGTTTAAATAAAAGTCAATGCAGTCAATGAGTCAAGTCGGTTGATTCAGTAAAAGTGGTAGACGCTTTACTGAAACTTTCGGTGGAGTTTTGGCGGGAACACAAAATAGCACGTTTCTGAATATTGCATCACTTTCCTACACTTGTGCACAATAACGAATATCTAATGGTTAATATCCTACCAATATTACACATTAAAAACCCAGATAACACAATTTTAGGAAAATAATACAAAAACACAACATCACTCTCTCACATTCCCGACAAAAAACCGACTTTTGACTTTTGAGTTTTGACTAAAATATTTTTTTTTCTTATTATGGCACTACGGCTTGAACCATGGTCAGTGTCGAGTATGTAAATGGCGGGAAAACTATATTCTTCTTGTCACAATTTTCACAGCATCGTTTTTCTTCATCGTCATTGATCGTCAAGTCCAAAGTCTAGTCAGAGTTTAAATAAAAGTCAATTGGTCAATGCAGTCAAGAGTCAACGTCAAGTCGGTTGATTCAGTAAAGTGATACCTAGACGCTTTACTGAAACTTTCGGTGGAGTGGAGTTTTGGAGGGGACACAAAATAACACGTTTCTGAATATTGCATCACTTTCCTACACTTGTGGACGATAACGAATATCTAATAGTTAATATTATCCTACCAATATAACACATTAGCACCTCGCTCGGTCGGACGATCTTCCTTTGGGCCTCCACCACTGATCTCTATACCTACAAGTACGCTGGATTGCTGATAGCCTTTGAAATGACAGCTATTTTTTGTGCCTATTTGAAGCGGAATCAGCGCCCCCATTATTCGGGTAGAGAACTAAATCTGACGTAAAAATGACGTTTGAAAGCCGCCATATTAGCGCTGATAGCAGTAGTGAGAGGGTATTTGGAACTAATACTAGTGATGACAACAGCTGTTGTTATTGGTTGTGGTTACGTCAAATTTAGTTCTCTACCCGAATAATGGGGGCGCTGATTCCGCTTCAAATAGGCACAAAAAGCAGGTCTGTATCAGCAATCCACCGTACTTGTATAATAGACATCAGTGGCCTCCACGCATTAAACCCACATTGGTGACCCTCGACAGAACACGCCTCCTTCATCATCGTCACTCTCCGCCCCTCCGCACCGCGCCAGCCAGCATCGCCTCATCGGGTACCTCGTCCACTAGCCGCAATGTACCGCGGCCTGGGCGACTCCGCATCGGCATCATCGGGCTTTCTCACTACACCACCGACCGGTCAGCAAGCAGAGCACATCTCTCCTGGTCAGCACGTAGCATCGGCCCCGCACGGCAGCTTATCCGACTCACTGGATCCCATGCAGCAGCTTACAGTTCCGACTCACTGGGACTCACTGCAATAGTTCCGACTCACTGGAACTCACTGGCACTGGCGACTCAAGCGAACAAGACTTCAAGATTCGACCTCCGGTCTTCGGGGGTAATTAATAGTCCATCGTTCTAACCTGTGTTGGCCGAGCATCCCCTGACAAACTTTCAGCTTTTATAAAATAACGTAGGTCTGGGGTTCACTGGCTCTTAGAGTATTAGTTCTATGGTTTCCCGATCTATATTCAAAAAAATGGTTCATACGTATCTGATCCATAGGACTTTTATACGGCCGGCTCTCGGAGTATTACGATCTACCGGAGAGGTCCACCTGTGCAGGTTTGCCTGCGCAGGTAGACAGGAATGTATGTGGGAATAGATTTTAGGCCGGTCGTCTGAACGCAGCACAGGTTCAAAAACTGCACAGGTCTTTTCTCACACACATTCCGGTCTACCTGCGCAGGCACAGGCGGACCTCTCCGGTAGACCGTAGCATGTATGGCAGCCATTACATTATGGCTGCTAACTATACATCGTACTGTAAGGTATAAAAATGAATGCACAAATTAACACCAAATATTTAATTATTGTTACAAACATTCAGAAGAGGCTCTTACAGAAAATGAGCGACATACATCTCAATTAACTTATGGATAACTACGTTTTCTAGATAAATATGCCCCTTATTGTAACATTTTTAGGAAACTAAAAGAAAGGTTAGGTTAGGTTACAGGTAGGGTTGCCAATTCTCGAAAGGGCCAACCCGGGAGAATCCTGGGGGGGGGGGAGGTTAAAAACCCGCAGTAATTATATTCCACCCGATAAAGTTTTTCACTAAGTCAATAGATAAGTATAATAAAAATATTAAACTTTGAAAAAACCGGAGAAATTATCGTTCTCCGGGAGGACTCCGGTTAAACATTTTTACCGGAGTCTCCCTGGCAACCCGGGAGGGTTGGGAACCCTAGTTATAGGATAGGTTGCGAATAACTTTAATCGCTCGGCGAAACTACAGGGGGTAATCGGTGCACGTGTAGGTACCTGGTACAGTATCTACCACATAACTTACTCAAAAGCGTGTAAAGTGTGATCGCGACTCGCCTGCCCTAGTAGACAAGTGGCAAGCGATTAGCGCAAACGCTAACGCTAACGCCACAAAATGTATGGGATTGACATAAGTCATCGCTTCGCTAGCGAATATAATGTCAAATTCCATACATTTTGTGGCGTTAGCGTTTACGATAATCGCTTGCCGCTTGTCTAGGCCCTCTGATCTAATCTACCAATAGCGTACACCGTGCGCGTACTTTCCCCGCTCCTCTCTCTCACTCACTCCTCCAAAGAGACCTAAAACATCGCACCAGTGACCAGCCCCTACCATTTTCCTAGCGATATTAAAGTTTTGTGCGGCCTGTAACTCTTGTGCTAGTACAATATTCTTTACCTCTACACTCTGTGCTGAGCAAGTTAGATTAGAGCAAAACCAGATTTGCTAGTTGTTTTATTTCGACTCTAAGAACCAACCAAATTCATCCCGATTGTTTTGAATTGAAACAATCGTAATTTGGTGGTCAACCTAGGTAGTAAGTATATCTATTATTGTCTAGGATCTCAGCATTAATACATTTCCTACTCAATTTCATAGCTTGATCTTGTAATGAAAGTAAAAGAAAAATATTATAAAATACCTAATTCATAATTAAATATTACAATAAGGGGTAAATGTAGACATTAAGAGCGACCGCAGACTTACAATTTTAAGTTGTACAACTACAGTCTGTCAAGAAAGTCATGAGTCATGACAGGCGGGATCTCGAATTAATAAAGTTCTCATATTATTTTTTTCATTTAAAAATTGTAGTTGACTGTAGTTGGCCAACTGCAAATTGCATATCTGCGGGGGCCCTAATACATAGCATTTCTTGACAGCAGTTTGAGGTAATGAGAAACGGCCGGCAGTAGGTACATAGGTAAGGTTTCTTTAAAAATACAAATAACTTAAAAGGGTAGACTATACTTCGTTACAATTTTGATTGTATTTAAATACTTTGTTACAACTTAAAATAAATCATAAAGGTGACAAAATATTTTCTAACTCAACAAACGTAAGGGTGCGTCCACACTAGCGTGACTGTGACCGGACACGTGGTCTTATAGAATGGATCTCTCGGAAATTGTGTGTTACATAATATTATGTTATATCTATGTACGCATCAACAGTAATAATAATTACTGTAGATGTTCCACACTTCTACAGGGTGTAACAATTAAACTTTATTAAACTAAGTGATAATACTTAAGGGTGTGTATGTGTCCCCTATAGGAATGTTGAATGTCATAGTAGCAGTGCAGCACTGAAAGACCAACTTCTTTTTAATTAAATTTTGACAGACGCTGGGGTGCTGGCCCTTACTAATAAAAAATTGCTCTTTCAGCGATGCTACTTCCAGAATTAACTCTATATAAGGGCACATAGTACGTCCAAAGCAGGGGTTCCCAAACTTATTTTGTCTACTGTCACTTTGAGAAAAAAAAAATATTTTAGCCCATTGTTTCAATTTAAAATTCATCCAGATGAAATGAATTTACAAAGCCTCCAGCCTCTACATAAAGCCCCCATTCATGATTCAGATCTTCAGCGCTCACAAGGGGGCGTTTATCACCCACTTTGGGAAAGGCTGCCCTACAGACATAATATTATCACTATGTTTTGTTATATCTTCACGTTCGTCACGGTCTTATGGACTATGGTGTGTATTGACGGAACAGCCTTCAGAAAAAGTTTTCAATGAAATGAAATACAAAATGGTCAGTCAGCTTCTGTCCAAATGGAGGTGCGTTCGTACATTTTTACGTACTTAGATAATAATATTATGTTTTTGGGGTCAATTTGGGTAAAATTAAAAATATAGACGTACCGTTATTACATACCTCTAGTCTATAACTAGACTCAGCTGGACTTAAGGAAACCTAGATAAAGTGAATAGGTTAGACAAAATGCACCTAAAATAATAGATAACATATTACTTAGGTCATACCTACAACATTAGGCCTTTACAATAGTACTTAATACAATAATTATTATTTTAATGTAAGTAAAAATATATTAGTGAAAATATAGTAATTTAGGATTCATTGATAGTAAGTTACAAATAATACTATGTATAAAAAGCAGTCCACATTGAGTTTTAATTTTTACATTTAATATTAAGGGCCCGGGTTACCCTCGAAATTTTCATACATTCTTAATACCAAAATCATTTCCTCATACGAAAATATTTAACATGTTTGAGTTATTTTTCAGCTTAAGATAGTAATTACCTAGGGTCCTGAACAAATTTTTTTTACAAAATATTTAAATACAAAAAAAAAAATTTTTTTGTGTTTAAATATTTTTTAGTAAATTTGCTACTAAATATTTAAACACCAAAAAATAGACAAAAACACTAAAAAATATATAAATAAATAGTAAATTTACTACAAAATATTTAAATAATAAAAAATATTTTTTAAAGTTTAAATATTTTGTAGTAAATTTAATATTTATTTATATATTTTTTAGTGTTTTTGTCTATTTTTTGGTGTTTAAATATTTAGTAGTAAATTTACTAAAAAATATTTAAACACAAAAAATTTTTTTTTAGTATTTAAATATTTTGTAAAAAAAATTTGTTCAGGACCCTAGGTAATTACTATCTTAAGCTGAAAAATAACTCAAACATGTTAAATATTTTCGTATGAGAAAATGATTTTGGTATTAAGAATGTATGAAAATTTCGAGGGTAACCCGGGCCCTTAATATGTCAAGAGGAAAATAATTAAACCACTTTTGAAAATAAATACATTTTTTAGTTTTATTTTACTATAATATTTGCGTATTTTTCTTATTAAATTCAGTTATTATATTTAATTATCTTCAGGTTTATCATAAATATTGTGCAGATTTCGTGTATCGTAATTTTTGCTTCCATTTTAAAATAACGTGACATTTTATTTGAAAAACGCCCATATATGCATATTCTCAGTAAGCAAAACTCCCTGAAGATTTAGATTGTTGCATTAGCTTAATACCTATCTATTAGATGCAATTCTTTAAAAAATTTTTGTTTGTTATGAATTTCATATACCTATTATCGTCTTCTCTGTGAACATTGAAACAAAAACTCTGTTATTAATAATTAATACTGTTTCGAATCAGGCTTAGGTAGGCATATGTTGGCACAAAACTTTATATAGAAATATTACTTACTACTTGGTTATGTAAGAACATCAAAAAATAGCACAACATTTACTAAAATTAACGTTCCACTATACCTAATAGGTACCTATAATAGAAAAGATTTGACATTTATTAAAAATACAGTTTGAATACTTCTTAAAATTATCAAAATAGGAACTAGGTACAAAAAGTTTAATAAAATTTAAAATTATTCATAATGAATAACAGTAGATACTTTAAGAAAATGATTGGATATGTTATAATTTGTAAATAATAATATCATGTATATTATAATTATATTATATATTATGTATATTATTATAATTTAATATGATCAGGGCCCCCGTAAGGGCTACAGCTGGCGCCTGTGTGCAAAAAAGGATTTTGGCGCCCCTTTAAGTAAATTTTTTGGGACCTTGGTTTTGGCGCCCCTAAAGATGGCAATTTGGCACCCCTAGAGGATGGTGCCCGTGTGCATTGCACACATTGCACATATGGTAGCGGGGGCCCTGAATATGATGTTACGAGTTGTTATTTAAAAATGATAATTTTTAATTAAAACATTGTCTGAGGTTATACAAAACTATTGTTTTATAACCTAGCAATGAATGTTTGAAACAAAGAATTTAATTGTTTTTCTCGTTCTGAACTCGTACCAGTCAGTAGTATAAATATTCTGAATAATTAATGGGAAAGTTTCATATAAAAAAATAAAATTATTTACATTTTCTATAAAATAAACTAATTAAAACCACGAGGAATAAATTATAAACATCACTGGTTAAACAGATTAAATGTGGACTTCATAATAAAGATAAATAAATATCTTAACTTGTGGTTGTTTAGTGTAGGTATGTGCCAGTTTCGACTTTTTCCAGTGGTATCCTGAATCTTATAGATTGCTGAAAATAATAATTTTTAACTTCAAGATGGATTAAAAACATAGAAAATTGTTTTTACTTTTGAAAAGCGGTTTCTAGTCTATACTTACTTATTTTGTGTATAGCACTAGGAGAATCTGGCACAGAAACGAATTTTTATCAATTAACATGTTTAATAACTAGTTTTAATTTAATATTACATAAATATTACGTTATACGTAGGTTGATCAATGTTAAATATTTAACATCAATTAATATTAATCATGACGCCAATCCCTTGAAGGGGTAAATATTGGATTCGATAATATTTAAATAGCTAGGTAATTTTATCTATTTTACTTCCATCCATGCTATTTCGATGAAACAGAAGGTAGTTCTATCTCACTCAGACTTCTATTAAGGTGCTCCCTCACCGGGAGCATTTGCTTGTAATGTAACGACTGTAGAGTCGAGCATTACATCAGTGACGGAGGAGAACAGAGCATTACAATGCGCACCTTGTAATGATACAATGTATAATGACGTCTTGATACAACTTGTAACATCAATAAATACTACTTGAAAGTAAAGTCAACTTGCTATGGAATGCTCAAAGTCGAATCTATATCGGTACTTATTACAATTTACACGCGAATGCTCATCAGTCAGGGAGGTATTATTGTAATGTAATGCTCAAAAACGAATCTATAATGTTACATTACACGCGAATGCTCCCGGTGGGGGACCTTCAAGTCTCGGTTGTATTCCAGTCCAAGAAAACTCTATTTTCTCTTTTTTATTTTCACTGAATATTCTATCTTGTCCTAATGTAACTGTAGGTCCTAACAGCAGATACACCTAACGATAAAATATTTACAGAATTCAATGCTCATAGATGCAAATGAATTGTTAAATTGAGATTAGTCCATCTATAACAATAAAACATGTCATCACGTAGTTATATCAAACAATACTGAATTAGAAATAGGTAAAGTTGCCGACAGAACCACTTCTGACCTCACTGCAGAGGGGCATAAGGTCGAAAATTACTTGCACAATGGTTCTGTCCGCGAAAATATCTATCTACATTATATACTAAAATTTAAAACACACTTATCTATCGCACATAATATTATATCTTATAAATATCTAACAAAAGTTTAACTTTGTTAAGCCATAGCCAAAGTCAATAATTAACACCGAAGAAAAGTTCCTTCTTGTCTGAGAACCTCTTATCGGAGGAATTAGGATTGTACAAACGTAACGTAACATTGAACGAAATTGATAAGATTTTGATGCCAGCTATAACCCAAATATTTGCTTCTATACCTAACAAGTTTTAGCATAAAACAGTTTGTGAATCTGAATTCTAATACAGAACACCAAGAGAGCAATAAAGCTCAATACTAAACCTATATAATGCTACAGCATTATTATACTATTTACTCATAAATAGTACTTACATGTTTAAACTATGTAGGTACTTATAATTAACCACTACGAAGCTCATTTGGCGTATTCGTAATCTCAGGCAGTTCTCTCTACGGAGCTTTAACCTGCTTGATCTAATATTAAGTATAGGTACATTCATTTGTTACAGCAACATGTAGGTACATATATTTTTTCAACGGCGAGTTTTTGCGATTTTATACTTTTTTTTAACTTTCATGTTTTTCTTGGGAGGGCAAATTAAAAGTAATATCATACTCATTCCTATTAGGGTAAAAGCCTGATAGTCACAACTCACAACAGCTCACAGGGCCCCCGTAAGGGCTATAACTGGCGCCTGTGTGCAAAAAAAGGATTTTAGCGCCCCTTTAGGCAAATTTTTTGGGTCCAATTGATTTTGACGCCCCTAAAGATGGCGATTTGGCGCCCCAGAGGATGGCGCCCGTGTTCATTGCACAGATTGCACATAATATGGTAGCGGGGGCCCTGACAACTCACACCGGATGTTTGCCCCGGTTGTGAATGCTTACCAACATATTACAACAGAAACGTTGTCAAACTCTTTGTTCACTGCCAGCTGCTGCACTCGTGCTGCCTCCTAGCGTAAAAACATAGCAGTTTTTAAAAATCCTATTGAAAAATTGGGGCAACTATTCTGGCTTTTAACCTAACCTAACCCTTTACCTTCTAGGATGGTTTTTATAATATCTTTCCCTTCTTGATGACATTACATTCACTAACCACTTGATTATTAATCCTTTTTTTGATTTTGCCAAATCGCAACAATTTTACTGTTGATTATTATCCATACTTTATACTTTATATTAATATTATTATAAATGCAAAAGCGTGTCTGTCTGTTACCTCTTTACGTTCAAGCCGCTGCTGAACCGATTTTGCTGAAATTTGGCATGGAGATATTTTGAGTCCCGAGAAAGGACATAGGATACTTTTTATCCCGGAAAAATGTACGGTTCCCGCGCGAAAAACTAATTTTGGCGCGGGCGTCATCTAGTAATTTATAAATCTTAGGTTTGGTATATTTAAAGCGTAGTATTTTTTAGGGTTCCGTACCCAAAGGGTAAAAACGGGATACGTTTACTGAGACTTCGATGTCTGTCTGTCCGACCGTCGTCAAATACTAAAAACAAAATAAAATTACTTAATATTTAAGAGGGGCTCCCATACAGCAAACTTTATTTTTTGGTATTTTATGCTCGATATCAATCAATGCAAATTGAAGTGTTTAAAAAAACCTTAATCATATTATATTAATATGTATTTACTTTATTGATAATAAAATTTAAATATTATAATAAATATTAGGGGGCTCCCATGTTTTGCACTTGGCCGATTTTGTTATTTATTTTTTGGTCCTCTCACAACAAAATACAAATTATTATCTCGTAGAACAAACCTAACCTGATATTTGATTTTCATACTCGTATATCAACTCCCTTGCTTTTCCACTCCTAAAATATTGCAACAAAATACTTGGAAGCAAAAATAAAAAGCTATGGATCAAACTACTTGGAGTAGTTGGAGATATTACCCGTAGGAATAAGGTATATACGTATTGCCTAGATATCTATACAAATAACATTAATTAGTAAACCTACATGGTTTTAAATGTTACAGCAGCTCTTCTCTTTGTCTGAGTATAATTGGCTAAGATTCTGCTTTAAAACCAAGTAGGTAGGTTTATTTTGATACGACAATCATTATAATATTCGAGATACATAATATTATCTTTTAAATTTAATAACATTCAAAAATACATTCGTAACTATTCTACTGTACGTAAACGTATTTACAATAATACTAACTTTGTAGTTTTTATCGATACCGACTCGATACCGACTACGTAAATTTTTAGTATTATGACAAATTTTACAGCGCCTCTAGCGGTCACTTGCGGAACTAAAATCGCCATACAAAAAATTTACGTAGTCGGTATCGAGCATCGATAAATAGGTACTCTAGCTTTAAACTCATGGTAGAGCTACTCGGCCTTACCACAAAAAACTAAACGTCTGTTGAACAGTTGTTTTGTGACATTTTTGTACTGAATTTTTCTCTAATCAACTGTTCAACGGGTGTTTAAATCTTTTGTGGTAAGACCCACTGTTTTTGGCGGTGTTTTAGCAAAATATACTACTGCACTGAGCTTTCAATCGACAATATGGCGCCTAAATTTCACCCCGCTTCTCACATACACATGTCACTTGTCAAGTTTTTAACCAATATCACCTTGCGTTTGTCCTTATATTTCAATAAATTCGTTAATTGCAATAATTTCTAGTCTGTATTATAAGTTGAAGTCAGTTTTCGTTGTATCAGTCTTGTGAGTCTAATCCGGTGAGTGTCGTAGTCGAGTAACAGTACAGGTTTAGAACAAATTTCTTTTGATTACTTACTATCATGCAAATTTTTCGTGAAACTTCATTTTGATAAGACGAACAACAATTTCCTCTGTGGTAGCTAACAGAGATAGAAAGGATTTAACATTTCGATTTGATGATCCTAAAAACATATGGATTGTTCTATTTGTAGGACAATGTTACTTTTAAATTCTATTAACCTATCAATTTCAAAAAATCTGCTGGTTAGAGTTCCGTTTTAGGGTTTCGTAGTCAACAAGGACTTGTTGATTACAGAACCCTAAAACGGAACCCTAAGCAGCTGATTTATGTATTATTTGTTCTTTCTATCTCTGTTAGCTACCGCTTTCAAGATTTTTAGCAGATGAAATTATTGTTCATCTTATCAAAATGAGGCTCTACTCTCAAAAAATTTGCTTGATAATCATAATAAAAAATTGTTCTAGAGGCAACTTGTACAATAAGTCCATTCCGGGTAAAAAGCCTTGGCTTTTGTCTAAGTTTCATATTAAATAACTGCTTTTTGGAATTCATTACCTCCAGGCACCAGTGACTGGAGGTTCCTATAGGTAACTCTATTCCTTATCGTTGTCTACATTTTGAAGAACGTCCAAATCTCTATGCAGGTTGCGGCTTTCGACCGCCTTTTCCACTGCCGAGCATAGTTGATAAATTTTAGTCAAACGTTTCCAGACTTATCTAATTACTTTCATTAACAGTCTGGTAACTTCTCGAGGAATTTAGACTGCATTCATCGGATTCTCAATGATGTTCACGGCAGTCGTGTCCAGTTTCGGTTGCTTCTTCCTGAACAAGAAGTCAACGAGGCTGGTCGCTCGGCGCGGGTTTTCGCCTTCTAGCAGCGCTTCGATCTCTCCGCTGCTTCGAGACTCCGCTACCGGTCGTCGAGGATCGAACTTCTTGGTTTCCGAGAAGATTTTGTCGAAGTCCGTCGATTGCGCCTTCGTCGAGAGCAGGGATAGGAACGCGGGCAGGCTGGTCGGGTCTGACAGTGAGATGGGTCGCTCGAGTCGGCTCCGTACTCGAGCTCGCACGGCGCTGGCTAGACTCTCCCGCGATGTTGACCCGCCGTTCAGTTTCGGACTCATCGATCCGTGGGCGTTTCCTGAAATCATTAGGCATCATGTTGTTTTATTCTATATATTAATATATTACGAGTATAACGAAAAAGTGACTATACGAATCCACTCGTTGTTCACTGAAATCATAAGTTTCGTCAGTGGTCTCTAGCAAATTCAGTTACCATTAATCCCGATTACTAATATACCTAGGTCTACCAGAATCTAATGGCAAAAAATGGAAAAAAGAAATTGAAGCTATCAATACTGGGGAAATTGGAGCAAAACGGTTGATACTTTTTTTCCCTTAATGCAGCTGATTCTGTGTGTGATACATGCAAATGTAAAAAAATATCCAATGTTCAAGGATATTTTCTGAAAATCTCCCATCCAAATTTGCCATGAGATCCTGGTAGACCTATAATATAGTCATATTCTTTTGTAACGGGCTGGTCAAGCTGCTTATAATGCTATTAATTGAATTCCAATAGTTTTTAAGTAAAAAAATTACTACCTCCTCTGGAGATAGACGGTCTGGGCGATGTGCCGGCGTCCTCGTCCGTGTGGCTCTCGGAGAGCGTCTCCAGCGTGCGGTGGTTACCGTCACCGTCACGGTTGTGCGCAGTACCCGATGTTGACGGCTGCGGATTCTGGAACGTTGAGCAGTTCTATGCAGTTAATCTGTAACTACTTAGGTGCGATAATCCATGCAATAAAGATAATTTAAAATATTATGTTTTTGTCTATTGCTTATTTTAAATTTACTTGTTTTGGTATTTGAATGTTTAGACCGAAGTGTTATTGCTACGTTGCTGATACGCCATCTCTCTCCCTTTTTCTATTCTGACAACGCAACACAGCACTTTCTCTTTTTAACTGACTTCCAAAAAGGACGAGGTTCTATGTTCGGTTGAGGATATATATTATATTTTTTATTTTTTATTATCTTTCTTTTTTTGTATGTACTTACAAGGTACGGGTCTCTCTCCGGCAGAGGCGGGGACTCCCCGATGCCTTCGAGGAAGAAGGTCAACATGTTGCCCTTGCCCTTCACGTCGATCATCCCCCGGCACCGCAGCTTGTATCCCCGCGTCGCCAGAATTTCGTATACCTCCTGTGTAACCTGAATTCGCCACAGCAATAAGTGACTAATCTCCAGAATCGACAGTTCGCTAGCTTTGAGTTGTGAGGAACACGCATGCCATAATATAGTACCTAAGATAAATATATTTTTATGAACCAGTCATAAGTTTTAAATACATAATGTCTTTTAGTTCCTTTTACTTTTATTTAAGCTTGTACGAACGCCGACGTCATGGCAATTTAATCCATGGCAACTACATAGGTAATAATCCAAAAGTTCATTAAAACATATTTATCATAAATTCATAACCAAATTATTCTTCGCATACACAAGTCAAAAGCTACTTACAACGCGAAATACAATCTTATTGTGGCACCACCGATTCGCAATGCATGATACATTCTAGAAGACTTTAGAAGATATATTCACCTGGATGTGATCGACGATGCCAGTGGAGTCCATTCTGGATGCAACATTGACGGCGTTGCCCCAAATGTCATATTGTGGCTTGCGGGCACCGATTACTCCCGCAACCACGGGGCCAATGTTGATTCCTGATGATGGAATACATTTTGTTCTGGATATAATCGATAAACTCAATAGAGTCTCGAAAGATTATTGAGAATGAAAATATTTTTGTGAAGTCAACAATTTTGGTAAGGAACTTTCGAGGCGCCAATAAGTTTATTTGGAATAAAATTTTATGCGATGAATAAATAAATTGGATGCGATGGGAGTACGCTTAGCAATCAAATCGCAATGACAATCGCTTTGCACGAAATATATACATTTGCCAGCAAATAAGATAGAAGAAAGAGGTTAAATTTTTCACCCGTCGCTACGCCTTACCTATTCTGATACGAAAGCAGTTGAATGAGTGCTCGTTTACGTATGACAGTTGCTGGCGCAGTCGTAGCGCGTAGTCCGCCATTGCTGTCACGTGGCGGAACCCACGGAGGTCGCGAGTTGCTGCCGTGAGACCTGAAAATGGTAGGAACAGGATGAATATTTCGGTCTGATTTTCTTTATTATGACGAACAAATTTTTTTATTTTATATTGCACGGCGCCAAAAGCTTTACTATGACAATAGTTTTGCTAGCCTTCGTATTGAACAATAAAAATATGCAATGGAGCTAAAGACACTTTAGGTTAGGTGCAAGAAAAACTACTTTAATCAACATAATATTATACTATTATACTACTTTAAAACGGTCCTCATTTGCATAGACATCCTGCGACATATCCATATACCGACTTTTCTCAGACGAAAAAGAGCTTTGGAACGATATTACCTGACGCTGCCATATACGTTGCACCGGTGCTCTTGATCTTCTCAATATACTTGAACTCCTCCTCAGCGAGGATCTCGTCGAAGTCCGCAATGATCTCGTTCAGCAGTCTCAGGCATTCCACTCCCTCGTTGTTGCCCTCCAACTCCACGTAGAACTCAGAGAAATTGGGGATCGAGGCGAACATCACGCACACCGAGTCGCACTGCTCGTGGTAGAGCTCCTGAGAAAAAAAGTTCGTTGAAACAAAAACCTTGAGAGGTGTCACCCGAATGGAACGAAGTTATTTCTTAAATCTTAGTGTCGCCGCACACGGGCCACAGGCGACAGCCACAAACGCCGCCACGAGAAGCAAGAGTAGTGTAGCTTGTGGCGGTCACTGGCGTCAACCAGGCGGGTCATAAAGTTACTGACACAATGTTTATTCCGATAGATGGCGTTAGCAACACGTTATTAGCTGTTGTAGTTGAATCGGAAAAGTAACGAATACGATTCACGAATAATTAGGATTTTCATTTAAATTGAGTTGAGAATTCAAAGAAAATGTGATCATTTAAGTAAAAAAGTGAAATAGTAATCTATTCTAATATTATGACGCGGAAGAGTTTGTTTGTTTGTTTATTTGTTTGTTTGAACGCGCTAATCTCAGGAACTAAATTTTTGACAAAATTTTTCAAATCGGACCACCGCGACCGATTTGAAAAATTCTTTCAATTCGGTCGCGGTGGTCCGGTGGTGGATTTGAAAAACAAATACAAATACAAATACAAATACTTTATGTTAGGGCTATATCTAACATTGAAAGAATTTTTCATATATTATGCCTTGGAATGGAATATGCCTTGGTGCAAATCTTACTTTTTGATAGCATAATATTATTATCCCCGGAGCTTAACACTTTCACAGTTCACGGTATCCAAACGGATACAAAAACGTGGTTACCGTGGGGTCCATTAATTATCCAAAAGGATAGCATTGACACTGAAAAGAGCATAGAAGCACAGTGTAAATAACTACAGTGGTCCAACAAACACGTCTAGACAGAGCAATCGTGCGGGGCGTGCGGGGTGACCAGTCACCAGACTGCCATACACTCGTCCGGTACACGTCAGCCGGGGTTGACGCTTTTTAATTTGATTGTTTTAAGTGGGTTGCGACCGACAGTGTTTCGTTTGAGTTGTATGTATGTACTTATTTAAAATGGTTCGTACTACATGTGCTGTGAGAGACTGCATATCGTGGTCGTGTGTTATATGTAGATTAACAAAAAATTGAGAAATTTCAGGAATCGGTCAAGCGTGAGTCGAATAATATCAAGCATATATATTAATAGATATTAAATATCATGATATATATCCGATATATTATATCAATTGATATACATATATATCATGCGATACATAGCTTTTGTATACGCATTTGTATTTTTATAATAAAACTCTTTATTAATACTTCTATATATGTTTTTTTGTTTTATTACTAGTACTCTACATACACATACTACGAATACACAAAATGTAGAACAGATTTTAATAAAACACATTATTGTGACAACCCTGAAGCAATGACACAAATGCGGCACTTCAAAGGCGTTGGACCACTGTATCTATTTTTACACTGTGATAGAAGCATATAAAATTACTCAATAAAATAATAATCCTTATAATATGTACACAACACAGTGTTTGCAAGTGCGCGAAGTCTTCCAAAAGGGCTCAACCGATTTAATTAAATTTTGTAATGTATACATTCGTTAGGCCTGAGAAAAGGTTTTTATCTACTTTTTATATTGATACTGGAAATAATTTATATGGCAGAACAACGATTGCCGAATGCCGGGTCAGCTAGTATTATTATAATATTTACATCGATATTCTTGTCGCTGCAGAGGAAGTGTTGTGCGACATGCTCGGGCAAGATGTTGGCGAGCAGTTTCCTGTTGTACGCCTCCAGGTGTTCCATGTCCTCCTTCTCGTCTGGAATTATCATTTTCCTGTTATATTACATAATATAAAAAAAATCAGCCGTAATACTTATATAAGTGATAGATAACAACGAAACACAACGTAACAATCGTATAATATGAAGGGATGAATGAAATATAATGTTATTGTGTTTTTATCAAGCGAATAAGTTCAATTTCGAATCACAATTCACGTCGCGTCTTTTTGCTGAACTTGCCTCCCATGCAGAGCTTTGTTACCACAAAACCCGATGTGTCCCCAATTTTTTAAAAATTAGCCTATGCTGTCCCACAGCTGCTGGGCAAAGGCCTCCCCCAGAGTCCAAATACTTACTAAAATTATTATTTTTGCAAGCAACAGTACATAGCAGCTAGCTGTTACAATGTTGCTTTATTTTCTATATAAGTCAATGTAATTTTTTTCTCCCTAAAGCTACATTACTAAACATTCTCCCCTTTTTCTGTTCCTAAAATATGTTACAAGAGTAATTACCATTCGCCTGGAGTTTCCAGATGAA
Source organism: Plebejus argus (assembly GCA_905404155.3). NCBI lineage: Eukaryota > Metazoa > Arthropoda > Insecta > Lepidoptera > Lycaenidae > Plebejus > Plebejus argus. The sequence continues at coordinate 8,613,445 of FR989932.1, forward strand.
GTCCAGTCTGTATGTGCTCTCAGTCTGCTGGGAGTGCAGCATCAGAGCGACCAACGCGCCCAGGGAAATGACGATATTCGTCCATTGCTGATTCCAGTCCACCTCGCATTGATGCCTGGAGAAAAGTAAAAAATATATTTGAAACTTACTTACTTAAAAAATACAAATTGCAATATTATAATTTTTCTTTAAGTATGGGTATTCTTGTTTAGAAAAAAAACATTAATGTAATATTGTAATTATTGAACATGACGCGTTATAAGATACACGTCTTTTAAATGAGCTCTTCGAAACAGAACTTTCTTTAAAAAACACTAGAATTATACACATTGAATAGGGATGATGACAAGGTCAAAGATTAGCGAATTTTGTTAATAAAATAAAGAAATCACGGTGAAAAATAAGTGTGCCCAAAATTTCAGCTCGATAGCATTTATGTTTTTTTTGTTTCATGCCTTCAAAGTTGGATAATCAAGTCGATTTTTTTTTCAATTCTTAATGTTTGTATACCATTCGATAACTTATGCAATTAAAAGCAACTTTTGTTCTCTCCCGATGCGTACAAACTAAGAAAGAGTGACGTCAGTCTTTCGTATCACTTTGTATGGAGCGTTTTCGGGCAGGTCTATTTTATGAGATGTTTGAATTGTCATATCTCGGTGAATTTTTAAGCTATCAGAGTCATTCTTTCAGCGATGTTTCTATTTTTTTAAGGGGTTTTCAATTACCAATAAGAAAAAAAAATAGTCATCAAGCCTATTGGCGAACTCGAACCGCCCGCGGTGTTTGTTGGCTTACTTAGCTCATTTGAAAAAGCATCGCATCGTCTCGTCACGTTGCAATGTGGACTGAACCTAAAGCAGTTGTGATTTTCGTCAATTACATTATTAATTATATTAATTATAGTAGTAAAAACACTTAATTCAGATGCTTCGTTCTCGATAGTGGTGGGTCCTCGACGCTTTTTCGATTAACGAAACGAGACCGTTTATCGTTCATCGTCAAACTAGTCAATGACAAAACAGATTTTTTTTCAACTAGTTTTCATATTCGACGAACACTGAACTAAACAATAAACTATGACAAACAAAGTAGTTTTTTTGACTCAACGACTTTCAGCATTAACTGTTTTGACAAACTTGTTGCCGTTTTGCACTTCGACGCGATCATCAGTCGATGACGACGAACGACGAGACGGTTTAATCTGTGAGAGGTGGAAATGCACTTCCCTACCATAGTACTTACATACTTTTTTGCAGGCTTAGGACTGGCAGGCAGGCAGATTAATTACTGTAATTTTACATTTACTTAATTAATTTAAAATATCACCAGTCACCACCCATCCGTCGATCGCGTCGTCGCGTCGCGAAGTACGGTCTCTGTCAGAACTTACACACACCGTTCCAGCATGGTAACCGTTTACCGTTCACGCATAAACCAGTTTATCAGTAGACGCTAAACTAGTTTACCCGTTCATGACTAATAAACAGTTTAATAAAACGGTTCGTTCATTCAACGCCCATCCCTAGTTCTCGATTCTGTCGATGACTTTTTGTTACTGATAGCTAAATGACTTACTGATAGCTGTAGAAGTGGCCTTGGTAGAACAGATGCTTCTGTACGGTCAGGGTGATGTATGTCGCAGTGATGATGATGAAAATGATGGTCTTGATCATCGTGATGAGGATTTGGTGGACCGCGCACAGGCACATTACAATCAGGGTCAGCTGGAGATAGTACTGATGAAAGAAACACATAATATAATAATAATTATTAATAGCACTCTGTCAAAATGGAAAAGTTCTAGACAAAATATCCGGGATACTTTCCTAAAGCCAAAGGAACGGAATATTTGCCAATTCGACGTACACTTAATTTACGGATAATAAACGGTCAAGATTTTCTCATTGTAGATTTCTTTATAAAATAAACTTAAACTTAGTCTGATAAAAGTCGAGAAAGTGAGGTAGCAATTTCCGTGAATTATGTGTACTTAAGGCCGTCACAGACTTAGCTATCTACACTACTATTATAAAGAGGAAAGATTTGATTTTTTGTTTGTTTGTTTGTTTGTTTGTTTGTTTGTTTGAGTCGAATAGGCTCCGAAACTACTGGACCGATTTGAAAAATTCTTTTGCTATTGGAATCTCACATTATTTCTGCTGAACATAGGCTACATTTTATTTTGAAAAAAAGTAGGGTTCCGTAAGATATTTGAGTTTTTCGGACGCAAGGTGTAAAAAATCAGCTAGAAAAGTTACTTATTTTGCGTACGCTGCCTAAACTATAAAAGATAGAACCATAAAATGTTCTAAGTAATTGTAGATCTTATAAATATCTACAAAAAAGTCCGCGACACACTATACCTATCTATGTCGAGTGAGGCACAATAACCATTTATTTATTTAAAAATCCTGAATTTTTTTTGGACTAAATTTAAACGGATATATTTTACTCACGCTATTAATTCTTATCAAAATAAATTATTTTATCACTAAGTACAGTTTGTGTAGATAATATTTGGTCTTTAAATGATTAAAATTGGACGTTTGGTTTTGAAATTATGGCGAAATTAAAATATTACGATAGTGGGCGTCACCAAAGCGCGTGCGAGAGGAAGACAATATTCTGTTGTAGAAATGAAAATTCTGTACATAAAAGATATGAAATGACACCCGAAATTACACCTTTGTCACTACATCGCTATAGAAGCCAAAAATGTGGTTAGTTTTTTGTCTGTCTGTCTGTCTGTCACTCTTTCTGTCTGTCTGTATGTTTGTTCCAGCATCACACGAAAAATACTGATCCGATTTGAATGTGGTTTTCGCAGATATATTTATCTTCTTCCAACTTAACATCTGGTGTATAAAATTTTTTCCCCCCACCCCTCTAAGGGGACAAAAGAGGGGGTCAGATTTTGTATCAAACTTTTTTCTTTAACACGAAAACTACTGATCCAATTTGCATACGGTTTTCACAGATTTGCATACGGTTTTCACAGATATATTATATTTGTCTTCTTCCAACTCAACATCTGGTGTATAAAAATCCTCCCCCCCTCCCCTCTCAACCCTCTCTGGGGACCAAAGAGGGGTCAGATTTTGTATACAACTTTTTTCTTTAGTGGACTTACTTCATATTAGGTATTAACTGTGTTTTTCAACTTAACATCTGGTGTATGACCTTCCCCCCCCCACACCCTCTTAGGGGACAAAAGAGGGGGTAAAACATGTATCAACTGATGATAAAATATACTTTAAATGGCAAAACAACGTTTGCCGGGACAGCTAGTAATATAATATATAGATTTTGCTTGAAGAAAAAAATTGACTACTATTGATTCATTGGGATTTGGGACCTTGCCTTGACCTATTATACTATTATTATTGGCCAATAAATAATTTATACTTAGGTTGTTTCGTTGTTTGAACTCGTAAAGTGCGAATAATTGGGGTTTTTACCGTATATAAAATCAAAGCACAATACATAGTAATTCTGCGGGCCATTAAAATAAAATATAAGGATCAATACACAAATGGCCATTTGTCGATTTCTCGAAATCAATTTTCATCAGCTTCAGTTCATCATACTTGGAATGCTTTTAAAATATCTGTCAGAGCGTATTGAATATCAATTGGATTTAAAATAAGATTTATTTGAGACCACTTCACTAAACTCTTGTATGGGGGTGTGGATTGTTTATTAATTTTCTGAGCTGTAGTTGTTGCTGAATTGGCCTTAAAATATAGTGAAATGACATAGGAAAGACGTTCCATAAACGTTTTTTCGGAAGTTCTCAAGTGGCTTAGAACCAACTTGTTCAGGTTTTGAGGAAGATCGAGGTGGAGAGTTGGTATGCTCAGTCAGGCCGAAGCCCACTGACGTCATTTCTGACGTTGTATATTATATCTTGCAGTTCTCCGAAACTACGATAGTGCGATGCAAGATTGTTAGGCGAATTGTGGGTACCGCCACAACGTCTTCGGCTATAGTCTTTCGTGGTCGCGCTGAGTCGCGGTTGCGGGTTTTTTAGTGTTGTAACAGTAAATTGGTTGTTTAAGTTTGGTTTGGACATCCATTAGGATATTTCAAATTGGGGGGTTATTTTAATAGGAAAATAATAACATACCTCATTGATATCGTGTGGGCAGAAGAGATCACCAGCAACGACTGCCTCGTTGGACTGATTCGATTGTAGGTATAGTCCCTGGAATCATCGTAATGATTTTTTAAAAACAATTATTTTTTCGTTTAGGATTCACGTGTTTCAATACTTAATAGGGAGTTTCAGGAGATGGGCCGGATGGAAAGAGTAATATGCATATAATTTATCTAATATAATTATTAATCATGAATGCGATAGTACATCTATCTATATTCTGTGTTTACAGCTTCAATGCTGCCTCTGAACCAATTTGCGAGTTATGGAGATACTTTTTAGGGTTCCGTACCCAAAGGGACCCTATTACTAAGACTTCGTTGTCTGTCTGTCTGATGTCTGTCTGTCTGTCTGTCTGTCGCCAGGCTATAGCTTGACTTCTGAATTTTTCACAAATTCTGTATATCTGTTGCCGGTATAACAACAAATACTAAAAATAATATTAATATAATTTAAGGGGGGCTCCCATACAACAAACATGATTTTTTTAGCCTTTTTTGCTCGATATCAATAATGGCAACTGGTAGGCACTTGAAATTTTCACAAAGGCCTTAAATATATGTGTACTTTAATAATCAATAATAATATTTAAACAAAATAAAAATTTAAGGGGTCTCCCAATTCCCATACAAAAAACACAATTTTGGCCTATTTTTGCTCTATAACGGTACGGAACCCTTCGTGCGCGATTCCAACTCGCACTTAGCCGACTTTTTATACTTGATTTCTTTTTTTATCCACCATTTCGTCGACACATTGTATTAACTCTAATCAATTAATTACGGTGTCAAGGCGAAAGTGAACACGTAAAAAGTCGAGGACTAGCATTATGAATTTACGCGATTACGTAAAGGTGCCGACTGCCGGCGCTGTCTGTGCCTGTCAAGTTAACAGACTAATAAGTTTACGCTTTGTCTCATTCTGGGGACGAGCTTTGGAAATAACATGAAGTAAAATAGAATATATTTCAACCCAAAAAGGTTTTGTCACGGGTGAAGTTTTATTGAACATGGCATGTCACATTTTCCCCCTAAATTATATTGTAGATAGTTTGCTATTGTAACTGTATGAAAAACACCACGCCGCGCGAGCAGCTCTGCGGAATCGTCGGCTGAGCGAGTCAACCCAAAGGAATCCCCTATATCCCATGAGACATTCTTTGTATCTACAGATTGAGTTTGAAGAACAATGAGAGATACCAAAATATAATAATAAAAGATGATAATATAATATCGGCTTTATTTTGATAAAAACTTAATTGATAAATAATAATTTCAATTGCAAAGAAAAATAATATAGAATCTGTCGCTAATTTAATCATAAGTTAATCAGTGACGTCACACGAAAGTCTCTGCTTACTGGAGCCGCAATACTTATTGTGCGCCCCACTGCGTGATTGGACCTCGGTATTAGAGACAGGGTAAAATATATTACCTTACTCCGATTTATCTATGATTGAAGTCGGGTTGAGGACCGCTTTTACGGACAATCTGGCAGCCGGTATAGTAATTTGTCGTGCTCTATTTTTCTATACACATTACCTTTATGATATTTGATGTAGCTAGGAGTGGCTCCTTCAAATAAGTTTTAGGAAGCGAATTCACTCGTTCACTACAGTAAAATTATTTAAACACTTTATATTATATCAGTGATCGGTCACATTAGAATAGCGTCAAAGTATTTACTCCCATTAATTAATAACTTAAATGTTTATCGCGATACAAAACAAATTTATTTTCCATATCCTTAACTTTAAAAGAACAAAATGGCTAACAGAATAATTGAGGTGCGAATGATGATCCCCGATAAAATTTTTGGTTGTATTTGGAAAGGAGAATTAGTATTGAGAGCACTTAAAAGAACTCACCATAACAATTTCGATTTGTAGAATCACAGCAATTATTACAAGGATAGACATGATTTGCGCCAGAGTTCGGTTGTTGTGGGTGAACGTTGCAAGTCGCTTGATTCTTGGCCGAGTGTGCTAAATTAAAAACACACATTTACACATTTAAAAATAGAACATAACAAAATACACAATGAAAAAGAAATGTAGGTACAACACGCAGAAATTAACTTGGCATCTGCTTCTACTGCGTGACTGGTGAGACATGTTCAATACTCGAGGACGTGATATTTGGCTATTATATTAGTTGGAAAAAAATAATATAAAAAAATAATATCAATTGATCACTGAGTAAATGTAGCTTAAAGTTAAATAATTATTTACCCAACGCATGGACACCGCGAGCGGGAGGGGTAGTTGTGTGGTGTTTCTTTGGTAGCGCACGCCTCTGCACCGGCCGCATAGTATGCCTACTTGCGTATCCGCGCAATTTACTTAGTATCCATGATTAATTTATTTTTGGGATATTCGGAAAAAAATTAAGAACCTAATTTTATTACATAATTATAATGAGAATCGAGTACAGAGTACTCTCCATAAGTATCGGTATTGTCTCACCAGTCATGTTGTATAGATTTTGCTTAGAACGAAATAAGTAAATAACAGCTATTTAACCACTGCGTTTTATACAATAGCTGATATCAAGAAAAGCTAACAATTATTTTGTAGCTTTTTATACTAACCTTAAAGTTGATTGAGGCAACCAGGTAACTCACTAGGAAGATGACGAAGCCGCATACAAAAATAGTACCCACTGTATATGGTGTACTGAAATATGAAAATGACACATAATACTGGACTTCAAATAATACGTTCTTATTAGATAAAATCAATGTGCATAAGAACCGCTAAAGAGTTATTACCAAATAAACTAAAGAACGTTAAAAGGATATGAAAAAGACAGAGAAAATAGAAAATAGACGGATTACGTCGCCTTACGACCTAGACCATGCTACCAGCTGACGATGTGCCCGAAAAAAAGGAATACCTTTGAAAATACCTCTGCCCAATAGTGGTAATAAAAAAGTGAACTTACATTGTAAAGACTAGTAGTTGAATGATGACAATAAGGAAGTACACGATAAAGGTGCACATGAAGTACATCTTCAGCATTCGGTCTCTCTCCGCAATGTACTGTGGACAAACATACACGAATTATTATTACCATCGAAATATAGGTAAGTAGTATCGGAGAAGTTTGGTTTGAAATCTTTGGTTGATTCATAAGCAGATGACTGATGATGGGCCCACGTAATTCAGTCGTTTTATGTCAAATCCTATGTTCAAAATTATATTGACAAAATTCAGCCAAATGACATTCAATTAATTAGGTCTGTTCTGCCTATGAATCTATGAATCAATTTCTTCTATGGTTCATAAGTACTCTAGTGCATAAGGCCCTCTCTCTCTTTAGTTAAGGTTATTCTTAGGTTAATTCAAATAACATTTCAACTATAGCTAGCTAGCTCAAATATTCTAATAAGAATATTCAATCATAAGTAAAAACGTGTCGAAATGTGGCGAAAACAATTTAATAATTATTATTACAGACCTAAGGCAATAATCGTGAGAATACACTGAAATATTAATAAAGCTTCCCAATTTTACCGAATTGGGGCAACTTATGATAGAGTTATAAATATTATAGACATTTATCGATTAACGCCAAACTAATAATACTGACTTGTCTTGTCTCGTGAAAGTCGGAAAACTTTCATGGCTGTATCCAAGTTTTTGTTTGAGTTTTACTAATCAGTTTTGTACGATAAAATTTTAGTAAAATTCGCTTATTATTATAGTCGACCTAAGAAATTGTTGTTATAACCTTTTTTATTATTGTAATCTATCTATTGACTTAACAAGAGTAGCAGTGGTGGGAATGTGTGGGGAGACAATGCGCGTTTGAATCAAGAACCAATTGACTTATTGCTTTAAGTATAATTATATTATGATTATCAAGGTGCTGACTGTGGTTAATTAGTCAGATCATAAACTCGACGAAGAAAGTAAAAAAAAAATTGTTTGAAGAAATTTGTTACCTACTACTTATCAATTTATAACTTTATCCATTTTCCCCTCTCCACGGTTGTTAATTTCTCAAAGTTTTCATAAACAGATTACATTCACAATCTCCCTGTTTGAGAATAAAGAGTCTAATTTACTTTTTCAACTTTGTCAACCCTCCCTCGGAACCCAATTTTTCTTTTCAAATAACGGTAACTTTACGCGACAGTGAGTACAACGAATAAAACATTTAAACGATAAATTATGAATTCCAAAGGTACGCGCACACTTTTTATCGGGTCGCAGGCATCCCATTTTTTAGTTCGTACCGGTAAAGTGGGGCTATTTGGGACACATTTTACACTATTTTGGTTTATATTTCATTTATTTGTTCGGGTAGATTCTTGCAAAAATTACAAATGGATTACTGAGCGCGTGTTTTTTGCATATAAAGTTAGCATTTTGACATTTATATTATAGAGGCCAGTAAAAATAAATAAATAAACCTAGTCCCAAATATCGCTTGAATGGGGCTATTTGGGACAGCTTTCAGATTTCATAGATCATGGTTTTTAGCTAAATAACTGAATTAAACATATTAACGCTATTTGGGGTGCAAAAACATAAAATAAAATATGGATTTGAATTGAAACTACAATTAAATTTAGGATTTTTCGATAATAAAAGCACTTTTAAGAAAAAATAGATTTATTAGAGTTCCATAGATTACTTTTGAACAAATTTTCTTTTAAAAACAGATAAAAATGCGTAGTATGGGTCTACCAGAATCTGATGGCAAAAAGTACGTAAGTAAATGGACTCTAGCAATACCGGGAATTATTGGAACAAAACATTTTGATCCTTTTTTTCCTTTAGCGGCTGATACTGTGTTAAACATGCAAATACATAAATTCATCCAATGGTCAAGGATATTTTTTGAAAATCTGCTGTCGAAATTTGCCATCAGATTCTGGTAGACCTATAGAATCATTTAAATAAATGAACATTTAACCTTTCCATAAAAAATATAACAAAAAACATCCTAGAAAAAGATTTGGTTTTATTTGTACTTAGTTACATAAATTGTTTATCAAACGTAGCTCTATCTTAATTTCTATTAATATAATAATCTGCCTATATAATAAATCAACAATTTCTTACGTAACCCATTACCCAAATAACCCCCCACGATGCCGGAAAACTACTGATCCGATGGTGTATAAAAATCCAAACCAAGACCAAAGAGGGGTCAGATTTATCCGATTTGCATACGGTTTTTACAGATATATTTGTCTTCTTCCAACTCAACATCTGGTGTATAAAAATCCTTCCCCCCCCCCCCTCAACCCTCTCTGGGGACCAAAGAGGGGTCAGATTTTGTATACAAATTTTTTCTTTAATGGACTTACTTCATATTAGGTATTAACTGTGTTTTCCAACTTAACATCTGGTGTATAACATTCCCCCCGCCCCCACCACTCTTAGGGGACAAAAGAGAGGATACAATATTTGTATCAACTGATGATGTAGAAAATATACTTTAAATGGCAAAACAACATTTGCCGGGACAGCTAGTAATATAATATTCTTGGTAAATACCGTTAACCCTAGGTAATATTTTAGGTTTTCAATTAATTACTTTAGATACCTGCGCGATACATTTCAAATTGCTCGAACTAGAACAATTCCAACTTGTATTAGTTCTAGTTGATCGTGTTGACAATACTTCGCTCTGATTGTCTCGTGCAGAAACTATTGCAACAATTGAATTATTAGAAATGTCTTGTTAGTCCCTCAAAGCAAGTAACAAAGGCTAACGAAGACATAGATGGATGGAATTTATAGTTCTAGATGTGGCTCGCAATTCCGTTGCGCTAAAATACTTAAATCGCAAGGCGACTATCATGTATGTCTGACATTTTCATTCATTTTCCACTATTACCATATAAAGACGAACGAAAGTTTTTTTTTGGAAAAAAGTCGGTCTAGTTTGGTCTTATCACAAGAAAATTACGAGTTATTAAATGACGCCCGCAACCATGGGCGCCAGCAGGGGGCTGCCAGGTGGTGCACTTGCATCTTGCATCACTTGAATTATTGAAATAAAAAGTTGTGTTGAACATGTTGTAAGTTGTAACCCTACTACCATGCCGCGGCCGTACAATTAAGGACGCTATTACAAATATCAGTGATTTTCCGGTACCATTTTAAAGAATTAGGAGTCAAACTGCGAGGATATTTTGGTTTCAAATGAAAGATAATATGTTCATCTCCACGACTGTACCATAAAAATTCTATAGCCGCATACAAAATTTTCACATAAAATACGTTTTAACCATCACAATAATCGCAAAATATGAAAAAAATGGGGTCTGATTAGGTACCTTAATATCTAAATACACTGAACTGAGGAAAATAAATATACAAAAAAAATGTTTGCTTATTTAGTCCTCTATAAAGTCCGCAAAAAATGTATATAAAAATAAACAACTTTTCCAGTTATAAGAAAAATAAGAAAATTTCTCAAATTTTTTCATACATTTTCGCCATATCAAAAACGCGGCGAGCATCGTAACCGCCACTGTAGAAGGCGCGCTAATATGAATCTTATTTTAATGTCAACGTCGATATTCGTACTGATAGACATCCGACCTGCTAATTCTCCGGTTGGAGCATCCTTAAGATAGTTCGTAATGTTTCGGCACTAAATCTATTCTGTTAACGTTAATAGACAATCACTGTTGTGTAATATTATGTTGTTCGTGAAAAGTAAAAAAAAAAGAAAAAAAAATCTGCACCTCTTGGAAATTATTTCCGCCGGCGCGGCGCCTATGCCTGCAACTCCGTTGCACCAAAATTTGTTTATGGCACGGGAACCGTACATCTTCCGTTTTAAAAAGTATCCTATGTCCTTTCTCGAAACTCAAGTTACCTCCATATCAATTTATAGCGATATCGGCTCAGCTGTATGGGCGTAAAGAGCTAATACTTAATAGACAGACACAGTTTTTTTATTTATGTACAATAATATTACCATGGATTTAATAATTAGGTTCTTGTTTCGTTAACAAGACGTATGGTGCAAAGACTGACAAAAATAATAATAGCCCTTCTTTTTGGAACAAATTAAGACAAAATGAAACTGAAGTTAATTTGCAACTCTTAACATGTTATTATTATATATATATATACATAATACAAAAAACATAATATTGAATATATTAATACAATATATTATATTGTATAAACTGGTAAAACAAAACATTCAATATTATGTTTTACCCAGGTGTAGTTTGCATGGTCGGGTCGTTATTATTTTGCCCTTTGATTGTTGCTTCTATTATTATAACTGTGGGTGGAATAGGCCAACTAGTTGCGCCGACATCGACAACCCGAGTTAAATTAAAGTGCGACAAGGCTTTAAATCATTGATTTTCAAACTAGGGGGCGCGCCCCACTAGGGGGGCGCGAAGACATGATGAGGGGGGCGCGGGCGCCAGTGGTGGTTTTACTCCAGAGTCCAGACGCCCGCGCATTCCCGCGACGTACGCGAATTGGAAATCTTGTCAAAAACATGCAAGCTCATCCGTCACATTGATTCTTCTTAAGAGGGCGACTAACCCAAAAAATCAAACATTGTCCTTCTCAATAACTCGATAAATATACAACATTTTAAAAATCCGCTAGGTCGGTTTCTCAATGATAGAATTTTTACTATGTGTTAAAATATTAACTGAGTTTAATGCACGGTTATGGCAATGTATGAAAAATTCGTGAAAATTAGATGCATCTTTGCGAATTGCGATTTTTTCTATCGAAAAAATTTTATGAAATCGTTTTTTTGCTCACATCGGATTCTTGGAAATATAATGTAGTATTTAGTTTTAGAAAATGAAACAATTCGGAGCTTGATTTCAAGTATAACAAATAATTATAAAATCGTCAATTTTGGGTTAGAAGTATGTAAAAACATATTTTTATAATGAAACATCTGAAAATGTATTTTTGGTCTTTATTATTTTATTTTACAATAGCTTGGCGAGCCCACTTGCTACTACTTGCTGGGCCCTGGGCCGAAGGGAGGCGTAAGCACTAAGCATGTTCATTAGGGAGGCGTGATACATATAAGTTTGGGAACCTCTGCTTTAAATGAACGTGTAGTGGGCGGGGACGCCCTTTGATTGTTCCATATTTTAATCTTTAAAACTACGCAACGGATTTTGATGCGGTTTTCTTTAATAGAGTGATTAAAGAGGAAGGTTTATAAGTATAATAACATTAATGAAATAGTGGAATCAAATTCTGTTATTTTTGGGGTTTCTAATGTGATGTCGTAAATAATTTAAATTTTTTCTGCTTACATTGTAAACGCAGGCTGAACCCTACGAGATTTATCAAAATAATGTACCAAGTATTGTACACTATGAAAAGATCTACAGAAAACTTCGCGATGGTATATTATATTGTCTATCTCTTAATATGGATATCACACAATAACATTTTTTATCATATTTTACTTTTAACTTCAAAGCACTTCAAATACTTAGTGGCTAATTTTCGAAGCGATTTTAACCAATACGGCATTAATCCTTATTCAATTAAATACTTTAAAATATACATTATTGACTATAGATATGTATATTATGACCCTTTACAGCATAATATGATTTAAATGCATATTTTCGAAGATATTACAGGTTTAAAATTTGCGGGACGTAGCTTTTGCGGCGGTACCGACCAATACGGGCCACGGGTGGTCGTAATGAATATAAATTAAAACTACTGAATCGATTTTAATGATTTTTTCAGTGAGTGACATAGGCTATGTATTTTATACCCGTGCGAAGCCGGGGCGGGTAACTAGTATAATATAATTTATGGGTTATTTTTTTCTCATTTTCGATAGCTGCAGTGCTACTGAGTACTGTTATAACTTCTGACAGAAACAGAGGGGTGATAATATAATATACAAGACGTTAGTGTAAGCACCGTTATCCTTGAAACCATCAAATGAGCCCGGCAAAATGAACAACTTTTTCTATGAGAAAAATGCCGGGTAATCAAAAAAATCCGTCTTCATACCCATACAAATTGCCGACCCGGGCACCCGTAAAGGTATGAACATGGAATTTTTTTTGAGTTCCCAGCATTGTTCTCATAGAAAAAGTTGTTCGTTTTGACGGGCTCATTTGATGGTTTCAAGGATAACGGTGTTTTTTTTACGTGGAGTTATAATGCTGTGATGCATTCCGCAGGGGATGGGGACTCCCACTGCGGATATGTGGGACTCGCCGCGGCGAAGATGGTGTGTGCTGCGGCCCAACCCACTAAAACTCTACGGTGCTCCTAGCCACCGCTTCCTGACGAAGTCGCGGGAACTGTACGACACCACAACTTCATCAGCGGACGTCTGCTTAACGGTGTTTACACTAACACACTGTATATTAATGTATCGTGTATATTGCCGTGGCATCGTAGCATTCAGTCGGGTTCAGGGGAAGGATTTTAATTTATATCTTTTTGCTTTAATGATGGATTTTAGTAGTACCTACATAGTTTATTATCAATAGATAGCTCACTACTGTAAAACTTGGGATTTTTCTGGTTGTTGAAAAACCGTAGTTACTTCGACTTCTAACATTCTAACACCTGACCCCCATTATAATATTTGCTTTTAGTGAAAGTTTATTCATGTCTCTTTTTAGGGTTCCGTACCCCAATACTTTGTTGTCTGTAAGTCTGTCAACAAAGTGAGTACGGAATGTCTGTCTGGACTCTGGAGATACCAGGCTGTATCTCAAGAACCGCTATAGTAAAACTTCTGAAATTTTCACAGATTGTGATTATTATTATTATTATTTCTGTTTCCTCTAAAAACAGAATAAAATTAATATTTTAGGGGGGCTCCCATACAACAAAAAAACATAATTTATTGGCCAATTTTTGCTCTCTAACGGTACGGAACCGCGCGAGTCCGACTCGCACTTGGCTTACTTAATTCATAAGTCTCACCTTGCGCTCCAAGTTGGTGTCCCTGAAGGTGAGGGTGAAGGGCCGGCAATGTTCAGCTCGGAGGCGGTCGATGGAGCGCGCGTCGATCGCCTTCATCAGGTATTCGTTGACCTCATCCTCAGGTTTCTTGTTCTCATTGGTGTTGTCTGAACCGATCCTGGAAGCAGGTGATGGTGTTAGGAAGAGTGGCTCTGAAAGTATTGGGTTAAGCTACAACAACCACAGTTTTTGGAAAGAAGTTACGCGCGTTAAGGGCCCGGGTTACCCTCGGAATTTTCATACATTCTTAATACCAAAATCATTTTCTCATACGGAAATATTTAACATGTTTGAGTTATTTTTCAGATTAAGATAGTAATTACCTAGGGTCCTGAACAAATTTTTTTTACAAAATTTTTAAATACTAAAAAAAAATTTTTGTGTTTAAATATTTTTTAGTAAATTTACTACTAAATATTAAAACACCAAAAAATAGACAAAAACACTAAAAAATATATAAATAAATAGTAAATTTACTACAAAATATTTAAATAATAAAAAATATTTTTTAAAGTTTAAATATTTTGTAGTAAATTTACTATTTATTTATATATTTTTTAGTGTTTTTGTCTATTTTTTGGTGTTAAAATATTTAGTAGTAAATTTACTAAAAAATATTTAAACACAAAATTTTTTTTTTAGTTTTTAAATATTTTGTAAAAAAAATTTGTTCAGGACCCTAGGTAATTACTATCTTAAGCTGAAAAATAACTCAAACATGTTAAATATTTTCGCATGAGAAAATGATTTTGGTATTAAGAATGTATGAAAATTTCGAGGGTAACCCGGGCCCTTAAGGGGCATAGACTTATTTTAGAACCTGCGAAGTAGGGGCAGAAGGCGTTGATGTGGCGATGACGTCAACTGGCGGGAAATTTAAAACTTCGGTCCATCCGGGTGTCCCTTGACACCTCTCATGTTTTTATTTTTACTGGAGATCGCCCAGTGGTCGAAATTGACCTTAGTTTCAACGACAGTAGGACTACTACATTTAATTTGTAAAAAAAATATTGACTTTATAATTAATTCATGAAGCCCCAAGCGGTCGCATGCGACCGTGATAACAATAGATAAGTTGTTTTTCTCACGATCAACGGGTATTTTTTTTCTACTCTCGTCTCTGGGGCGGTGTAAGCATTGTCTGATAGTATCTAAGATTCGCGTCATAGTGTATTTATTCTTTGTCTAAGATTCAATAAAATAAGTGCCAAGTGCGAGTCGGACTCGCGCACGAAGGGTTCCGTACCATTATAGAGCAACATTAGGCCATAAATTGTGTTTTTTGTATGGGAGCCCCCCTTAATTTTTTATTTTATTTTAATATTATTATTAAATATGAAAGTACACATATAACTAAGGATTTTGTATAAAATTCAAGTACGTAACTGTTGCCATTTTTGATATAGAGCAAAAAAGGCCAAAAAATCACGTTTTTTGTGTGGGAGCCCCTCTTAAATATTAAATTTATTTTGTTTTTAGTATTTGTTGTTATAGCGGCAACAGATATACGTAATCTGTGAAAATTTCAAATCTCTAGCTATTACCGTTCTTGAGTTACAGCCTGGAGACAGACAGACAGACAGACAGACAGACAGACAGACAGACAGACGGACAGACAACGAAGTCTTAGTAATAGGGTCCCGTTTGTACTCTTTGGGTACGGAACCCTAAAAAACTGTAATAAATGTTCAATTTGTCAACTTGTTGTCACTTGTCAACAGACTTCAACCATAAATTAATATAAAAGAGTATAATAGGCTTGATGACTATTTTTTTTTTCTTATCGGTAATTGAAAGACCCTTAAAAAATAGAAACATCGCTGAAAGAATGACTGTGATAGCTTGAAAATTCACTGAGATATGACAATTCAAACATCTCATAAAATAGACCTGCCCGAAAACGCTCCATACATGCTACGAAAGACTGACGTCACTCTTTCTTAGTTTGTACGCATCGGGAGAGAACTTTGTTCGATAGGTATATTAAATATTGCGTTTATGAAAGTGGTTTCATAACAAAAGTTGCTTTTAATTGCATAAGTTATCGAATGGTATACAAATATTAAGAAATTTAATTGAAAAAAAAAATCGACTTGATTATCCAACTTTGAAGGCTCATAACAAAAAAAATACAAATGCTATCGAGCTGAAATTTTGGGAACACTTATTTTTACCGTGATTTCTTTATTTTATTAACAAAATTCGCTAATCTTTGACCTTGTCATCATCCCTATTCGTATGTATAGGTTTGTCACTCAAAAATCTGCCATCTTCTTGAGTGTGCATATTGTAGTGTGTGTAATGTTTTATTTGTTAAAAAAATGTATGATAAAAGCATATTTTCAAAAAGAGAGTTTCATGACGTGGTAGACATAACCACTATGGAGAAGGCGCTGGTAGGAATGCCGTTTGACGACAGAGAGACACTACAATATCCAGCAGTAGCTCTGAAAGTGACGAAGACGCCGTAAATACCGATTATGCGACTCATATTACCTACCTATACATTTTATTTACAAAATCTTCTAATAAATATCTAAAAGGTACTGATTATTCTTACAAAACAATAACATTTCCTTAAAAATATGTACAAAAAGATTGTATTCAAAATTAGCAGTAAATACACAATACCGACAATTCACAGTAGAGTAACTTGGAATAAAACTGTTCTTCTTCTTAAAAAATAGCCTCTCATAAAGAATAGCCAGTTTCGTGCAACACAGACACAAAAGCGCGCACCACATAATTTATTGTTCTTCAAAGTTATCTGGAAAGCTTGTGTACGTCATACTTGTAACCAGGTGTAACCGATGAAGTCTCGGGTCTAGTGTAATAATGGTGTACTGTAAATAGTTATAATATGGCGAAGAAGGGAGTAAAATCGAGTACTGTATAAATGATAAGCCCCTTTTCGAGTTAATTAAACTTTGCACTTCAGATTATTTGATTTGTTGATGGTTTCTTATTATTTAACGAGCGTTTAACAGTGGGTTTATAACGCTTAAGCCCGTAAATCAAGTACATCATCAATTGGAAGTGGCCGTTTATTTTGTTTTTAATTATACAAAATTGGTCAGATAAACATTTTTGTTTGTGCGCAGAATTCATTTGTTTATATTCGCAATCGTAATTTGACACTTAAATAACTTGATTGCGGATATCTGATGTCTCCCGCCACTACGCTTAGTTAAAACTTGTGTATCACGACTCACGAGTCACGACTCACGAGAGATCTCTACTTTTTTCCCGACAAAACCAGGAGCAAGGACAAAACCAGATGCGGACCAAGTCCGCGCACGGATGACAAGTGACATCAAATGACAGGAAATACAAGACAATTTCCATACAAGTTTCAGATCAAGTGCACTAGCATGGGTCTTAATTTCATAAAACGTATGAAAATGCGGCCCGCCCCTCAGCGCCCCGTCATAATGTGTGCGTAGATGAACACTTACTTGGAGGAATGTTTGCCGTGCTGCGAGCCGTGCCCCATCACGCGCATCTCCTTCGACACGTTGCCGTTGATGGAGAAACTGTGCTGGGGCTTCTTATCCTGAATCATGAAAAAAATGAAAAATATATTAGACAATAATAATATATAAATATATTATTAATTTTACTTGTTACTAAAAATTATTATGTATGTAAGAAAATCTTGGAATCTTAATTTGACCCACTTCCCGGTCCTCGATTAAGATGAAATTTTGCACACGCTCTGAGCTGATGACAATACATGACTAGCTAAGAAAATATGTCATTACAAATCCAATATGGCGGCTTCCCCAAGATTTCGGACAGGCTATTTGAAACGCACCCCCATGATATGGGTATCAAATGAAAGGGTTTGCTGTCAGGAATTCGAAAAAAATAGTCACGTGACTTAATTCCAACATGGCGGACATCCAAGATGGCGAATTGGCTTAGTGCGTGCTAAAAGCGTGTTTTTTAGTTTTTACTATTAATAATTATTATTCCTATTGAAGACATTTTTATAACAATTAGTTTAACCATGTTATTATATCTACTGTAAAAGACCTACATACTGGTGACATAAAATAATGCAATTATTCTTTTGTCGCAAAAAATTTTAATTATATGGCTAAACCAGAGTTAGTGAAGCTATTTCATAAGCCAGTAAATTATTCAACCTGTGGTACGTGTACTATTATCTATTCTGTGCCTGTGGATTGAATCCCCTAGGGGGTCGCGAAGCTTCTGTAGAGGGGTCGTCAGAGGTTGAGAGAGAATTTTTTCAGTAAAAAACAATAAAGATTTAAAAGATTTAGAAAGGCGTAACAAAACAAAGTGATAACTCTTTAGGGTGAGGCAAAATGGCAAAAGCAAAATTTTAAGCTGTTGCATAAATTTTATTGCGGTTTCTGAGCGCGGCGGCTGGATCAAGAAAATTTCTCGATACTCGATTTAGTTAAGTAGTTTTTTTTTAATATTAGACTATCTCAGCACGAAATAGAAAAGGTCTTAATACGAGGGTATCCGGTATGATCATCTACAGGCTTAAGAAGATACCCCAAGGTCAAGAGAAATGAAAAAAATACTCGTAATATCTATTGCTGTCTCCCTTACCTCAAGCCTATACCGCAGAGCGCGATAGGGACAACTGCAGAAAATCAACGATTCGTTGTCCCCTGATTCATTCTCCAAAAATTAACCGATTTCAGTACTTTTTTCATTAAAGATTGATTGAGCTGTGTTCCTGTTTCTTTTTTTTTTTGTATAAGTAATCTAGCCAAATCTATTTTCTGGATGTTTGAACACAGCGGAAAATCTGGCCATTTTTTGGGTTTTTGAACGTTCATATCTTTTTTAATAGCTAAATTATGAAAAAAGAAAACATAGAGACATTGTATTAGTGGCCATAGATATTCAGGAAAAAAATTATAACTCTACCGCACTGATCTCTATTTTATAAGTACGCTGGATTGCTGATACAGACCTGCTTTTTGTGCCTATTTGAAGCGGAATCAGCGCCCCCATTATTCGGGTAGAGAACTAAATTTGACGTAACCACAACCAATAACAACAGGTTGTCATCACTATAGTATTAGTTCGAAATACTCTCACTACTGCAGCTATCAGCGCCAATATGGCGGCTTTCAAACGTCATTTTTACGTCAGATTTAGTTCTCTACCCGAATAATAGGGGCGCTGATTCCGCTTCAAATAGGCACAAAAAATAGCTGTCATTTCAAAGGCTATCAGCAATCCAGCGTACTTGTATAGAGATCAGTGCTCTACCGGCATTATCCAGGGAGGAAACAGGGGACAACGTTTGCATGGAAAAATGACTGTGTGAACTCCTCTTAATATGCGCCAGAGTCCCGTGCAATTAACAAAAAAAAATACGCAACATTTGTACTATGGTAAGCATACATTAAAATGCAAAGAGGGAAAGAAGGATATAAGGATTAAGGATTCGTAATACTTAGGAAATGTATTAAAAAAACTGTGATGATGTTAATGTTCTAATTCGCTAATTATAATATTATCTTACCATCATTATTCATTATTATAAAGATGTATGCAGCTAAATAGTTATACAATGTTAATTTTCGCTGGATATACAAGGAGAAAAAAATCTCATTTCTTAATGCTGCAGACTATTCAAAAATAATATTAACGATAATAGAACATTGAAATAAAGTGGAGTATCGTGGATCGAACTTCTTTTGATAGACTACATTTTATGATTCAATTATATTTTGTCGGTTAAATTTTATTTTTATTATCTTCACAATTTTGTTTTACGTGACCGTAATACTTTTCCGATTTCATTACAGTTTACGGCTGTTTAAAAGTCTATTTCCTTTACACGTAAAAGTAACAGCGATACTATGGCCGGTATAAATAGTCAGTACTCAAGATGCATCTCGGTCTCAAGACACGGTTCAGGCTCTGTCAAAATTTGGACCAATCACAGAGCCGAACCGCGTCTTGAGACCGAGTCGCATCTTAAGTACTGACTATTTATACGGGCCTATCTGTGTTTATAGCTTATTGTTTTTATACAATCTTAAATTTAATGGCAGGTAATATTATATTATGAGTAACAGAAACCTGACCAAATAAGCACTACCATAATAATATGATTTCTAGGCAGATGGCGGACCTAAGTAATTTGGTCGCGTTAAGTCAAACCCATCAGACCGATCACAGCTAACATTTGATTGACATAAGCCGACCAAACCACGTAGGACTGTCAACTGCCTAGGACTCTGATAGTATCAAAACTCTCATACTTACCACTCGGCTGGTGTCATCTGGGACAATGAGGTAGGTCTCGATATTGTGGTCCTTCAGATACGCGTTTCGTTGACCACCGTTACCAGGCTCCACCTTGTAGTCATTGCCCAGACAATTCAGCGTCTCCTTCGTGATGTGGACACGTCTACGAAAGATAAATGAACATTAGAAAAAAACCCTGACATTTTTTTCCCACTTTTTAATTATTTATTAAAAATTAACACAATTTTTAAACTGCCTATGCGATGGCAAACATAAGAATATTGTCTCAAAGCACTCTCACAATATATATTATTAAGTCGCCTTTAATCATCATACAACAAAATTGAAATTATCTTCTTCAGTTCGGAAGCTACGATATACACAAATGGATATTGGACACTGGAGTCTGGACAGTCACACCCACATACAGACATACACAAACAGAGAGAAGTAAAAGTTAGATAACCCCAGCACAAATACTTTCATAATCGGGGTTTAAGAAAACTTAGAATCGATTCTCTAAGAACACAATTTATTAAGTTGCAACTCGAGCACTGCGAGCAATGTTAAATTCAATAAAACTAAAACGTTGAAAACATCTTGAAACTTGTGTACTTGATGAAACGGAAAAGTAACTTCTTATAAATGTAGCGACGATGATGAAGAATATTAAGGTCTGATCCACGCCGAAAATAGATGCGTCAATTGATATTGTCCATTATTTAGCAATGCAAATTTTATGATATATGATAAATATATAATAAATAATAATATTTGTGATTTTGGAGAATGATTGAGGATCGTCTCGCGGCGCCCCTTTTGCCTTTCCACGGCACACCAGGGCACCAAGGCGCACACTTTGGGAACCCCTGGGTTGTTGGGTAAAAAAAACTGATCCAAGCTTACCCAGCCACGCCCCCGCTCTCCATGTAGTTGGCGAGGGTGACGTCATTGGACCACACATCGAACTGCCACTTCCTGAGGCCGAGGACGACGCAGTGCACCCGCCCAGTGTGGATGCCGACGCGCATGTTCACATTCACTGCCATCACCTCGCGTACCAGGCTGAAATACACAATATATTTAATTTTGTTAAAATAATGACAGTTCTTCTCGCCGGGTTAGTTCCCGAACCGGTGGTAGGCACCTTAGAATGATACGTTCGGAATTTTTTTGTAAAAAAATTACTCTGAATAAAAATTATTTTGATTATGATTTTTATTAGGGTTCCGTACCCAAAGGGTAAAAACGGGACCCTATTACTAACACTTCGATGTCTGTCCGTCTGTATGTCTGTCTCCAGGCTGTAACTCAAGGACCGCTATAAGTAGCTAGAATTTTCACAGGTGCCGCTATAACAACAAATACTAAAAACAAAATAAAGTTAATATTTAAGGGCCCTCCCGTACAACAAACGTTATTTTTTGGTCTTTTTGGCTCGTAATCCATAATGGCAACATATAGACGCTTGAAATTTTCACAAAATCCTCAATTATAATTATGTGCACTTTAATATTAAATAATAAAATTAAAATAAAATAAATAATTAAGGGGGATTCCCATACAAAAAACATATTTTTTACTTATCATTGCTCTATAATGATACGGAACCCTTCGTGCGTGAGTCCAACTCGCACTTGGCTGAGTTTTTATTTTGACAAAACGAATGCATAATATTATGCCATTTTCATGTACCCAATATTATTTCCACAACTAACACAAATCTCGTGATACATTTCACAAGGCTATTGAACTCCGATAATATTTTTAATATGAATGATCTGATGCAAATAATATTTAATATAATAATATGAATTGTTTATAGTATTAATAATTGTAAATTATATATAGATAATAATAATTAATAACTAACGCCGCGAACGCGTAGCATGCTACGGCAGAGTGATGGTAATATCTCGTAGCTTGCTACGATCCGCTACGGGACTACGAAAAATCTTTGTATTATATTAATATTATTGATGCATATTTTCTGATGCATATGAATTTGACAGATTTCAACTGCGGACGTCTTGTCTTGAAATCTGTCAATTCCATACAAAAGAAATGCGTCTACGCGTTTCGTTGCCAACTGAATTGACCCTAACCAGCTGTAGAGATAGACCTAGAATTAATGTAACATTGCGTCTTCTTCCTCCATTTTTGTCGAATAACCTTAACTTGTGACGGCTCAAACTGAAAGTTTCAATTCGAAAACGGTAGTAATGGATTATGCACAGAAAATTAAATACTCAAAAGAATTAATTACGTACCTAACACAAAGTCAAAACCTAGGACAACTTTGCAATCTGAGGTCACAGATTGCAAATTTATCTTTGTTTTCGCAATTACTTTAGCCAAGTTTGGATAAAATATCAGTTTTCATATCGATCTAATTTAGAATGGAATGCCGAAAAGGATAATGGGGTAGGGACCGGGGAAGATACATTTATATTGAAAACAAAGTCGCACAAATTCTACCTTTGTATCATTATTGAGATATGCCAGCTTAGATATCAAAGAAGCGACACATCACAGAATATGCTTTAATTTAATATTTAAGGTTAGTGGATATTGTTTCAATAGAACGAAAGCACTTAAAGCGGGCGCAATATAATAGGTATTCAATATTTCCTGTAAATAAACACAGAAACTGTTCAAACTTGCTCAACTTCAAACGGAGAGCCGAACCCGGGGTGTAAATAAACAAACAATAAACATCGTTCAAAATTTCAATATTTATTGCATCTTCTTACTTATTCGGATATTTCATAAAATTTATTCGGACATTTCATGAAATATTTACTCGCCCGATGGATTTTCGTCTCGTAAAAATTTTATGTTCCAATATCAATTTTCAGTTGCACATGTTTATGGGAGTAAATTAAAATATCTGTTAGGTTCGTCAGCCAATTTTGTATTTATTTTTATTCGTAAGTTTTTCAGTTATTTTTATTGAAACTCATTCCTATTTGTTACCTACTATTACCTAAATGAAAATATGAGTTATGACCTTTTTGTTCTGAATATTGAGTAAAATTTAATGAGTACTTAATCTCTTACTCAACAAGCCCTGAGCAATTAATTTTAGGGTAGGCAAATATGTAGTGTGTCACAATTCACAACTCACAAGCGATGCGGGGCGTACCTACTTAATACTTACTACTATTATTAATACTAGCGACCCGCCCCGGCTTCGCACGGGTGCAATGCTGATACTAAATACACTACAGAAAAACTGTGAACGTTGTATATAATTATTATTTTTAACAAAAAATTAATTTGAAGACGGTACCAGCTATAAGTATGCTGAGTTGTATGACAAAATATTTTTAATATTTAAGACTGGTACCGACTTCAAAATAATGTAGATTGTGTACAGAAATAGTTGAGGTTTAGGAGAATTATGCATAAGGCACTTTAAAGAGTAAGAATTATTTAACACTTTTTTGTTTATTATAAATTATTACTGTTTTTACCCTGGAAGTCGGTTTTAATTTTTTGTTAAAAATAATAATTTCACTCTTTTAAGTGATTTATAAGCTGGTTTTCTGCACAGACTAATATGTGTTATGCTTAGTTACTTTGGATCCAGGATACACTTTCATGATATTATGAGAACTCATTGTCTGATATCACTACTTCAGAATTGCTTACTTAACTCCAAGCATATACCACTGTATACCTAATGTATATGCTTGGCGTTAATCAAGCAATAATAAAATTAATGTTTATACGCCTGTCTTTAAAGGCTCTAAAGTTCTGTTCAGTGACTTTCTATCATTACACTCATGGAAACAACTCAACATTACTAGATGACGCCCGCAACTTCGTTGCGCCAAAATTCGTTTATCGCGCGGAAACTTAAAATTTTTCCGGGATAAAAATATCCTATCCTATGTCCTTTCTAGGGACTCAAAGTATCTCCGTGCCAAATTTCAGCAAAATCGGTTCAGCTGTTCGAGCGTGAAGAGGTAACAAACGGACAGACTGATAGACAGACAGACAGACACACTTTCGCATTTATAATATTTGTATGGATGCTCAAACATAACTAAAATCGTCCTTATAAATTTTAAGAATAACTTTCCTCATAGATCTTATGATCAAGTTGCTAACTCGGTAACCTAAACACCAAGGTCGAGTCATTTACATTGAAATAACATTATAATTTTTTAAATCGTTCGACAAATTCGGGCTTTGTTCTTAAAGACGATTAAAAGTAACAATAATAGGGTTATAATTAGATAACTCATGGTGTGGTGACTGGTAGTAGTGATGATGATGATGAATATAACTTGTGTAGTAGCATATGCTTTCAGTTCTTAAACCAACTCCGAAACCCCCAAACTTGTATATATAAGGAATCCGGAGTTCTCTTAGCACCTTCGGAACCATTGTATAACTAATTTTAAAATCTTGCTTTTTGGTAGCACATGCTTAGGATACTTCTCATAAAATCGAAATCATTATATTATGTTTCCATATAAATTTGGAGGAGTTCCCTCGATTACTCACGGATGTATGGTGGAATGGTGGTGATGATGATGATGATTAATTAAATTTGCATAGTAGTATATGCTTTCAGTTCTTAAGACAATGCCGAAACCCGCAAACATGTATCTATAAGGAGTAAGGAGTTCTGTTCACCACCTTCGAACCATGGTAAATCCTGGTGCAAAATCTTACTTTTTGGTAACATATGCCTGGAATACTTCATATGACACCAAAAAAAAACATATGTTTCCATTTGAATTTTGAGGAGTTCCCTCGATTACTCATGGATCCCATCATCAGATCACCACTTTTGACAAAATGGGACCAAATTGGAGTGGAACCTAATATAACAAAAGAAAAATTTTGAAAATCGGTTCATAAACGGCGGAGTAATTGTTGAACATACATAAAAAAAAAATATCCACAGACGAACGTATAACCTCCTCGTTTTTGGAAGTCGGTTAAAAACATAGCGGCCCGCTCCGGTTTCGCACGGGTATAAAATATATAGCCTACGTGATTAAAATCGATTCAGTAGTTTTGATAAATTGCAATCCATAATTAATTATGGTTTTATTTAATCTAATCTTATCTCACCTTATGTAGGTACTTATAATTATTACTTTAAGTGCGATTTAAAAATTAACCTTAGAATAGAATATCACTACATAGTATAAAACAAAGTCGCTTTCTCTGTCCCTATGTCTCTTTGTATGCTTAAATCTTTTTGAAACTACGCAACGGATTTTGATGCGGTTTTTTTTAATAGATAGAGTGATTCAAGAGGAAGGTTTATATGTATAATAACATTCATTAAATAGTGGAGTAGTACTGTTATTTTTGAGGTTTCTAATGTGATGTCGTAAATAATTACATTTTTTCCGCTTACATTGCAAACGCAGGCTGAACCCTACGAGTTTTATCAAAATAATGTACTAAGTATTGTACACATTGAAAAGGTCTACAGAAAAGTCCGTGATGGTATATGTCTATCTCTTATGGATAACCCACAATAACTTTTTTTTGTCATTTATTTTTTACGACTAATAATGGTTAATTTTCGAAGCGATTTTAACCAATACAGCATTAATCCTTAACCAATTAAATACCTTGAATACATTGTTCATTTAATATAGATCTATATGGCCCTACACCGTATGATTTAAGTGAATGTTTTCGAAGATATTACAGATTTAAAAATTGCGGGACGTAGCGTTTGCGGCGGTACCGGCCGGCCGCCCGGTGCGGCAAGAGCGTGCCTATAAATAGCGCGTCTGAGGCCGCGGTTTTCCCTATAGCACTTTGAATTTAGCAGCGATCGGACGCGTTTATTATAAAAACGTGCTTTTCAGCGCGACAACGTATCAGTAATTATAAGTAAGTTACGATAAATAATTGTATGATAGTAGTTTTAAAATATAAATTATATTCTATTCTAAGGTTAATTTTTAAATCGCACTTATAGTAATTATAAGTACCTACATAAGGTGAGATAAGATTAGATTAAATAAAACCATAATTTATGGATTGCAATTTATCAAAACTACTGAATCGATTTTAATCACGTAGGCTATATATTTTATACCCGTGCGAAACCGGAGCGGGCCGCTATGTTTTTATATACAACGTTCACAGTTTTTCTGTAGTGTATTTAGTATCAGCATTGCACCCGTGCGAAGCCGGGGCGGGTCGCTAGTAATTTATATTTTAAAACTACTATCATACAATTATTTATCGTAACTTACTTATAATTACTGATACGTTGTCGCGCTGAAAAGCACGTTTTTATAATAAACGCGTCCGATCGCTGCTAAATTCAAAGTGCTATAGGGAAAACCGCGGCCTCAGACGCGCTATTTATAGGCACGCTCTTGCCGCACCGGGCGGCCGGCCGGTACCGCCGCAAACGCTACGTCCCGCAATTTTTAAATCTGTAATATCTTCGAAAACATTCACTTAAATCATACGGTGTAGGGCCATATAGATCTATATTAAATGAACAATGTATTCAAGGTATTTAATTGGTTAAGGATTAATGCTGTATTGGTTAAAATCGCTTCGAAAATTAGCCATTATTAGTCGTAAAAAATAAATGACAAAAAAAAGTTATTGTGGGTTATCCATAAGAGATAGACATATACCATCACGGACTTTTCTGTAGACCTTTTCAATGTGTACAATACTTAGTACATTATTTTGATAAAACTCGTAGGGTTCAGCCTGCGTTTGCAATGTAAGCGGAAAAAATGTAATTATTTACGACATCACATTAGAAACCTCAAAAATAACAGTACTACTCCACTATTTAATGAATGTTATTATACATATAAACCTTCCTCTTGAATCACTCTATCTATTAAAAAAAACCGCATCAAAATCCGTTGCGTAGTTTCAAAGATTTAAGCATACAAAGGGACATAGGGACAGAGAAAGCGACTTTGTTTTATACTATGTAGTGATTATGCTTCTAAGTTTTTGTTGTGTATGCGTATTAATTGCGATAGATTGCGTCTGCCAATACGCAGTAGTAATCAATAGTGCAGTATCAAGTATGTAAACTTGACACATCTAAGGGTCAATTCAGACCGCAACGCGACGCGTAGATGCATTTCTAAATTAGTATGGATTTGACAGATTCGCAAGACGTCTCACGCTGACGACATCTGTCAAATCCATACAAATTTAGGTCGCGTCGCGTCGCGCCTCGCCTCGTCACGTTGCGGTCTGAATTGACCCTTAGGGCGTTTGTGCACTGCACAGAATTTTACCATCCGGCACGGGTTGGCGTCCCGATGTCTCACGTTTTGATATGGAAAACGTAATGTCGGCTGTACACTCTCGCCGAGACACAACGAGGCGGCCCGAGTGCGAGAGTGTAAATGGGTGCGCTCGCCTCGTCTCGCCCGAGAGCTCTCGGCGAGAGTGTACAGCCGACATAAAAGTTATGAATGCTGTGTAGTGCACAAACGCTCTTAGCCCAAACAGCGGATCACGAGTCGACACTCGAGCTGGAGGCATAAAACTATGACACACTTTGTATAAAATTGTCAAATGGGCCTCGTTTTTTATTAGGCCGGCTGCATACGCACGAACACTATTCGGAAATCGAATACGGAAAACGTGTTCCAACCTTCAAGAAGATAGCGTATTCCTTCTTAAAAGGCCGGCAACGCACCTGCAGCTCTTCTGATGTTGCGAGTGTCCATGGCGACGGTAGTTGCTTTCCATCTGGTGATCCGTTTGCTTCCTTATTTTATTTAAAAAAGTATGTAGGTATGCGGCCAGCCTCAAGGTAGTCGTGTGTATAGTATGAAATACTTACGCAATAGCGTCGATCATGTCAAGCCCCATCTCCACGCAGCACTTGGCATGATCATCGCGGGCTTCCGGCAGGCCAGACACGCAGTAGTAGCAGTCGCCCAGCAGCTTGATGCGAAGGCAGTGGTGCTCAGCAGCCAGTCTGTCGAATCTGCACAAAAATAACCCTATGACTGTCAAGAAAGAGTAGACGCTGAAATTAATTTTCCAAACACAATCACGATAAAATGGTAGTTTTGCAAAAAACTACTATTTTATCGTGGCGTAAAAGGCGCAAGAACTACACCTTAAGAATGCTCCAACTTTTTAATTAGCAGGTCGGATGTCTGTCAGTACGAATATCGACGTTAATGACATTAAAATAAGATTCATATTAGCGCGCCTTGTACAATGGCGGTTACGATGCTCGCCGCGTTCTTGATATGGCGAAAATGTATGAAAAAATTTGAAAATTTTTCTTATTTTTCTTATAACTGGAAAAGTTGTTTATTTTTATATAAAATTTTTAGCGGACTTTATAGAGGACTAAATAAGCAACAATTTTTTTGTATATTTATTTTCCTCAGTTCAGTGTATTTAGATATTAAGGTACCTAATCAGACCCCATTTTTTTCATATTTTGCGATTATTGTGATGGTTAAAACGTATTTTATGTGAAAATTTTGTATGCGGCTATAGAATTTTTATGGTACAGTCGTAGAGATGAATATATTATCTTTCATTTGAAACCAAAATATCCTCGCAGTTTGACTCCTAATTCTTTAATAGGGTACCGGAAAATCGCTGATATTTGTAATAGCGTCCTTAAATATTAACGCTCTGACACACATTTTATTTGCAACAATAAGTTTTTTGTACTTTCTTTGTGATTTAAAAATTATGTTCGGCGTCTACCTCTTTTTTGACAAGGTATACATTATAATTATACCCCCTAATAGTGGTTACTACCAAAGACAGACAGACAGACATTGGCCCCGTGCTAAGTGCCTGAAATACCTGTGCTACGATACGGGTATCGACAACGGAAATATACTTTATATACTGAATAGTTATTTAATATTTTATACATATTATGTATAATATGGTACACATAATATTATTTAATATACAACCATGAGTCACGACTCACGATCCACGAACATCGACAGTTATCTTTTTTGTTCCGTCGGCGGGATTCGAACCCGCGGCCCCCCGTCATAAGCTTATAAGTTATACCACTTGATAGTACACGTGCCATTGTAACCGACCACTCTCATTATAACCGATAATGAAGCCTGCAGGTAATTGGTAATTAATTATTGGCAAATGCAATATCAATTTTACACTGTCCATCAATTCTGGTGACAGGTATTTCATTTTATTCGTACGATGTTAATAATAATAATTAATTAAACGATCCATTTTGTTTCGAATTGTTTACAACCTATTATAATATTATTATTACTTATTCGTTTTGGATTTATTAAATTAAGTAAAAAAAAATGTGTTCGGGTAGATTCAACAACTTTAACAAGTCAGACATTAATTGTCACCAAAATATGGCCTCAATTCACCTGTGACTGCAGGCGTTAAAAATTAGAATTGTGCTCCGCGAAAAAATCCGTGTCTAGAACATTACGAATTACGTTATCAACGTATTACGTAAACCTCAGAAATCATTACATAACTAGCTTATGTGTTTTATTATACAATTTATTCTAAAATCTATTTTACTATCACTATTCAGTAGCCTCTAAAACAAAGTAGGGTTGGTGACCTCATTACTGGGACATAAAACCAGTGTACATTATGTACTGGAATGGTGCAATAAAGTCACTGAAAATTTACGACCATCAAACGAGGTATCAGATAACAAAGGTTTGAAGAATATTCACACTCAGATTTATTTGCCCATTACTTTAGCATAAAAAAGATTGAGGGCTGCTGGAAATCTATTTTGATACCAGGTTGTAAGGATAATTAGGTAGGTACCTATTAGAGACAAAAGGGAAAGTGGAAGCTGAGGTATGCTAGTAATGACCTTAGTGTGACAAAAGCTTTAGCCTTGGAGCAAGTAGTTGTGTAGAGCACATTTTCCTCTGGTTCTTCGGTCCTACTAGTCTTAGCTTAGCTTCATTAATATAGCCTATTATAGCCTTCCTTGATAAATGAGCTATCTAACACTGAAATAATTTTTCTAATCTGACCAGATATAGCTCCTGTGATTTGCGAGTTCAAAGAAACAAACTTCAGCTTTATAATAAGTATTAGTATCTAGATAATACGTCAAAACCTGTGTTCTATAACATGGAAAATTGTTTCGATGATGACATAAATTTATAAACGATTTTTGAATTGAATATTCCGTTTTAAAACAAGGATCGATCGAGGCCAAATTACATTTTAATTCGTTTATTATTGGAAAGCAATAACAAGCTTTTGACCGAAATAAATTATTGTAAAATATTTCATTTCACTGGATTTATTAATCTTTTTCGATGGCTGTTGTGCAATCGCATAGCCACGAATACTCAATATCACTTAAGTGCTCAATACTTCGATTGAGATGAATCGGATTTTTCCATATACTCTAGTGGAATGAAGAGTCTTTGTCAGTAAAAACTATCTATGTAGCTATTCAGTCAATCCATCTGCATGAAAATTAATGCTAGGAGTTAATTAAGTGCCTTAGAAAAATAGACGTTGGATTTAGTAATAGTAATATAATAATATCTATGGACTCTTCACACCACGTCGGTGATCAGTCTGGCCCCGTGCTAAGTACCTGAAGGACTTGTGTTACAGGTACCAGACAACGAAAATATATTTAATACTTTTATGCTATACATACTTATATTTAAGATTTTTATTATATGATATTATACATATTTAATACACATCTTTATCGGTATGTATAATATAAATAGTAGCGATTCGTTTCATGTTATGTAACAGGCATTTTGAGGCTTTACTCAGTGAAATATTATGCTTTACGGGAATTCGAGTAAGTAGGTTTCGATTTTCGATAGAATTGAATTTTAGGCCAGCGTATATTTGAGAGCCATCTTAAATCATGTCAATCATGCACAATATTGCATTCATTTTCATTCATGTGAAAATATATTTTGTTTTAACGATGTTTTATTTTAAATCTATTATATATTAAAAACTATCAATCAGTATGAATGATTTATTACTCGTATCTTTAAATGTTAAGGAAAACATGAAAGCAAAAGAAACAAGTATTTTAATTTAACAGTGCGTACGTCATATTTTGTAAAAGAAGAATCAAGTTTAGTTAGAAAAGGTTAAAGGAAGTTACAAGTGAGAAGAACAGAAAACCTGCAATAAAAAAACAACGGAGTTATGTTTGCTTACGAAAAAATAACAGTTTGTAAAACAAACCTGTTAAAGTAACCTAAACTTTTTCCCCAAGGGTAAGCTATTACAAGTTGTGAATTGTTTATAACAAGAATAGGTAGCCAGAAATGAACATTAAGGCCGTCACAGACCTAGCTATAATATATATTAATATACCTTAATATACCGTACTAAACACACTGAGACCAGAAATATATATTATAGCTGAGTGTGTGGTCACGCGAAAATTGTATAGAAAATATATAGTAATATGCCTAGCTATAAACATATTAATATATATTATAGCTAAGTCTGTGACGGCCTTTATGCCTTGCGGGAAATGTACAAAAAATGTTAATTTAAAATCACTGCTTTTCAGTGCTTTTGACATAATGTGATTAAAGGCAACATTATTAATTCTACCAAATTGCGCCGTAAGTGGCCCATTGACAAACAAAACACATTAAGTGCCTAATTTTATAAATTACTTTGAAAAGCATATTTATTTTTACGTATATTTTTTTGATTGATTGATTTCTAGGCAGTTTTTTTACCGCAATGTAAAAGCTTATTAATTACCTAGCAATCAAGGAACATAACAAAAGTAAGGTCAGGTCTGGAAAATATCTTATTTCAACAAACGTCACGTCAATGGCAAGCCTCAATAGCAGGTGAAGTGGCCACTTTATTATATTTTTCGGTTCCGAGAAAATTCAAAATGCAGGAAATTTCAAAATGAAGCCACGGTAGGCCTGGCAAACAAATCGTCTGTCAAAATGTGTTACTTTGATTCCTGGCGTTAATCAAATTTCTAAAAATTAAAGAAAGATGTGAATAATTCGCTTGGGGCTAGGCGGCGAAGTGAGTAGAAAAAATATTTTATTATGTTTCATTTATCTTAGACTGAAATATCTAACCTTTACAGAATGGAGTGGTTACAGAAGCATTACAGAAGAAATATTTCACTGAAAACTTGTCCTTTTAGGCTCACATTATAATATTATTTCTGGGGGCCCGGCCGCCTAGTGGTCGAAATTCGCTCATAACTAATTAAAACAAATATAAAAAATAATAATCGGCCAAGTGCGAGTTGGAATCGCGCACGAAGGGTTCCGTACAATTATAGAGCATAATTAGGCCATAAATTGTGTTTTTTGTATGGGAGCCCCCTTATTTTTTTATTTTATTATAATATTATTATTAAATATTAAAATACACATATAAATAAGGATTTTGTGAAAAATTCAAGTACCTACCTGTTGGCATTTTTGATATAGAGCAAAAAAGGCCAAAAAAATCACGTTTGTTGTATGGAAGCCCCCCTTAAATATTGATTTTATTTTATTTTTAGTATTTGTTGTTATAGCGACAACAGATATATACATAATCTGTGAAAATATCAAATCTCTAGCTATTACCGTTCTTGAGTTACAGGCTGGAGACAGCAAAAAATGCCAAAAAAATCACGTTTGTTGTATGGGAGCCCCCCTTAAATATTGATTTTATTTTATTTTTAGTAATAATAATAATAAATACTCTTTATTGTGCACACATAAAATTGAAAAATCAAGAACATTAATTATAAATAAGACAAGCATAACACAATGGCGGCCTTATTACTAATTAGTAATTTCTTCCAGGCAACCATGGGTAGAGGAAACATAATATTATATATTATACATCAGGTGAATGTGCCATGATATACAAGAAAAATAAAATAATATTATATAATATATTGCATATCAGACAAAATAATATATCATTAATAATACATATTATACTTAATAAATACACAGATACATACATATCTACCTAGACTAAATTACATAATATATACAATACACACATATATTTTAATATATATACTACATACTTATATATACATACATACAAACAAACAAAAAATATATATATAATATATAAAATATATATATTTTATATATTATATTATTATATTATTTCAAAAATGATGGAACATTAATTTACTTATATTTGAATATTTATGTGACGTTATCAATAGTCGAGTTATAATAATTAGTATTTGTTGTTATAGCGACAACAGATATACATAATCTGTGAAAATATTAAATCTCTAGCTATTACCGTTCTTGAGTTACAGCCTGGAGACAGACAGACAGACAGACAGACAGACAGACAGACAGACAGACGGACAGACGGACAGACAACGAAGTCTTAGTAATAGGGTCCCGTTTTTACCCTTTGGGTACGGAACCCTAAAAAGAATTATTAAGGTATAATACGACTGACATGACATTATGTTAAAAATGTGATAAAAAAGTTACAAGTGTGCGATCAATCAAGGTATCCACTATCCATATTATAAATGCGAAAGTGTGTCTCATGTCTGTCTGTCTGTCTGTCAGACTCGCTCAAACCGCTGAATCGATTTTGCTTCGGCATGAAGGACATAGGATAGTTTTTATCCCGGAAAAATGTACGGTTCCCGCGCGATAAACGAATGTTGGCGCCACAAAGTTACTGGCGTCATCTAGTATAAAAAATAAATTGACTAGTACGGAACAGCTACAAGAAAATAAAAATACGTTACGGGTGAAGCCAAACGAGCGTAATTTGTGAGTTGTGACTTGTGAGTCGCAGAATTTCTGCCGCGTAAATATCTTTTCATACAAATCATGACTCACAAAATTACGCTCGTGTGAATCAAACAGGACTTTTGTATGAAACCGAATGCAGCAGAATTCTGCTGAACCGAAATTCTGCGACTCACAACTCACAAATTACGCTCGTTTGGCTTCGCCCTAAAAGTTCAATGATTACCTGGCAAACAGTTCATTGAGGAGTCGAACCAGCTCCTCGGCGGTGCATTGGTCGGACAGGGAGGTGAATCCGCAGATATCCGCGAAAAGAATGCTGTACAAACATAAAGTTGTTAGACAATAGTATTCAATACATGAACCCAATTAGGTTGTTGAATTACAACTTACACAACATACAGGTTGTAACAAAACTAAGTGATAATACTAAAGGGTGTGTACGTGTTCCTTCTAAAGAGTTCACTGTGAAAGTAGCAGCGCTGAAAGATCAAATTTTTCTTTCACTTTTGTATGGGGAAACTCGTGACGCTATGGGGCCCTTGCCCATTATAAAAGTGAAAAAAATGGTCTTCCAGCGCTGCTACTTTCACAGTGAACTCTCTACGCTATGTCTCTATATGTATCTATGCCCATTGCCCGGATGCGGCCCTCCGACCCCAGGAAGTCCCACATACCCCGGTAGCCCTCCCCAGACTGCCGGAGATGTGTCGAACGCATTTCCCCAACGCAAAAAAAAAAAACAGGCTGCAGGCGAAACGACATTCACAATCACTTATCCAATATCCACTCATGTCTTTCAGGTCATCTTACCTCACGTTCTCGTATCGCTGGATGTAGATCTTGTGGAACTGCTCCTGACGCGGTTGACTCGCGATGTCGGCTTTCATTTCCATGGCGACATGGCGAGGCAGCACCGATAGTAAGAGGCGTTCCTAAGTGAAAGACAAACATACATTACAATACTAATTACAAAGATAGCGCGTCGGACCCCATCAGTTAGGCCTCTTACAGACGAACTGCCGTTCATTACTCAAGCCGTCGACATCCACCGACAGGTCGGCAGGACAGGCAGGAGTGTGAAAACAGCTTTTAACCCATTAACCCCCGAACGGCCCAAGTGGGCCGCGATAACAATAGATAGACAATAGATTTCCAAGAACTCCACGATCGACGGATAGGCAATTTACAATACTGATGATAGGTAAGTAGGTGGCGTAGCTTAGACCTTTATTGCATCTAGTCTAGGTTACAGTTTGCAGTCTTAATAATATTTATCTCATTATCATGTTCCATACTAACATGATAGTTCTTTTTTAATTATTATTAAATAAGGGGGCAAACGAGCAAATGGGTCACCTGATGGTAAGCAACTACCGTCGCCCATGGACACTTGCAACATCAGAAGAGCTGCAGGTGCGTTCCCGGCCTTTTAAGAGGGAATACGCTCTCTTTTTGAAGGTTTGCAGGTCGTATAGGTCCGGAAATACTGCTGGTGACAGTTCGTTCCAAAGTTTTATAGTGCGCGGCAGAAAACAGAAGTTTACTATAGAAAAGTACTTTTTACTCAAGCCAGGGTCTTATTTCGTAATATAGAAATCAAAATAACAGAAGATTGAAGTAGCGCGTACTTTTCGTTCAAAGTAAACCTCTAAAGCCTAGTCCTATACCCTCTAAATTAACTTTCTCGCTTTGTCTTGCTAGGGTTGAAATTCGAGCGGAGAAATTTGAGATTGTTTAAAATACAATTTTGCTTTTAGTGTAATTGTAGTTTTATTTTTATTCCGTATATTTTTATCATTAAATAAATATTCAATTTCAAACATTTTACTGAGTTACCTAATATAATAATATTATCTCATTGTTATTTTATAGTTTTTTAGGGTTCCGTATCCAAAGGGTAAAAACGGGACCCTATTACTAAGACTTCGTTGTCTGTCCGTCTGTCCGTCTGTCCGTCTGTCCGTCTGTCTGTCTGTCTGTCTGTCTGTCTGTCTGTCTGTCTGTCTGTCTGTCTGTCTGTCTGTCTGTCTGTCTGTCTGTCTGTCTCCAGGCTGTAACTCAAGAACGGTAATAGCTAGAGATTTGATATTTTCACAGATTATGTATATCTGTTGCCGCTATAACAACAAATACTAAAAATAAAATAAAAATAATATTTAAGGGGGGCTCCCATACAACAAACGTGCTTTTTTTGGCCTTTTTTGCTGTCTCCAGGCTGTAACTCAAGAACGGTAATAGCTAGAGATTTGATATTTTCACAGATTATGTATATCTGTTGCCGCTATAACAACAAATACTAAAAATAAAATAAAATGAATATTTAAGGAGGGCTCTCATACAACAAACGTGATTTTTTTGGCCTTTTTTGCTCTATATCAAAAATGGCAACATTCAAGTACCTGCCGTACTTGAATTTTTCACAAAAACCTAAGTTAGATGTGTACTTTAATATTTAATAATAATATTAAAATAAAATAAAAAATAAGGGGGTCTCGCATACAAAAAACAATTTATAACCTAATTTTGCTCTATAATGGTACGGAACCCTTCGTGCGCGATTCCGACTCGCACTTGGCCGATTTTTATTTTGTTTCTACTAAAATTAATATTATTTTATTTTATTGGTTAAAAAAGTTTAATCGTTTTCGCCGCGAAAAATGAACACGAGACTTTTATTACTGAAGTACTAGCTATTTGGAGCTAGCCAGCTATTTCATAAGAATAAAATCGAAGGATTCAATACTTTTTTAGAAATTTTTTTGAGTATACCAGATACTCAAAAAAATTTCTGGATAATACATAATAATATTATATTCTGTATTTCTCGTACTTCTTGTGGAATTCTCCATCTATACCCGATTCTTATTCAAATCATGTACTACACAATCTCTTCGGAAGAAATTCCTAATATTTGGACGAACCAAAAAACGATTACTGTCTAAGCCAGTGGTCCCCAACCTTTTTTCATGCGGGCCACAAACATGTTTTGGTCTTGGTATCGCGGGCCGCAACAAAAAATTTTTAGGGTTAAAAAATAACATTCTTCAAAATTAACGCTTTTAAAGTGGAAAAAATTTAACGACAATCACGTAGACTACGTTATTTTGCCGGTGGGCGTGAATTTCAAAATTGTTTAACATCACGCGGGCCGCGGGTTGAGGATAGCAGGACTCTAAGCAATATTGAGATAATTTCGATAAAGACATTTATTTTGCTGTCGGACTTCCCTGGTCGCGGCGGCGAACGTGCCCGTGGCCTGCAAACGGCGCGGCGCCGCGCGAATGGTCGCCGCACCCACCGCGTCGCCGTTCGCACCGCCGATCCCCGTGGCCAGGCCGTAGGTAAAGACTATGGTGTAATGTAACTCCTTGTGAATAACGATCTTTAGTTTAGGTCTTAAACTATAGATTGCAAAAAATCAAATCGCAAATGTCGAATTTAAGCTCGTAGGTAGGTAATTAGAAATTTCATATAGTGCCCGTATTTAATGACGAGAGAACGCGTGTTCGGTTGGCTGGGCACGCCTGCGATTACCCACCGTATAATTCACTTACATCTACTAATTTCGGAATTGCGAAATGTGTGTGCACTTTTGTACCGTTTATATACAGGTATAGATTTCAGCACTTATAAACCGCTGCCCGACTGAATGCGTGCTGGCTGTGAGATTTTTTATAACGCAAAAAGAACATAATAACCTCCTTTTTGAAAGTCGGTTAAAAAGGAATAGAATTCTATCATACCAGAACTTTAGCGCCGGCTTATTAAGCAGGTAAGTAATATTATTTTGTAACAATCTTGCTCAAACTTATAACTTCCAACTTTGAGATCTCGAGAGATTTTAGAAGTTACTGGTCAAAATAGTTTATCCATTTAACCATAATGAGGAATCCGATCCCACGTTGGTTAGCATTCAGTATATCTACATAATAAACTCGAGTTACGGCTGTTTGACGAGTTACACAAACATAACTTCTTGTATGAGCTTAATAGCTACTTTGAAATTAGCTTGAACTTGATATATTAAATTGATAAACTTTGAACAAGTTTTGTAAAGGTAGATACCATTCATGTCAAAAGATGTTTCGTTTCAGATTATAACCTAATTAAGTTTAGGAACCGTTAATGTACTAAGTTGTAGTGATCTTGGTGAAAGAATCCTCAATAGATAATATAATTATTATTGAACTCACGTTCGGAATCAGCACTGGCCCGTATTAAGGCAGTTTCCTGCGTGGAATCTAGTATTCTAGTGCCTGGCTCCAGGCGCTGCCGTCACCGGAGCTCGGTACGTTTTTTGATAATAACACTCTAAGAATAGCAGTGGCCCAGGCTGGACTACGAAGTGTGCGAGCCTCGTCGCTGCCCCTGCGGTCAGCTGCATTAAAGCTGCCGGTCGTTTTGCCAGACACCACGCCCTTATAACGACATTCTCCGTCGAGCCTTGGTGTCGGCAGACGTACCGTGCGTGCTTGAGCCCACTGGCTTAAGCCGAAGCGACGGCAAACGCCCGGACGGCCTTTCCCTTATCCCTTGGAACTTGGAAGAAAGGTCGGTGCCTCCTATGGGATGCCACGTGCGTTAGTACGTATGCTACTTCACACATTTCTGGCACTGCCCAAAATGCGGGATCTGCCGCCGAGTACGCCGCTCGGCAAAAGGATAACAAGTACGCGGATTTGGAAAAACAATACCTCTTTGTGCTTTTTGCCGTCAAAAAGGTCCGTGGTGCAACGAAGCAAAAGGTTTCATTCGCCAGCTC
Source organism: Plebejus argus (assembly GCA_905404155.3). NCBI lineage: Eukaryota > Metazoa > Arthropoda > Insecta > Lepidoptera > Lycaenidae > Plebejus > Plebejus argus. The sequence continues at coordinate 8,652,297 of FR989932.1, forward strand.
GGACGACGGTTGCGGGAATCAAGTAACGATCCACGCTCCGGTGCGTACCTAGCCCAACATATTGTTTCCCTGGCCATTCAGCGCGGCAATGCGGCCAGTGCGGCGGCGTGATGGGGACATTTGAGCATGGTACGCTGCGAGGTGATCGTTTTGATTTTCATTTTTTTAACCGACTTCAAAAAAAGGAGGTTATCAATTCGACGCGTATGTATGTAATATTTCCAGAACTGCCCAGTTTTTGCATATGTTAATCTATAACATCTTCTGAACAAATGTGCCAAATTTCAAAAGTGTATGTATGTATGTATGTATGTATGTATGTATGTTTTTATGTTTGTTCACGCATATCTCCGGAACTACAAGTCCGATTTGAGTGATTATTTTTTCATTGTACTAGGTATTGTTCAACTTAGGGAATAGTGCAAGTTTCATCAAAATCGGTTCAGTAGTTTTGGAGATAGGAAGTTTTCATTCTCAATTACGTACAATTTTGAAGTCGGTTTTATCTTTTTAAAATACAGTTATGAGATAATTTCTTTTTCCTTTTAATTATGACATTATTATCATTTACTTGTATTTATTATATTGTTATAGTTAATTTCATATAAATTTGTATTTTGAATTAAGTATGTACCTAATTTAATTAATTATAGTATATTATTAATTACTAATTATTGTATCATAAATGTATATTTTTAATATTATTACTTTTAAGCTTTTAGCAACTCTATTACGATACTCTATAGTACGATAAGTACAGTAGGTATAAATGTTACTTTGTCTAATAAAAAATATACTTTGGTATTATAACGAACAATATTATATTCGCTTATAATCTAGTGATCACTCTGCTGTAAATTATTAAACTGTAGAAAGTCTGCTTCAAATTATTGACTTTTAGGCTGAATATTTTTCCGGAAATATACGGCTATAAAATTAATAATTAAAACTTATGTTTTAATCTTGAAGAATAATTAATCATTATTAGCAACTACTCTTATATTAATGTTACCATGGATTTATAAATATATGTAAAGTTCTAGAATATATACGGAACATTAATATTTTATTATTATTTTTATTACTACCGTTCATTACGCTAATACACACTACACATTCAACTCATTTTATATAAACATTTAATTTCACAAAGCTACTGGAATTATTAAAATTAATACTAAAAGTTTAAACAATACTCATAAAACATTATGAAAAGTAATGTTTGATCTTTAATATTAAACAATAACCAAGTCTCTAGAAGGTAAGCAGCTGGAAAATTAATATAAATTTGTGGTCTTTATGCTTTCGAGTTTCCGTATTTAATTTTCCGTTAGTTAAAATTTATTGTGTTCTCTATTTAATTTGATTATTGCGTTACATTTCTTTACTTATTTAGTTTACACGCTTGTTTAAATTTAGTTAATTAAGCACTTAAGGCGTGCTTTTAGCTTTGTAGCAGATGTAGGTTATTTTGTTGGGTTTGGAATTTGGACCTAAGTATACCAAAATATTATTATCAAAGACAAGATGACCCGGTTCCATCCTTACCTATATAAACCTTCCCTTCCTTCCACAAATATTTCAACACTAAAATCAGACAAATGGGTTCAGCCGTTTTTTGAGTTTTAGAAAGACTAAGAAAATTTAAAATTCATTAATTACACATTGATAGATATAATATCTAAGACACCAATCTTATATGTGCTTACTACTTGGCACTACTACTTATTTTTATAATTATTACTAGCTGTCCACTCCCGGTGAACTTCGTGTCACTTTAAAATCTTCCCTGGACTTCTACGAATATATTTTAAGACTAAAATCAGCCCAATCCGTTCAGCCCTTTTCGAGTTTTAGCGCGACTAACACATTTGAAAATCCATTTTTATACGCTTTTTATTAGCTTCACCTGTATATATTTTGTTTGTAACATGTTTGTAACCGACTTCTTTGGGCGCGATTTTGACCCACTTTAAACGGCCAGATTTCGTTCAAACTTTGTAGATTTATCGAGGACCGATGACAATACACTAATTTGATATAATTATTCCATTTTTCAATTTGTATGTTTGTATGTTTGTTTGTAACCCTTTATATAAAAAGCGTGTTTTTAGTTTTTATAACTATTTATGTATAAGATTTCTTTAGTAACGTTGAAAAAGCGCGTAAAACATTATTTGCGAGCACAATATGGTCAGACATCCTGACACCAGGATGTCTCCAGTATCTGGACCACCATTGTTTAAGTGGTCTAGTGGTATAGAGCGCGGCTCTTGACTCGGAGGTCGTGGATTCGATTCCCACGTTGGAAACATGTTATTTCCAAGTTTAGTTAGGACAATGCAGGCTGATCACCTGATTGTCAGACAAGTAAGATGATCCATGCGTCGGATGGGCATGTAAAAAGTCGGTCCTGCGCCTGATCTCTCGCCGGTCGTGTCGGTCTGCCGTCCCACTGGGTTATGATTTACGAGAGTAAAAGAATAGAGAGTGCTCTTGTGTACTGCGCACACACTTGGGCACTATAAAATTACTCGTACTGCGTAGCGGGCCTGGTTACAATGAAACCGACCACTGCCACTAAAACCGGTGTGGGAGCTATTATTATTATTGTTTAAAAACATAACTTTATGGAATTATCAGTGCAGATATTATAGACTCTAGAGTCAAAGCAATCAGTCTTAATTCGGCCCCCTTTTTTAGGGTTCCGTAGCCAAAATGGCCAAAAAGGAATCCTTATAGATTCGTCATGTCTGTCTGTCTGTCTGTCTGTCTGTCTGTCTGTCCGTCCGTATGTCACAGCCACTTTTCTCCGAAACTATTAGAGCTACACCATTAAAACTTGGTAAGTAGATGTAGTCTGTGAACCGCATTAAGATTTTGATGCAAAAATGGAAAAATTATTAAAAATTTTAGGAGTCCCCATAGGTACAACTGAAACAAATTTTTTTTTCATCTAACCTATGCGTGTGGGGTATCTATGGATAAGTCTCCAAAAATCATATTGAGGTTCCTCATATCATATTTTTCTAACCTGAATAGTTTGCGAGAGAGACTCTTCCAAAGTGGTAAAGTGTGTGCCCCCCCCCCTCTAATTTCTAAAGTAGGGGCATGATAATTCTAAAAAATATATATGATGTAGATTACTATAAAAACTACCAACGAAAATTGGTTTGAACGAGATCTAGCCAGTAGTTTTTTTATACGTCATAAATGGTAAACCTTAATCTAAATTTCATTAAATCGACTGAAATATAAAAATAAATCAAAAACCTTTTATTTCATAAAAATAAACCTTATTGCTGCTGCGGAACCCTTCATGGGCGAGTCCAACTCGCACTTGGCCGCTTTTTTAATTTCTGTAGCATATAGTAACACTTCCAAAAGTGTAGACCCAAGGGGAGCATGGTGAAAAAAATAAAAACTTATTACCCTTTCAACCTTCGTTTTTCGCACCTAAATGGGTTATCTATCTCGGCATATTTCACAGTTAAAAATCGGTCAAGTGCTTGCGAGCCGCGTGGAAAAGTGACATGCTCGCAAAATGAACAAACCCTCTACAATAAATAAAGATTTAAAATGAAGTCGGTTAATAATGTTACATTACACGCGAATGCTCCCGGCACCTGAGTAATTGTTCGTAAGTATGTTATAAAGTGTTAGTTGTTGTGTTCTTCCACTCAGGTCTTCAAATACGGTAAGCCAACCTGTTGCTGGTTCTCTCGCTGTGTGACCAGTCTTGCCTCAACGCAGTCCCTGGTCTCAAGGAAGGCGCGACGCTGGGCCAGCTCGCGAGGATAGTGCGTCATTATGCCAGCGATGTTGCATGCGATGAGGGTTCCAAGGCTGGTGTAGATCTGGAAAAAATGCTTGATTTAGATATACAGGTTGTAACAAAACTTAGTGATAATTACATCTTTAGGGTGTTTATATTGTACTAGATGATGCCCGCAACTCTGCTGCGCCAAAATTAGTTTATCGCGCGGGAACCGTACATTTTATCGGGATAAAAAGTATCCTATGTCCTTTCCCGGAACTCAAGGTATCTCCATGCCAAATTTCAGCAAAATCGGTTCAGCGGTTTGGGCGTGAAGAGGTACCAGACAGATAGACGGACAGACATACACACTTTCGCATTTATAATATTAGTATGGCTGTGTCTCTTATATTTAAATAGACTAATACTGTGAAAGTGGTGAAGTAGCAAAATTTTTATAATTTGTATGGGCGAGCGGGCAGCGCGGGCATAAATTTTTCCATACAAATGTGAAAAAAGTTGTACTGTTTTAGCGCTACTTTCACAGCGAACTCTATGTAGGGAACAAAATATACACAGTACACACCCTAAAGTATAATCACTTAGTTTTGTTACATCTTGTATAACTGGACCTTAACGTAGATCAATTTTGGTACCTAGTAAAGTTTCCATAAAATCCGATAAGCATACACAGCTAATCAGTAATACAAATACAAATACAAATACGTTATTTACCGTAAATAAGTAATTTACAATTTTCAAGAGTGATGTAATCCATAATAATATTACACTGTGTCACTAGACACTTTCGCATTTGTAATATCTGTTTGTCTGTTACCTCTTCACGCCTAAACTGCTGAACCGATTTTGCTGAAATTTGGTATAGAGATGATTTGAGTCCCGAGAAAGGTCATAGGATACTTTTAAGAATTATGGCGCAACGAAGTTCCTTCCTTCTTCAACGATAAATCTTCCTTTTTACCAGACCCCTTTAATATCTTTATTAAAGGGGTCTGGTTTAAGTAACCTCAGGCCCACTTGCGCCAATCTGGGTTAAAGTTAACTCTGAGTTAAACATCATGTCATATCTGTCACTCACCAAATCAGTGATAGAGATGACATGATGTTTAACTCAGAGTTAACTTTAACCCAGATTGGCGCAAGTGGGCCTCAGTAGGTATTTACCTCCGTATCATTGTTCTTGTTCAGCATCAGGTGGGCACCGATATTTACGGCGGCTAGGGCCAGACCGCCGATTGTCGCCTCATGGAGCCTCACAGGTAGAGTAGCGTATGTCACATAGGTGAAGAGTGCGCACGCGCCGGCGCTTACGTTCAGCGATCTGAGGACAGAGATTTGAAGAGAAAATGGCCCAAATAACCGTTTGTTGCTACAAAAATACCACTACGAAAAAGTGTTTATAATTATTTTACATCGCATATTATATTATGCGACAACCACTTGGTGTCTTTTAGGGTGAATTGCACCAGAAGCGTAGTTAAAGTTAAGGATAAGGTTATCGTCAAATATGGTGAATTTGCTAGGGATTTGACAGTTCATATTTTCACAATTTGTTATGGTTAAAGTTAAAGTAAGTTGATGCAACTCACTCTAATACTACTACCTAATGATGCTCGAAGTGTCAATAGAAATCTGTATCTATAATGCATGTATATCTTCTCTACACATAGGTTTACTGGTAACTACTACCAGAGTACATATTATATTCGCCCGTTTGTTTGAAGTCGAGATAGGTACTCCATTGGTTCTATTAAAAGTTTAAAGTAAGCTGACGAACGGAAGCTGACGGAAATAAAAGAGTACAACGCTTTATTTGAGCAGCAACTATTAATATTGTAGTCAGTTTAACTTTCACACAAAGAGGCACATAATTGTTGGAGTTAATACTCCGCTCCTTTAAACATATAAAATTAAACAAAGCTGTCCACAACAATAGCTGCTGTTTGTTTATGATGTTGCAAATGGTTTTCAAAGCCTCGCCAACTTCGCAGATCCATTTTAATGACCTTTTACAACTTCGCAAACTTTAATATTCAATTTTTATGTTAATGTTTTCAGTTGATCTCAATCAATAACTTTGAAAGCAGTGTGTTCATTTTGTTACATTAAACTGAATCTCTAGAATAGAATTAAATAGGATTATTTGTTGATGTCGTTTTTCCTTTTGATAATGCTCATTTGATAATAATATAATATCGCATTTTTTGGGTTTCGCTTGATGTCTTTGTTTTTACACAGTCAGGATTCTGTGAATCTACTTTCCTCTCTGTGGAATATTACAATTAATCTCAGTAAAACTGAATTAAAATTCTATATAAAAAGTGCACGGTTCTGTATGTAAATAGTTTAGATCTGATCCTTTAGCCAAAACTTTTTCTTCATTGCTTCTTTAAAGAATCGCCGATCAAAATGTATGGAATTGATAAAAGCGTTCGTTAATTTGACGTTGACGTTCGACTCGTCTAATGTCAAAAAGGCCAGGTTAACCTGGCCTTTTAGCCGAGACGTGACGAGAGCAGTAGGCGTGTCAAGCTTTTATTGGCTGTTTTACAATGAACTTATCGAATTCGTCTAGTATTTCGATTATTTTTCCTTGCTTTCAACTACTTAGTTTGTTATATTGTTATGAATGTTAAAATTTGTCAGCATTTTTATGATTACCTCAGTACTGATGTTCCGGCAAGAGAGAGTTCAATGAGAAGAAAGGTTGCCAGCACGACATATGATATTGTCAGCAAGTAGATCTCGTTCATTGCTGGTCGGCTCAGACAGGCTAGGAGACCTGTACAACAATAACAGTATTTTATAAAGATAAAACCTACTTCAAAATAATTGTACGTAAGTAATTAAGAATTGAAATTCCCTATCTCAAAAACTATTGGATTTTAATGAAACTTGCAGTATTCTGTGTTCCCTAAGTTGAACAATACCTAGTACAACAAAAAAAGAATGACTCAAATCGGACTTATTGTTCTGGAATCTGGAGGAATACGAACACAAACATTAACATACATACTTACATACACTTTTGGGCACATTTGTTTAAACGCTGATATACCTATAGACAAACATTATTACGTAAGTCTTATCCTTGGTCTTATCTATGTCTATTGTGCATATATACGAAAACTGGGCAGTTCTGGAAATATTACAATTTGATACATACGGGTCGAATAATTGAATTACCTCATTTTTTGAAGTCGGTTAAAACATCAATCTAGACACCTTTACGCTAACATCTATCGATAGGCGATAGATTTAGGAAAAAATTGTGAAGCCACATATTGAAAAAGAAAATAATTTTGTACCTAAATTTTGACACTATTTCTATTCTTTGATGCCTGATGCTGTGAAATTAGCAATACCTTGTTTTCTCTTCAAATGAAAATGCATAATATTATTACAGCAATATAACGTTTCTACGAGTATTACAATTTATGATAATGTGTTGTCTTGTTACTTTATTGATGTTGAATAAATTTTTCGGAAGCGTCTTGATACGTGTTCTACGCGTTCTTTTGTTTCCTTTTTATTTCAATAATTCCTGTTGATCCCGAGATGCCCAAGGGGTGCAAGTGCACCACCTGGCACCCTCCAGCCGGCGCCCATGTTATTGTGGGATATCCATAAGAGTACTGACCAATGCGGGCCACGGGTAGTAACTAGTAATAATGAATATCAATCAAAACTGCTGAATTCATTTTAATAATTTTTTCAGTGGCTATATATTTTATACCCGTGCGAAGCCGGGACGGGTCGCTTGTAAATTAATAAAGCTCTACTAAGGGCCAACCCACACGTACCACAACCACACGACATCGCAACGACAAAATGTCGTCGAGCAGTCATGTGGTTACGTGTGAATGGTGTCGCTGCAGCTTATTGTAGTTGCCTTGTGGTACCGATAAAATGCCGACGTGGTTGCGTTGCCGCCAGTGGTTGCGATGTGGTTGCGATGTGGTTACGTACGAAAGTCAATGAAACGGATGGGGAGACGAGCGCGGGCGGTGTGCGCGCACTGTCTTGAATCGACGCAACGTTTTGGTTGCGTTGTGGTTGCGATGTGGTTGCGATGTGGTTGCGATGTGGTTGAGATGTGGTCGGCCGTGGTTGCGATGTGGTCGGTATGTGACAAGTGGTCGACAACGACTACAAAATGTGGTACGTGTGAATGGTCCAGTTCATTTTACGTGTGAATGGTTCAGTTACACCACAACCACACCACGACCACGTGGTGTGGTTGTGGTGTGGTTGTCGTGACTCGTGTGGCTGTGGTACGTGTGGGTTGGCCCTTAGGGTTAATTCAGACCGCAACGCGACGAAGCGACGCGCAGACGCATTTCTAAATTTGTATGGATTTGACAGATTTGCAAGACGTCTCGCGTAATTGAAATCTGTCAATTCAGTAAAAATTTATAAATGCATCGACGCGTCGCGTTGCGGTCTGAATCAACCCGTAAGCATGTGTACAACTTACATGTGTAAATCAAGGCTGTGATGCCCAGGAGGATGATGTTTATGATGTGAGCCATCCTCTCCTTCTCATAGTACAGTCTCTTCACCACGGTCGCGTTATATTCCTGGTAGTCGTGGAACGGTGACGTCACTGACGGCATGTGTGACGTCACGTTGTTACGGTAGCTATGAACAAGCACAGACCAGAGTACGTAGTGCGAGTTTTATTCGATCATACTCATCGAGAACGTTAACGCGAATTTGTATGGGATCAAAGCGGTATCCACGTAAGCCAGTAGGTGGCGCTGCTTTGATTCCATACAAATTCGCGTCAACGTGTTCGATGCGTATGATCGAATAAAACTCGCACTACACCCCCAGATGTATTCTCTATGGAACAAGTGAGAATTAAAAATCCGTTCTCTCAGGGCGCGGTCAGACGTTTTCTGCGAGGGCGGATTCTGCACGATGGTTTGTCGCGCTCTCAGACCAAATAAAGGTCGCGCTTCGTCTTGTTTCGTTTCAGTGAGACTGAATATTTAAGTCAGATCGATCGATTTGTCGCCGAAGGAGTCGGCCAGTCGGATTTATGAGTAGTATGAGGAGTCACGGACTGTAATGAGGAGTCTAGATTACTACTGGCTGACTCATATTTTTTTAAGAACTAAATAGGAGAAAAACCAGCAAACGGGTCACTTGATGGAAAGCGACTACCGTCGCCCATGGACACTAGCAATATTAGAAGAGCCGGCGTTGCCGGCCTTTTAAGACGGAATATTTCTTGTAGGTTTGCAGGTGGTATAATGGTTACGGTCGGAAATACTAAGAGATCTAAGAGACTGTATGTGAGATCTTTAGTTTAATATTTACTTGTTAAAGTCAGCTTCGGTGTAGGTCATATTAGAGGGTACGAGTCCAGTCAGAAAGTTCTGTGTGATGAGCAGCGTTCGCACTTGGACGCAGAGGAGCGCCGCCGTTACTCCGAGTAGTAGACCAAGTAGATGGGTCATGTTCGTCTGGTTCATACGCAGAAAGTACCGCTGGTAGAGCATCTCCACCTGAAAGAAAGGGATATGCTCAGTTTGGTTTATAGTGTTTACGTGAAAGGGTTCAAAATATGATTGAGATAATGTTCTGATGATATATATGGTCGTTGGTAACTCTGTCGGGCAAGCAGGAATAAAGAATGAGAATATAATTTAAATTGAGTAACAAAGTTGTGTGAAACTACAAGGTAGGTTTTTTGTTTCGAAAGCTATATGAAACTGACAGTTTAAAGGTGCAGACTTTAGGGCTAGCCGCAAATTTTCATTTTTACATGTTCGATTTCCGAATTCGTTTTCCGTATTCGGAATTCTGTGAGACTAGCGAAACCGTTCGGTTTTTTTTACGGAAAACGGCATACGGAAAACGTATAATATGCAGACAGCCTAAAACAACACGCAAAATTCTAAATTCTAGATTTGGAATTTCGCTCAAATTATAACATTTTAGAGAGATCTTGTTCGCTCTGAACCTGTACTTGATTAGAATAGAAGGAACGCTTAATTCGACAATTATGTCTGTCATACTTCGTTCTAACAGACTGACAGCTAATTAACTGTTCCCGCTTATTTTAATTGATTCGAAGTAATTCACTTAATTCGTGCTTAATTTCCAGTAGTCATCTCCCTTTCAAAGATCTATGAGGGTGAATAATGAATACTTAATAGGTAATTATAATAATAATATATTTTGTACAAAATTTTAATCTTAGTGGTGAGGCACCAAAATGAAAGGTGATGGATTTGAAATTTGTTATTCTAAGGGCCTGTTACACCACTTCCTAATAAGTACCGGATAGGCTATCCACCATTTTTTTGACAGATGGAGTATGGATAATCTGTCATAAAAGTTGTGGATGGCCTATCCGACACTTTATCAGGAAGTGGTGAAACAGCTGCCCTTACTTCTACATCCACTGCATATAAGGACGACAATATTTTATTTTATTTTATAGACAGAACATATGGAACAGGTAGGTACCTAAATTAGTTTTAGATTTAGGTATAGGTATGCTTGTTGTGTTAAACTGCCTGATGTTGGCTGGTATACAAAAGAGCAGTACCTAGTTACAACAGTTTTAGCTAAGGTAAGTTTTTTGTATCTACTTTGAATATTTATTATAATATTATAATAATAATAACTCCCCACACCGGTTTCGGTGACGGTGGTCAGTTTCATTGAAACCAGGCCAGCTACGCAGGGATAATTTTATAGTGCCCAAGTGTATGCGCAGTACACAAGAACACTCTCTATTCCTTTACTTTCATAACCCAGTAGGACGGAAGACCGACACGACTGGCGAGAGATCAGGCAGGCCGCTGGACCGACTTTTTACATGCCCATCCGACGCATATGGATCATCTTACTTGTCAATCAGGTGATCAGCTTAGATTGTCCTAACCAAACTTGGAAATAACATGTTTCCAACGCGGGAATCGAACCCACCGTGCTCCAAACCACTGGACCTACGCTAAATACGTCTACGCTAAACCATTGAAGCGGTTAAGATGGGTATGGCAATACTTTGAGTCCGAGGAAAAAACATAGGTTACTTTTTATCCCGGCAAAACATACGGTTACCGTGCGATAAACGAATTGGTGCACAATAGAGACTTTAAGGTATTATTAAAATAGTATCCGTCTTTTATTTATTCTGATACCATTGCCCAAATATGTCTAAGAGCTTTAAAAAGAAATGTATATTATCTTAATATTATTTATTTTATATTATTATCTTTACATAGTTATAATATTATGTTAATAAAAGTGTATCAATGGGTGCCTACTGCCTATGTCAGTATTTTATCGGCAAGAAAAACATAACATTTGGAAATGTTTCAGACGATCCTTGTTCCATGATGCGCGAAAAAAAAAAATTAAGAGGGCGAATAAAGCAAATAATAATACATCCTTCTCTCATCACACTTACCCCCGTCTTTCATTATTATGCCAATTACTAAAGAATCAGCGGCAAGTTAGTTTTTTTCTTAATAACTCAATAATATTTATAAATACGCAACATTTTAAAAATGAAATGAAAAAAATGGAATATTCGTATGATATTCAGCTAAATATAAAAATCGGCCAAGTACGAGTCGAACTCGTGCACGAAGAATTTTTTTATGAGAGCTCCCCTTAAATTTTAATTTTATTATAGGTTATTAAATTGCTTATGTAACTGAGGATATCGTAAAATTTTCAAGTGCATATATCTGCTACTGCTACCATTATCGACATAGAGCGAAAAAGGCCAAAAAAATCACGTCTGTTGTATCCGCGCCCCCCTTGAATATAAATTTGATTTTGTTTTTAGTATTTGTTATTATATTGGCAACAGATACACACAATCTGCGAAAATTTCAGAAGCTATAGCGGTTTTTGAGATACAGCCTGGAGACAGACAGACAGACAGACAGACGGACAGACAACAAAGTCTCAGTAATAGGGCCCCGTTTTAACCCTTTGGGTACGGAACCCTAAAAATGAATTATAAGAATATCATCTTTGCTTTAAGGGCTAATTCCACCTCACTCAATTCAGACGTCTAAATTGAGTCAGTAGGTAAATCACAGAGGTAAATACTAAATAAAAATAAAGTCCGATTTCAGTAATTCTTTTTTATTGTACTAGGTATTGTTCAACTTAGGGAATAGTGCAAGTTTCATCAAAATCGGTTCAGTAGTTTTGGAGATAGAAAGTTTTAATTCTCAATTGCGTACAATTTTGAAGTCGGTTTTATCTTTTTAAAATACAGTTATTTACTTAATATGATAATTAAATTTCACTAGGTGGTGTTTTATACTTATTTTTTAAGATATTTATTATATCAATAAATCAATACACATACAGTTGTAAACAAGTCGAAGTTTTTTCGATATGTTTTTTTTATTTAATTACAACGATTAAAATCGTATCAACAACCGATTTTAGTTAACAAAGATACGATACGACAATACCATCAACGGATATAATATTATGCAGTAAACAGAAAACATTGTTCAACCTGAATAGTGCTTCCGGGAAAATGTGGATTACAGAATTAAAATTTAAACTACGAAAGCTACAGAATATTGAAAAGTTGTTTCTATTTTAAAGTGCAATTTTTTATTCCTCTATTCAATTTCAGTAAAACAAAGCTTTAATTTCGTGCCAGTCTAAGCTTAGCCCATCGCAATAAGCCGCATGTAAAACCGTGCTTTATTTTCCGAATTTACGGCCTAAAATCTGCCCGCCTAAAACGAAAATCTATTATGTGCCCGAATATTTTAATTTAGATATTAATTTCTATGAAACTTTTGAGAAGGCCTAAATTAGAACATAATAAAGGGTTTGCCAATAGAGACTTGACAATTTTGAATTTACTTTGTGGACGCACCCTTTCACTTGACATCGAACTGTCAGTTTATTCTGTAGACATGACATTTTTATCATGGTAAAATACACGAGCGAACAACGTCTGCAAATCTTAGAAACTTACTACAGAAATTCGGAGTCGGTGGCCACTACTTTAAGAGCGTTAACTCCGATTTTCGATCGTAATTCTCGACCTAGTAGACAGGCAGATTGGCCATGATTATGGATTATTTTTGGCCTAAATTAAAGACATTGACTTGGACAGCATGAGGACACAAAAGGGACCGCCTTGTTCGTGCGATATAACGCCTCTAGATTTTTTTTTTGGAGCTGCCTCAAGTCGTTGGATAAGCCAACGGCGTTGGAAGAGCTCAGAGCCAAAATTTAACGCGAAATAGCCGTAATATGTAGCCCCGACTTATAGACAATTGGGTTCAACGAATCACCGCTTCAAACGTGCCTGCGGTGGCCATAAGAGCGAAGTCGAGTTCCATTAAAAAATGTTTTCATTGTACTTAAATCTGATACAAAAATGTTTGAAATAAGATCTTAAATGGTTTTAATTTTATTTTGAAAAAAAAGTTGTAAAGTCCTTATTGCTACCCCTTATTTCAGACGTTTTACATTTTTAATAAGGAAAATTATTGTGGAACTTGAATACCAAGGATAATAATTACAATGACAGTGAACTAAATCGAGATTCCGTTTAAAGATGATGACATTTTATATAAAAATCTAATAAGAGAATTAATTTTGTGTCGAAGTATTAAAAATAATAATATTACTATACAGGTCGTCACAAAAATAAGTGATAAGGATGTGTACCTTGCATTCAGTTCACTGTAAAGGTAGCAGCCGCGCTGAAAGAGCATTTTTTATGCTTTTGTAGGAAACTTGTGAACCTGGGGCAATTGCACAAAGAATTGCGGTATTTCAGCACTGTTTCTTTCACAGCGAACTCTCTACAAGGAACACAATATACAGTATACACACCCTAAAGTAATTATCACTTAGTTTTGTTCGTGGTTTTGTTACACCCTGTATACACCTAAACGGAATCACATTTATTGATCATTGATAAGCAGACGTGGAGTAACCACATTAGTTTATTATCTAGAATCGACCTACTGTTATAATAATAATTACAATGCAACGCAAACAAAACAGGTTTTGTTTGCGTCAACAGAGTACTGTCTGGGCTTAGCAGGTTAAGCCCAGACAGTCTGTTCCCCACTGTGCGGGCTGCGGCCCTTTGTGGGAAATGCGCCTGGAGTTGAGTTGAATGTTTCAATATTGAATGCACTAGCAATATTATGAATAGTTTATTTACTCAGTAATAATTTATATATCCGTTACTTGATGACGCCCGCAAATCCGTTACGCCAAAATTCGGCGCGCGGGCGCCCGCGGTTCAGCATTTTTCAGGGATAAAAAGTATCATTTATTATACCGGGACTCAAAGTATCCATAATATAACAAATTCAGCACAATCAGTTCAGCGATTTGGGCGCGAAATGGTAACAGACAGACAGGACACACTTTCGCATTTATATTATTAGTATGGATTATTTAATTGTGTAAACTATAAATAATCGAAGGATGATTGCATCTACGGATAAGAGAGATATCTTTTTTAGGGTTCCGTACCCATAGGGTAAAAAACGGGACCCTATAACTAAGACTTCGATGTCTGTCCGTCTGTCCGTCTGTAGTCTCCATCTCTATAGCTAGAGAGTTGAAATTTTCACAGATTGTGTATATATGTTGCCGCTATAACAACAAATACTAAAAACAAAATAAAATAAATATGTAAGGAGGGCTCCCATACAACAAACGTGATTTTTTTAGCCTTTTTTGCTCTATATCAATAATGGCAACAGGTAGATACTAAGGTAGGTTTTCCACAAAATTCGTTAATCCTATAAAATTTAAATATTTACATTATAGCTTTATGTCCGCAACTATATTTTATCGTGCGCCGTGCGGTAGTGAAACTATACCATACCAACTCTTTCCCGGGAAACGAATTTCATCTAAGTCGGTTCAATGATTTGAGCACGACACATATTCCGACACAGTCAGATAGTCAGATCACAGATGGAAAGACGGGATATACAGAGTACAGACAGATAATAGTCAATACACTGCTGTTAGCCAATCAAAAACGCTAGCGATAAGAAAAAACTCCGCTCAAAACACCTCCGAAATCGGGCGTGTAAGAGCACATTAATTGTACCCGGCGTGCTTTTATCTTCTCAAATGGAATCGATTTGATATCTGTCTCATTTAGATCGGATAAAATATGCAAAACGCCGCGAAACTCGTTAACCCCTGTCATCGAGGACATTTCCGACTGTAGTTACTTGGATGATTAATTTTGCAAATGACTGTTTGCGCCGCGGTGGTGTTTACTTTGGGCAGAACTATGGCTTGATGATACGGTAGAAAAGGTAGGATGAACGTAAAAGAATATTCTTGTAGTGTGTTGTAGTTTGAAACTAAGGGTCAATTCAGACCGCAACGCGACGAGACGTGATGAGGTGCGGCGCGGCATAAATTTGTATGGAATTGACAGATATTTCAATTGCGCGAGGCGACATGATCATCTGTTAATTCAGTACAAATTTAGAAATGCATCTACGCGTCGCGTTGCGGTTTGAATTAACTCTAAAGGTATGTAGGTACGGTGAGGCCGATTGATCCCATTGAAATGATCGCAGGCCACTGATCTCTATACAAGTACGCTGGATTGCTGATAGCCTTTGAAAAGACAGCTATTTTTTGTGCCTATTTGAAGCGGAATCAGCGCCCCTATTATTCGGGTAGAGAACTAAATCTGACGTAAAAATGACGTTTGAAAGCCGCCATATTGGCGCTGATAACAGTAGTGAGAGTATTTGGAACTAATACTAGTGATGACAACTGTTGTTATTGGTTGTGGTTACGTCAAATTTAGTTCTCTACCCGAATAATGGGGGCGCTGATTCCGCTTCAAATAGGCACAAAAAGCAGGTCTGTATCAGCAATCCAGCGTACTTGTGTAATAGAGATCAGTGTCGCAGGCCGACCTGACTGGACTCACGAGTCCAAAACTCCACACACACGGGAATGGACAAAATGAATCCGATCAGATTGGCCTGCAATCAGAGCGACCGGATCGGTCTACCTCACCGTCTGTGTATTTTGAGGTCGTAAAATGATACTACTTTTGAGTTTCGTATTATCGCTACAGCATTTCGTCGCGTCTCGTTACGTTTCATATAAACTTGCCACTAAATAAATATTCTTTTAGTATTCAGTCAATAAGAAAGCATACGGCTAAGATCAGAAAGCATACGATGTCCAAACAGTTCTATAACATGAAACTTATAATGAACTACCATGTGAACGATTTCAAACTAAGACAAACTTTAATAAGCAACCAAAGCAGAAAATCTAATTAGGTAATAGCTTTGCTCTACACGAGATACACGAGTATATGAATGCAATTTAGATCTGGAACTTTATCTTCGTGACGTAATTACAGAACAAGCTCTGCGAATTCACTAATCACTGTGCAGTGCTTTTCTTTTCTTACTTATTTAGAACATTATGGTCTCATATTTTCTCTCCTGAGCAATGGCCAACGATGGCCCACTGCTGGCCATAGACATTTGTAGACCACGATCACTTGGTGTTTACAAAATGTAAGTTTCGCGGAAAACGATTTTTACCGAATCCCGTCGTTGTGGGCGTCATGATCTAGTAAATCAATAAACTTGAAAATTATTTCATTGCTCCACGATACTGACATTTATTTTTGTGTTATAGGCTTCTGTGTCACGCATGGCTATCGTCCGCCATCATACATTATCCGGGCCCTCTACACAATGGCGATGGCTTGTATTGGATTGTTATAGTGGGCCAGCTTAGGCCAGTGTAAAGAGGCGCCTTTAGGGTCAATTCAGACCGCAACGTGACACGTAGCTGCCACGCGATGTATTTCTAAATAAAAAAAGTCTGATTTAACCCTTATTTTTATTGTCCTCTAATTATAATGAAATCTTTTTTTGTTAAATTTTATTTTTGTCCTTTTCAGTCCCTTGCCTTAGATACATAATGCCAGTGGCCAGTGGTTGACCATGCACGTCCAGGACACCTCCTCGTCCTCGTCCTCCTCCTCCTCACCGGCCGCCGCGCCTGTGTGTGTATATATGTGTGTGTACTCACATGGAGGTTGTCGAATCTCTGCGAGTCACAGAGCACTCGGACGGGACCGGGGCATTGGTTGACCATGCGCGTCCAGCACACCTCCTCGTCCTCGTCCTCCTCCTCCTCGCCGGGCGCCGCGCCGGACGCCTCATTTCGAGGATCTGGAACAAAATAAATCCTGTATAAACGACTTAAAGGATATTAATTGGGGAGTGTATATAGCGTTTACGAAGTAACGTTTTTATTACTTTAGTTCTCATCGATTTAACAGTGTAAAACAACCTATTTCTCAAAGCATTTTTATTTCTTAAAAAAACAGGCCAAGTGCGTGTCGGGCCACGCGCAATGTAGGGTTCCGTAGCACCGCTAGTTTTTGAAAATTTTTGTATGGTCAATGAATGTACATTTATAACATGTTTTACACTACTAACAACACCAAGCGAAGCGCGCACGGGCACTACCTACCTTTTCTCGAAACGTTTCGCCGTATTTTTGCACCCTCGTAACTTTGGTTTGGATAATGCCAGATAGTTGAAATTTTCAAGATATTATGACATGAGTATAATAATTAAATGCGCAAAGTTTGAATATTGTTACTATTATACTTTAGATTAGAAACTTGGCTCTACATGAGATTTCACTACTTTTTGACACCACGAACTATAATAATATTATGTTCTCATCTTGGCAACATTTTTACATGAAAATGTTTTTTGTGGGATCTATTAATTACATAATATTTAGCATTTATCTCTGTGGTCCAGTGGTTAAGAGCATGGCTCTTGACCACTGGACCACAGAGGTCGTGGGTGCGATTCCCGCGTTAGGAACATGCTATTTCCAAGTGTGGTTAGGACGATGCAGGCTGATCACCTAATTGTCTGACAATAGACGACCTCTGTGGCTCAGTGGATAGCACGTTGGTAGCTAAAGCCGGAGGTCGCGGGTTCGAATCCCGCCGACGGAACAAAAAGTTTTCAATGTTCCTGGGTCAGGGATGTGTATTAAATATATTTATCATATAATAAAAATCTTAAATATATGTATAGTATAAAAGTATTAAATATATTTCCGTTGTCTGGTACCTGTAACACAAGTCCATCAGGTACTTACCATGGGGCCAGACTGACGTGGTGTGAAGCGTCCATAGATATTATATTATTATTATTATAAGTAAGATGATCCATGCGATGGATAGGCAATGGGCATGTAAAAAGTCGGTCCTGCGCCTAATCTATTGCCAGTCATGTTGGTCTTCCGTCCCACTGAGATATGAGAGTAAAAGGAATAGAGAGTGCCCTTTGTACAGCGCTCACACTTGGGCACTATAAAACTACTCCTGCGTAAGTGGCTTGGTTTCATTGAAATCGGCAACCGTCACCGAAACCGGTGTGGGAGTTATTATTATTAATTATTTAGCACTAGTCGGTGGCCGCAACTTCTCGCTGAAATTCATCTATCGCACGAGAGCTGTGCCATTTTATTAAGCTATTGTAATATTATGTATATTGTATCCATGACTTTATCAAAATCGGTTCAGCGATTAAAGCGTGAACAGGTAACATACAGACAGGCACTTTCGCATTTATAATATTAGTATAGATTTCAGTCTTCATCACACATTGGGCTTTTAATTAGAACGTACTACCTACGTAACGCGCATATTTTTTTCACTCGCTACCTCGGGTTTCGAGTGAATGAAAGTCAGATTTTTCACTGTGACTTTTATGATTATTCAATAGCTTTGTCCACACTGTGCCTTTTTTTGTTCATCAAGGGCATGCGTTATTGCGCAGTCAACAGCGAACGTGAGGCATGCCCGTGACGCGTGCTGAAATCGTAGCGCTCGCTATGACACTAATTTTCTTTCAACGCGGGTGGATTTTGACGCATTCAATTATTGAATATGCCATTTGCCATAAGGAAATTGAATTAAAAGAAGATGACGAAAATTGAAGATTAAATTGCATAATGTGGACATAGCTTTTGTCCTGCAAATCCTTTCCCCTCACACGGCTTTGTGGCACAAAGGGTATTAAATTGATTTTTACTTCCAAATGGATTTCATTGATGAGATATTGGATTTTAGTTATGGGTCGTGAAATCACATATTACGCTATTTATTATTTCTACAAAGCACAGTTACATATCACCTGATATATAATTTTCTTATGTTCCGGTTTTGTTATAATAATATTATAAGGTCCTCTGTAACGGCTGGACCGAATTTTATAAGCTACATGTGATTTTATCCGTAGATAATACTTTCTAGACACGAATCAACGTATTGTACCACATCTAACATATAACTGACTATTATAATATATTCTGTGACTGTATCTAACTATAGATACAGCAAAAAATCTTAAAGCAGTGAAAAAAGCAAAATATTAAATGGCATGGCGAGGGGAAAAGGTCTTTTTTTAAGGTTTTGAAAAAACGAACATAGATGCATAGCTTTAATTTAACAGATCCCAATATTGTATAATAATAATTTGTCTAGACGCATTGCCCAGGGAGTAAATTAAATACGTTTGTATGGAAAAAATACTCTGTATTTCCTAAAGTAATGATCGTACAGTAAAAATGTTGTGATGTAATTTATAGGATGTAGATAATCAATGAAGAAGTCACTTATGACATATTATTATAAATAATTTTCGAGTCACAAGCAAAAACCTTGAAAAAGAGACCTTTCCCCCCATCTCCCACCGCCGCGGCGCCGGATCGTGTCCCTCCCTCGGGGACTTTTAGTATATTCATCTGGACACCTTTAGGAATAACTCTACCAACTTTCAAAACTACAATAATATGAATTATATTATTATGGACTGTCGATCGACGATTTTGAAACTAATTTTCTTAGACTGGCGGCAAATAGAAGATGGTTTATGGAAAATATTGTGTCATTATAAGACGTATCCTGAGTTTTGCCGGGAATGTGAAAGAGTGATGTTGTGATTTTGTATTATTTTCCTAAAATTGTGTTAAGTTGGGTTTTTAATTGTAATATTGGTAGAATATTAACCATTAGATATTCGTTATCGTGCACAAGTGTAGGAAAGTGATGCATTATCCAGAAACGTGCGATTTTGTGTTCCCTCCAAAACTCCATTGAAAGTTTCAGTAAAGCGTCTACCACCTTACTGCGACCGACTTTACTTCTTGACTGTATTGACTTTTACTTAGACTTTGACTAGACTAAATGACCTGACGATATTACATGAAAACGATGCTGAAAATTATTATAGGAGGAATACGGTTTTCCCGCCATATTCCTTACCTTTTTACCTTGTCTGTGGCACAACATACACATACTTTGTGTCAAGTTGCCAAAAACGAAGAGAAAGAAAGAAGACGTATCCAAACAAGCACTACGATGATTCGCTATAATCCTATTTCTAAAAGAAAATAAAATAAAGTTTCTCGAGAGCTACAGACGAGATTTCAGATCACATAATATTATAATGCTCTTAACGACATCCTATTTGGAAAAAACTAAAAATATTTTTTTGCGTATAATTATTATTTAAAATAATTTTATTAAAATTTAAAATAGTGTACATATCGCTATCTATCGTCTGACAGCCGAAATCAAACAATTTACACAGAACATAATAGCATTTTGAATTTTATACGTGTTAAAGTCTGAACTTGTCGATTTTAGGATAATATTAAGTATGATACCAAATAGCCACGCGCTACGCGTATAGTATCTTCAACTGCTTCAACACTTATAGTTTCGGTGACGACGCGAGGATCAAACTCACGACTTCGAAGTCAGAACCACGCTACTTCTGGACCACCTGGACCACCCAGGCACTATGCATAAATAATTATGTTTTATGTAGAGGTATGCACATACATAATTCACGCGGCGCGGCGGTACGAAATTTTATTTATATATTTGGGCAGTGTTTCTTAAATTGAGGTACGCGAACGCCTAGGGGTTCGCCATTCGACGACAGGGGGTTCGCGACAAGATTTACGTAATGGTGGCTTGATAACTGGCAGGCACACGCGGTACTCTGTTGACACTTTTTTTTAAACGGGCTTTGGCCCACCACACATTCCCACCACTGTATCTCCTGTGTCGCCAGGATCGACAGCGGTATCCAACCACGAAAACCCTTTGATATGATCTCAGGGAGCCCGAGGGACATGCTAAAACTGTCTTGGGACCCGCAACGAAATTAATCAGAAGAGGAATAGGAGGAGTAGGAAGAATTCCAGATTCCCTCCCCATACAAAGCGGGAGACAGCACAAAGTTACAATGACCGAAAGTCAAAGAACTGAAGGGGAAGCACCACGGGAATAAAAGTTAATAATTTGACTACTACGCTATAGCTTAATTAATATTGGAATTTTTTGTGTTAGATTGATGCCAATAATAATTGTGACAAAAACGCTTGAAGGCACGGAAGTTCCTAGCACTGTCCACGAGATCACCGTAGTATGCGACTCCAGAGGTACAGAGTAGGTTGTTTAGCATTATAGTTCTTTCCTCCTGCCAGAGACTGCACTCCCAGAGAATATGATGAGCGGTTTGTTCAAACATGTTGCCTTCGGTCGAGCACTCGCACATAGGTGATGCTACAAGTTTAAATCCATAAAGTTTAGCCTTAAAATTTCCATGACCGGTCAGGAATTGAGAAACGCAGTGATCAACATCCATCCAATGTTTGGATAGCCGTTCTCGAATATTAGGGAAAAAGTTATATAGATGTCGCCCTTTGGTGGAACAGTCCCATCGCGTCTGCCATTCGGAGATGAGGCTTTGCACAGAGTCATCTAAAGGTTCAAACAATCTTGCTATTTTAATTTTATCGCGAGCGCTTAAAAAGAACGGGTTGTCAATGTTTTTATTATGATAATAAATAGTCGCACGGCGCTGTATCTCAAGGTCAACGGGTAAAACTCCGGCTAACACGGGCAAGGCTTCGGTGCTTGTAGTCCTATAAGCTTTGCATAAGAATATGAGTGCCAGCCGTTGGCTTTGCAGCAGCTTGCGACGAGCCGCGCCGATAGTTGCTCTGTCGGCCCACACGGGGGCCCCGTAGCAAATGCTGCCTAGGTAAGTCGCGGTGTAAATTAATTTAAGAGTTTTAAATGAAAGGCCCCATGTTGAAGTAGATATTCTAGTAAACGAGTAAAAATTACGTTTGGCTTTCTCACCGGTTTGAATTATATGTTCCAAAAATGTAAATTTATTATCCAAATGAAAACCAAGGTAACATAGTGACTGTTTGCGTTTAACGTTTATATTGTCAAGTTTAATGCTAGGGGACGATGTAAGGGAACCTTTTAAAAGAATTTGGTAAGTTTTATGCGCGGCAAAATTCAGACGATTACGCTTACCCCAGTCAGATATTAAACTAAGACAACTGTTGGCTTTAGACTCAATTTCGGAACGTGAGTTTGCTTGAACGATAAGAAAACCGTCATCGGCATAACCAACTAGAATACAAAGCAGTGGAAGTGGAAGACTTAACAAATCGTCGAATCCGATGTTCCATAATTTAGGCGAGATTACCGATCCTTGAGGGCAGCCGCACGTTAAATCTTTGGCGTGTGTACAATGTCCTAGACGAAGCTTAGTTTGACCGTTAGAAAAGTAAGAATGTATTATGGAATAAATATTACAGTAACACCCTCGATTCTTTAGTTTTAATAGTACCATCGGCCACCAAGCATGGTCGAAGGCCCCGGATATATCTAATGAAATGGCGACCACGTATTTAGTTTCCGATAAATTAACTATTTTTCTTACTTCTAACGCCGCGTCAACAGTCGATTTCCCGGCGGTGAAACCGTACTGTTGACTATGAAATTTGGTACCACCGGGTAGCAGGCGAGGCACGATAAGGCGTTCTAGTAGTTTACCTAAGCACGGCAGTAACGTTATCGGACGGTAAGATTTTGGGTCGTCAGGAGGTTTGTTTCCCGCTTTAGGTATTAATTTTAAGCAGCCGGTACGCCATATTTTTGGGAATATACCTTCTGCGATACATCTATTGTAAACATGTAGAATCGATGAATTGGCCGCTAAACACGCTTGCTTTATCATAATATTCGATATTTTATCCTCGCCCGCAGATTTTTTAATAGGCAATAGATTCACTATTTTAGTAAACTCCTCAGAAGTTGGTAAATCTGAGGCCGGCGTATGAATGGGGTCTAGCATTCTACTTCTAATGTCGCGGTGGTGTTCATCATCCAAGGAGGGCTCGTCGTCTGGAATGAGAACGTTTAAATATGCCTTCGCCGTTTCCTCTAAACTACAAGTGTATAAGTTGTTAATTTTAATATTTGAGAAAAAACTCGGCTCATTACTACTACTAGGCTTAAGCTCGTGGTATAAAGAGGACCATGGGCCCTCTTTGTCCAGTCTATTCGCGGCATTCTTTAGCATTTTATTTTTCGCTAACATGACGGCGGCCCGATATCGTGACCTTGAGATGCGTAGGTTATTTAAACTAGTTATGTAATTATCATCAGTATTATCGCGGCCAGACTTACGAAGATTATTTATTTTACGCCTGGCCCTTCTAAATTCGCGACGAAGATTAAGAAGGTTACTGTTCCACCATTTACAGTTGTGATCTTTTTTAAGAGGTCTACGACCCAAGGCTACATCAGCACAGTAAACAAATGTGTTTGTCATTAATTCCGCGCACTCATTTACGTTGAAATCTGACCGAGTGAAGTCTCCGGCATGAGCGGCGATAAGGTGGCGGAATAAATTCCAATCGCCGTTCTTTATATTGTATTTGTAGTCGTTAGAATTGACTACGGTGTCACTCGGGACCGCGCGAGAAAACTCGTACACCAGTAAGCGGTGATCACTACATGACGCATCGGGAAGGACACGCCAATGCCTAATCTGGACGTACGCGCTAGATAGCGTGACGTCAATAGACGATTCGCCCGATGGGCTACTGTAGGTAGGTGGTGCATCGGGGGTGTTGTGAATTTGGAGATTAAACTCCGCTATGAAGTCTTCTACAGCAGTACGTCGGTCGCGGTCCGTATACCTAAGTTGGCCGTGCCATAAGGGCGAGGAGGCATTGACGTCGGCACCGATAATAATTTTATTACCCGCGAGAGATTGTAAGACGAGGCGAAGTTGATGTAAATGTGTATCCACGGGGTCCGCGTACTGAAAGTAGCAGCTAACAACGTATAGTCTAAACTGAGGACACGATACCTCGGCTACTGCACAATGCGACGTCGAAAGATTAGTTAAGGCCGTGACTGAAAATCTAGACTGAGGTGTGTATATACCCGCGCGAGCTAGGTTATTAATTTGTACTATCTTCGACCGTAGCGACGCGAGTTGATATTGCTCCTGTACGAGCACCAAGTCTAAATTGTAATCAGAAGCCAACTTTTCTAATTCTATCGTTGCGTGCTTATTATTGTGTAGGTTTAACTGTCCTATATTTAAACTATCCATACCGAGTCGTTAGGATAAGTTGCTCCATTTTAGACTTATACGTAGGACAATCTGGGGAACCTGTGGGATGGTCGGTCGGTTTTTTAAATCGCAAACAACTACCGCAAACCGGCTTAAAATCGTCTTTATCTTTTTTTGGGCAGCTGTCCGAGCTATGACCTTCGGCGCAATGCTTACAGCATGGCTTTGTGTCGCGACAGAATTTAGCTGTGTGGCCGTACTGTTGACAGTTGGCGCAACGCACGAGTTCAACGTCATCTACAAAACGACACATCGCCCAGTCGATAAAAAGTTTTTCTTTTGTTTCGATGAGGTGTTTACGCACTTTTGGGTCTAGTTCAATGCCTATCCATTTTCGGTTATTATATTCTTTGTTTAAAATACGACGTCTAACTATTTTTGTCGAACTCATGAATTGATCTTGTGTCACATTAATTTCGCCGTTTACGTTTTGGTTGTACAGGGATAATAGGAAATTATCGTCTGTAATGTGTTGTGGAACATCTTTGATAAGGATGCGCGGGCTACGCCCCTTGGGTGTCTCAAGGCGGAGACCGGCAGATTTTAGCGCTTCAACCGACTTTAATTTTTTAACTTGCGACTCGCTCGTGAGACGCAGAAGCACGCCCGAATTCGCTGTTTTCTTAACGCCGTGAAATTGAAAACCGTCGGCCGGGTTTATGACCTTCATCAAAGCCTGTTTGGTCTCAGTTGCCGATTTTAATTCCGCCGATTTTTCTTGTGTGGGGTAGGCTATAACGCACGGGAGTGGTTTACGCGTCTCGACCGGGGGAACCGATTTCGCGAGTTTTAGTTTGAGCGCCTCAGAATACGAGACCGGAGGCGCCGCGGGGGCCGGCTTCACGACATTAAGTTTAGCGGATAGTAAATCTCGCTCCAAATTCGCGACTTTGGTTTCGAGTGACGAGTTTTTAATGGCAAGAAGAGAAACAATGGTTGTCAGTTTTTGTGTCATGTTCATTATATCGGATTTATTGGCAAGGTTATTGCGCCGCGAGACAGTGTCGTTAGCGAATTCGTTAATTTTCCCCAAGTACGAGGACGCTTCGCGGACTAACTCGCAGTAATTGAACGAATCATCGACAGCGCTGCTAGTGTCTAATAATGAAATAACTGGGGACTGCGGCTCGTCCCTTAGGGGTTGGTGACGTTTTTCGACTGGTGAAACGGAAGAAGGCGATATTTCGGACAGCAAACGTTTGCCGGACGAAGTCGGCGGGGAACGAGGTATGCCATCCCTTCTTTCAAATGGGTTAGTGTTTTTATCCGGCGGAATGTTATTATGACTCGACATGGCTTATTTTTGAAGTTTATTACAATAAACACTTATTAAGATTCGGTAATATAATTAATATTAGGTACTTATTTAGCTGAGCGATCAGCTGTTCGCAAGGCCGGGCGCCCGGCGCCCGGTAGCGCGCGCGGTACCGACAGTAACAATATTAAACTACCTACGTTACGGCCTTATAAAAAGTGAACAAAGAAATTACTTACCGAGTTAAATCCAATAAATTACGAAGAAATGTGCTTCAAAAACTTACAGTAAACGTAGATTATTCCGTTACCTAGCTTATTACACACACTCAGCACGCAATTAAGGATTTTTACCACCAAAAATAAATTTAATTCCCGGAGCGCACGTCAGACGATGTTAACCGTACGGAGGACGCGGGGGGAGGGTGTCTGTTGACACTTTATGTTATGTGTTTTCATTAGTATAAGAGGTTCGCTGTCACCTGGAAATTCTAACAGGGGTTCATGGAGCCGAAAGTTTGAGAAACCCTGTATTTGGGTATCTCGCGATAAGCCCTCCAAATGGCTGAACGGATTTGAATATATTTCACGACAAGTACATTTGATCCATAGAACCAATATGATTACCAACGAGTTCGAACTAATGAACTAAATTTCTTTAGCAATATATTATGTAGTTTTTAGGAAATTAATAATTATGTGTATAATCTTATATCTTTAAACGAGCATTTCTTGTATATTATATGTATATAATTGGAATCTCGGAATCGGCTCCAACGATTTTCATGAAATTTAGTTTATAGGGGGTTTCGGGGGCGATAAATCGATCTAGCTAGGAATCATTTTTAGAAAATGTCATTTTATTCGTGTTTTATCGAATACCGAGCAAAGCTCGGTCAAATAGCTAGTATACTGTATAATATTATATTCATATCACATCCTAAATTTTCTCACTCTATAAACTCTCCGTGGACTTGAATGTTTCAATACTTTAAAATAATGTTTAACTACAGAGTGTAATAAAACTAAGGGTTAATACGTGTATGTATTTTTTGCAGAGAATACACTGTGAAAGTAGCAGTGCTGAAAGACCAACTTTTTTCACTTTTGTATGGGCAGCGCCCAGGCGTCGCGAGTTTTCCCATACAAAAGTGAGTATTGGTCTTTCAGTGCTGCTACTTTCACAGTGAACTCTCTAATAGGAACCCGTAAACACCTTAAACTTTAAAGTATTATTACTTCGTTTAGTTACACCCTGAAGCGTGCTTAGGTAACAGACAGTCTCCAATAAGTAATTAATGGACTAAATTGTTATTAGAATGGGCTAAATGTCATCCACAACTTAAGCATAAATTGGGAATATTATTAGTAAGTACCTATCTACTATCTACCATTTAATATTATAATATTCTATTGAAATCAAACTCTGAATCAGTACATCTAGTAGAATAAATAAATACCAATTACCAAAATTAGTACTAGTAGAACTAACAGAATAGAGCGTTATGATAAACAAATACCAAATGTCAATTATTAAAGCTGTATTTCTTTTATCTTTTACTTTATTCCCCGACTAAAGTAAAAAGTAAATCTAGTAACGAAAAGAACAAGGGTGTCACTGTGCTTAATTTTTTGAAACTCGACAAAATTTAATTACGATTTACTCGAAACGGAACAACTCGCGACTTTTAGAATTTGTTAAAACTGTTAACGGTTTATAATGATCCAAGTTTTAGATTTTAAATGAGACTGTATTGTTTATTCTTAAAACGACACTCAGATAATATTATACTTCGTTGCTGCATCCTATGAGATTTAATAAACCTGTAGTCCGAATTTTGTGGTACTGCATCATCACACGCCATTTAGATATTATTTATTTAATTTAAAACTGAAAAAAGACAATCAATTGGTTTTATAGTACTTCCGCCTTGCTTTCCTAGATGGCGGTGTTAGTTCGTCCGTCATTCGTTTTTCGTGTGCGGCATCGTCAACACGTTATCCTTTTTAAATTAATTTCTACAGTGTTAAAGTGTTATAATTAGTGTAAATCGCCGAATAATATTGGAAAAGGAAGAATAAGGATGATTACGAACATATTCGCCGCAAAATACGGCGATTGGAAAGTAAATTACGCTGCAACAAAGGAAAAGGTACCAAACTACCCGCATTAATTTTTAAAAATATTATGAATTTTTTCTTTGTTCTCAGCTATGGCATGGTAACGATACGTTAAAAAAAAGACTATCTTAAGGGTTAATACGTGATATTAACCAGATAGTCAACCTTTTGTACCTTAATGGGGTAATACGCGATATTATCCAGGTTACAAACTGAGTCGTGATGATACGTGATATCATCCTGAAAGCAACTTTATGCTTTTTCACATCGGACAAGATCCGAGTCATCAGCGTCTTCCTCCCGGGAAGGCCGCTGCGATAACGAGCACTCATCCGACGACAAAAGGCGCGATGAAGACATCGACGCGCGGGAGGCTCAATCTTGCTGTGGAACTCCACAATCTTTAGCCGACGTCGAAGACGTGGATTATATGGAGTCGGCCGCGCCTGCACCGGCGTCGCCGCAGGCCGCACCGCCGACATCAGCACCGCTGAGCCAACCAGAAGCCACCGTGCCAGTAGATCCTAACCAAGAATCTACTCCCAGGTTACCACTTGAAATACTAAATATTCTTGGCAAGGCCAATAAAACAGAAAGCCCTAGGCGAACGCATTCCCACCGAACTCTCTGAACGTTGGGGTAAAATCTTGGTCGATGGTTTGGCTAAGGAATACAAGGAGTCGCTTGTGGCGAAGATTCTTATACCGACTAACTTTTCGCTGGCACAAGCGCCTAAACTCAATCAAGAGGTAGCCGCAGTTCTACAGCAGGCTGCAAAAACCGATAAATTTTTTTTCATAATACAATCCAAGGCGTAAAAAGCGACGTCTACCTTTTCGGTGAAAAGCGCTAGCAACAAGCACTGCCGGGCAACTCCCGAGTTCCTCCTCGTCAGCAGTACGCGAGGCCAGCGCCAGCAGCGCCGGCCCGCCCGCACGAGCCGCAGCCGTCGACACGTCGGCGAGGAGGGCCCAGCAGCCCCCGCGCCGCGGCCGCCCCTACGCGAGCGCCAGACCGAGCAACGACAGGAGACGCCGCTACTAGAGGTACCTCACGCTGGCCGCATCCAATTCTTTTTACGCAATTGGCTTCTAATAACCTCCGATAGCACGGTGCAGTGCTGTCTTATGCTAAAGGATATTATAAAATACCCTTCTGCATTGAGTTATAAGTCCCTTCTGTAAGCCACCTTACCAACGTGTGGAACCAAGTAATCCACCTTTTACAAAGAGTCAGATGAGCAAAGCAATAAGTGAACTCAAACAATTAGGTGCTATTTCAGTATGTAATGAAAAGCCAGACCAATTTATTTCATACATTTTTCTTACACCGAAAAGTATCGGTGGGTTAAGATTTATATTCAACTCAAAATTACTTAAATACATTTTTAATTTGCACGTAATCAACTTTTAAAATGGAAGATATTCGCACTGCTATAAAATTGGTCTTTCCAAATGTATATTCCTCATATCTCAATCTCAAATCTCAATCGATCTCAAGGAATTGCTTGTGCGGTGTGCCGATTCATACATTACATAAATTTATTATTATTATTATTATTATTTTTTTTTGAGATTTCGATTTCATGATAATCTTTGTGAATTTAACTGCCTTCCTGTACGACTTAAGTTCTGTGCCATTTATATTTGTAAAGCTTCAAAAGCCTCTTTTTATGTGGTCAAGAAAGCAGGGCCATCTAGTGGTCGAAATTCGAATCGAAATCTAAAGATTATGCTACTATATAATATATTAAGGTCAAAATTGAAACAATTAGGTTTTATTATCAACTTTGAGAAAACTAGTATGACGCCTTCACAACTTTGTAGATTTATTGGCTTTGACCAATGATATTATATTAGCTTTGACATAATATTAAATACTCAAGTCATGCAGTTACTCCAGAAATTTTCTAACTAGCCAACGAAATCCATAACAAAGCGCGATTTCGCGAAGTTCATTGGCACTTTAATTTCAGCATGACCAGCAATAGCATATGTATGTGTAGTTGTATATTCTTTGATACAACTGGCCGCGTACTAAATACTTTGAACGAGATAAGTTTTTAGCTTCACAAAAATGTAATAATAATTTTGATTCCATCATGCCTGTAAAACCTTATGTGTACCACCAGTTGGTGGTGCAATATTATTTTTAATAAAGTAAGCTTTTTATTAGAATAAACACAAGTTTATACGAGCTGGAGATCTTCACAGACTCGTCACTCACCGGCTGGGGCGCCGCGTGCGACGGAGTAGTAACTAGATGCCATTGGTCCGCGGATGAAGCTCGCCATCATATCAATTATCTTGAATTATTGGCTGCCTAGGGATTGAAATCATTTTTCATTTCATCGTTGTGATAATATTTTAAATGTCTTACTAAGAATAAATAATACTACTGCCATAATTATATTATCTTATATTAATATTATAATGTGAAGTATTCAATTTCATCATCTCAATGAAATCGCGAGAGATATATGTCAGTAGTGCGAGAAACAACGCATATATAATTTATTTGCTTCTTATTTATATAAAAACACAGATGCTGACCAGGCGTCTAGGTACTTACGTAACGTAACGATAGGAACTTACTAAAGATCTTATTGAGCTTCGGTCAACCTGACAACCTGATGGCTGATACCGTACTTACTCGCGTTGTGCTTTAATAATAAGTGCTATATTATTATCTGCTAAGATATTATGTCTCTTGGAAACAAGACCCAGGTGCCTTCATCATCCTTGCTTTTACAATTTCATGGCACGATTATTTTTTCTATGCCTTTCCGCCATTCGCGCTCATACTGTCTTAGGAAAATTATAGAAGAAGAAGCGACTGGTAAATTAGTCGTTCCGTACTGGCCGTCGTGTCTCGGCCGTGTTTTCCACTGTTTTGATCGCTTCTCAAATCTGACGAGATTTATTTTAGGCCAGATAAAACCTTCTGGCGTGCGCAGTATTGTGCGGAAAGTCTACCTAAGACGCTGAATACCGGAGATGTCTATTGACAATATCATACTAAAACCGTTATCGGGAGGTACAATTAATCAGTATGATACAGGATTAAAACATTGGTTTAATTTTTGTCAAAGTAATAATATTGATTTGTATTAAGGATCCGTAGCTGATATAATATTATTACGAATTCTTAAATTTTAACAGAAAAACTTAATGAAAAAGCAAGTTGCGGAATGTTAAATTGTTATAGGTCTAGACTCTAGTTTGTCTCTAATCATTGGTAAATCCCGTTGCAATAACGATCCTAAGATTTTTTAAAGGAGTTTTTAGGAGTAAGCCCAGCTTCCTAAAGTATTCATTTTTAAGGGAACCTTATAAACTTTTGGAGTACGTATCTAAATTTTATCCGTAAGATTCGATACTTATTATCATTAGAAATTTAAAAAAAAAAAAAAAAAAAAAAAAAAAAAAAATGGTAACTCTCGTTCTAATATTATAATAATTATATATAATAATTCAACTCGTTGTCGACGGGACAACGGGTGCAGACGTTATCACTCATAAGAACAGAAGACGTTCATTCCGAAAATTCACGTATCGTAATCACTATCAATAATTATTCATCAAGCCCCAGCTAAAGCTTTATCTGTGTACCTAGATAAGACAAAAGAGCTGAGAAATGGCCCAGCTACTGATAAGCTCATTTTAACAACTAGAAAGCCTTTTCATAATGCCAGTTCCCAATCTATAAGTCGCTGGATAAAGAGTGTCCTCAAGGACAGTGGCATAGAGATTGGCGTTTATTCAGCGCACAGCACGCGACACGCCTCTACGTCGGCGGCGCGCCGCGCGGGAGTCTCTGTCGACATTATCAAGCGATGCGCTGGCTGGGCCGGCTCATCACTTTGTTTTGCTAAGTTTTATAACTTACCTTTACCAGATTTAGCACAAGACAGAGCTTTCGCAGAAGCTATTTTTAATGTAAATTCTGATTCATAGCATATCCAAACTAATTAAGTAGTATTATTATTTAGAAGTACAATACTTTATTAAATAAAAATTGTTATGATGTCTATAATGTTATACCTATCATTTTAAATTCCGTAATTAATTAACTTAATGTAATTAATCTGGTATTTTATCATTCCGCAATTACGCGCTGAACATCTACAGGTTTATTAAATCTCATAGGATGCAGCAACGAAGTATAATTTGTGGTTAATTGAACTTACCTTAAGTGAACTTCAACCAAAATTATACGAGTTGCTGCATCCGTAGAGATTTAAAATCCCACCCCACCCACTTCTCTTAGTTTGTTGCCCCTATTCTTTACTTGCGGAATGATAAAATGTTATGAATTATCCTCTCTAAAAGAATGACGGACGAACTAACACCGCCATCTAGGAAAGCAAGGCGGAAGTACTATAAAACCAATTGATTGTCTTTTTTCAGTTTTAAATTAAATAAATAATATCTAAATGGCGTGTGATGATGCAGTACCACAAAATTCGGACTACAGGTTTATTAAATCTCTACGGATGCAGCAACTCGTATAATTTTGGTTGAAGTTCACTTAAGGTAAGTTCAATTAACCACAAATTATCTCTTTAGAGTTTCTGTTAAATTAAGGGTAAATCACACTGAAACGTAGCTAAAATAAGGCGTGACTTCGCGATGTACTTTAATTTATCACCAATCTGGGGGCACCCATATTAAGTTTATCAGTTTTATTATTCCGAGGCGTATTTTAGTTAAGCCACCTTAACCTTAGACCACTACTATAACTAACAGTAACTATGGACACTATGGTAGGTACTAACACTGTACTATGTACTTTTTATCTACGTGGTTGAGTCCTCCACTTGAGACACCAAAAAGCTCTTATTGAATTCTTATTCAATTTCCCATTTTCACCCTCAATGCTGGCCGACAATAGTCCTAATCAAATATTTATTGTCTGAAGCGGAGGTACATTATAAAATTAGGAAAACTGTAAATCTTTTGAGTAACAGATAGGTTGTTTGTTACTCAAACATATTATATACTTATGTACGGTTTCTGAAGTTTTTAATAGAAAGTTTTTTGCCTTTGAATACACTTAATCCAACAAACCTGAACTTAACTTATTCTCATTGTTTTAACTCTGGTTTGATACCACGACTTCCAAGTTTACTGAGTTTTTAAGCTATTGCATAGCTTTTATCGCGGACTTAAGGACGCTATCACATTTTTTCAGGTACCATTTTAAAGAATTAGGAGTTACACTTCGAGGATATTTTGGTTTCAAATGAAAGATACTCGTAATAATATATTCATCTCCACGTCTTTACCATAAAATAGCCGCATACAAAATTTTCACATAAATACGTTTTAAGTTTTAACCATCACAATAATCACAAAAGATTTAAAAAAAGCGGCCAAGTGCGAGTTGGACTCGCCCATGGAGGGTTCTGCAGCAGCAATAAGGTTTATTTTTATGAAATTAAAATATTTTTGATTTATTTTTACATTTCAGTCGATTCAATGAAATTTAGATTAAGGTTTACTATTTATGACGTATAAAAAAAACTACTGGCTAGATCTCGTTCAAACCAATTTTCGTTGGTAGTTTTTATAGTAATCTACATCATATATTTTTTTTAGAATTATCATGCCTCTACTTTAGAAATTAGAGGGGGGGGGGGGACACACATTTTTCCACTTTGGAAAAGTCTCTCTCGCAAACTATTCAGGTTAGAAAAAAATGATATGAGAAACTTCAATATGATTTTTGGAGACCTATCCATAGATACCCCACACGCATAGGTTAGATGAAAAAAAAATTTTTTGTTTCAGTTGTACTTTACTATTTATGACGTATAAAAAAAACTACTGGCTAGATCTCGTTCAAAACAATTTTCGTTGGTAGTTTTTATAGTAATCTACATCATATATTTTTTTTAGAATTATGATGCCTCTACTTTAGAAATTAGAGGGGGGGGGACACACATTTTTCCACTTTGGAAGAGTCTCTCTCGCAAACTATTCAGGTTAGAAAAAAATGATATGAGAAACCTCAATATGATTTTTGGAGACCTATCCATAAATACCCCACACGCATAGGTTAGATGAAAAAAAAAATTTTGTTTCAGTTGTACCTATGGGGACCCCTAAAATTTTAAATATTTTTTCCATTTTTGCATCAAAATCTTAATGCGGTTTACAGACTTCATCTGCTTACCAAGTTTCAATAGTATAGCTCTAATAGTTTCGGAGAAAAGTGGCTGTGACATACGGGCGGACGGACAGACAGACAGACAGACAGACAGACAGACAGACAGACAGACAGACAGACAGACAGACATGACGAATCTATAAGGGTTCCTTTTTTGCCATTTTGGCTACGGAACCCTAAAAATGGGGTCTGTTAGGAACCAGTATAGCTAAATATACTGAACCAAGGAAAATAAATATACAAAAAAATTGTTGCTTATTAATTAGTCCCCTGTACGAAGTGCTAAATATTTTATATAAAAATAGATAACATTTCCATTTAAAAGAAAAATAAGAAACGCTCTTAAATTTTCGCCCTATCAAGAACGCGGCGAGCGTCGTAAGTTCGTAACCGCCACTATACAAGGCGCGCTGATATGAATGTTATTTTAATGTCCTGCTAATTTTTATGTGATAGCGTCCTTAAAGAGCGGCGACCGAATCAAGAAATTCTGAGACAAAAAACCTAAACCCCCCACTCCGGCGTTGCTAGACTTTTGCACGGTGTTTGTGTGGGTGCATACTGCATATAAGCGGGTTATAATTAGTAACCTACAAGTAAGTATAATATTATAATACGTATAAATAAGTTATAAGTAACGTATAAGTAAAGTATAAGTAAGCTTTACCATGCCTGTCCCCGAGTGCTACACGAATTTTTAATAAATACACTGAAATGAAAATGTGAAGACTCTTTCTATTTAAACGCATAAATACTTAACAAATAATATTGCAATCATATCGTTTGATGTTAGCGCAACAGTCAGAAATACTCGCAGAAGCGATTAAAATCTTTAGTACTTAGTAGTTAATAAATTTAATTTGAAACATTGAACGATCGTTTTCTGACCATAAAGTTAATATTCCTAGCGGAATAGAGCAACAATCTCGAGCTGTCAAACTAAACCGAAATTGATTTTCTTCTGTATTAAAATTATGTGTACGTATACACTTACACAAGCATGATTGAACATGAATTCTATGAGATTAAAATGTCAACGTGCCGATACGTGCCGAGTGGATGTCAAAAAAAGAGTTCTGCTGTCATATTAAGTATCACACGTCTCTTTTTACCACGCAGTTTTACTGATAGTGACATCTCTCTTGCTCAGACCTTTGTTTCTCTATTCCGCTAGGTATATTAACTTTATGGTTCTAATTTAGTAGGTATACTACTCAAACGCTTTGAGAGAGTTTTATTTCAACACTAGTTGACCCGGCAAATGTTGTTTTGCCATTTAAAGTATTTCTACTTCATCAGTTGATACAAAATTTCTTTTGTCCCCTTTGTCTTTGTCAAGGGGGGGGGGGAATTTTATCAACAGAATATTATGTTAAGTTGGAAAACACAGATTATTTTTTGAATATCTTTAATGTACAGAATTCACATTTCTACAGTTTTATTATATGTATAGATTTGAATACAGCTGTTCCTTAAAATATGACTTTCCAATGAAGGAAAGATAAAGAATCGAATGTCATTTTGTAGTTTTATTAGAAAGAGACAGCATCGAAAACACATCGGAGCTATGAACAGGTTGTTCAGGTGAACACCGTTATCCTTAAAACCATCAATTAATAAGCCCGTCAAAATGAACAACTTTTTCTATGAGAACAATGCTGGGAACTCAAATATTAGATTCAAATACAAGAATCACACAGTAATTGATACAATATTTTGTGAATGTTGCTAAAACAAGTTAGTAACAATGGAATGCAGCAATACAACACAACATTTCGTTCGAAAAATCTCACCACGGCTCGAAGAATTCATGGATTATCGCGTACAATCCTGAAGGGAAACAAAAGGTTTCGTTTCACTGGACCATGTGACGTAGCGTGGAGACTCCAGCTCCGTGAAGAATGAAATTGGACGAATCGTTGATTAGAGAGAGTTAGTGAATCGAACTAAAACGGATCAAACTCGTTTAATGATTTACTGAGAATTTAGAGTTGCTTTCGAGTGCTAACTATCTACGTAATACGAATTCGGATTATCTGTCTGTCTCTGAAGCGTCTCGGAAAGTGTTGTCGACTATCAAAACGTTCAAAGCTTATGTTGGAATATTGAAAATTGTATTTCATTTGTACTGCGGAATAGTATAGACAAAAGAGTAAGGCCCGTATAAATAGTCAGTACTTAAGATGCGACCCGGTCTCAAGACGCGGTTCGGTTCTGTGATTGGTCCAAATTTTGACAGCCAACCAATCACAGAGCCTGAACCGTGTCTTGAGACCGAGATGCATCTTGAGTACTGACTATTTATACAGGCCTAAGTAATTGCTAGACGCAGAAAATGGAAGGACAGGAAATCGATCTTTTATAGATAGAAATATAACTTAATTATGTGCTAAATGTTATGTAAGTCTCTAGAGAAAGCTTGTATTTTATTGTAAGTAAAATTATTATCACGTTTTGAAAAATTATATTACTTTACTGCTTCTGAAGAATTTCAATTACAATTTTAATTTAATCGGAACGAATTTCGTTTAGGAATAGAAATAACTTAAGAGTGAGGACAAAATTTATTAAAAATTGAAAGGTTTTCGTTGCCAACGTAACTTGTACCTAAATGGAGAAAACGGGCAATATTATTGTCAAAAGGGTGGCCGCATCGGATTCACTGAAAGGTTATTTCGTGCTCAAACGCTCCAGAGGTCAAACCTTTATAATTCCCTTCAAAAGAAATATCATAGGTTCGAAATAATTGAATCTATTTAAAAGTACTTTGTTCCTGCAATATAAACAAAGGCCTTAATTATCAGACGGGTGAATATTATGTAAGTTAATGAATTAAGGATTTACAGTATCTCGTGTAGGGTCGGGTTAGAGGTCCCTAGGGTTCGAGCAGGAGGTCTGACGTAGGGGAATGGAACCTTTATTGACCCTTGCGTGGGATCCCGTTACCTTGGCTAAAAGAGGTCTTAGCAGGAATTAAATTGCGATATAAAACAGCTCAAAACAAAACTATGGATTTTATCAAGTGGATTTCACAATAACCGGTCGATTTTCGTTCGAAAAACAGGCAGTTATTATTGGTCAACGCTGCACGCGGTCAGCGCATTTGGCTGACGTGTAGAAATGTTGAATCCGAGTCTCATTTTGCTTTTATCGGACCATACACATTAATAGGCCAAGTGCGAGTCGGATTCGCGCACGAAGGGTTCCGTACCGTTATAGAGCGAAAATAGGGAAAAAATTGTGTTTTTTTTTTGTATGGGAGCCCCCTTAGTTATTTATTTTATTTCAATTTTATTATTTCATATTATTAAAGTACACATAATATAATTGAGGATTTTGTGAAAATTTCAAGTGCCTATTATGTTGCCATTATGGATTACCCCTTTTTTTTGGGTGCCCCCCTTAAATATTATTAACTTTATTTTGTTTTCAGTATTTGTTGATAATATAGCGGCCATACCAGAAATACATAATCTATGAAAATTTCAGAAGTGTAGTTATAGCGTTTCTTGAGATACAGCCTGGCGACAGACAGACAGACAGACGGACGGACAGACGGACAGACAAAGAAGTCTTAGTAATAGGGTCCCGTTTTTACCTTTTGGGTACGGAACCCTAAAAAGGGGAAAAGTGTTTTGCAAGTGTGTGGACGGAATGTTGGAAAAACCAAGCACAAGCCTAAGTTTCCTTTAATTGCTGTAACGTGAGAACATTTCTCTTGTACGGATTATATTTTGAACGGGGAAGTTTTTGAGAGGAACGATATCAAAACTCGCATCGTTACTCAGAGTTGTGATCATATTTTACTTCAAATTGTGTTCAAAATAACACATTTTTTCGAGTTTTATCGAGATTTTGACATTATGAGAAGAGTAGTTTTTAACTACACTCGAGAGTGAGAT
Source organism: Plebejus argus (assembly GCA_905404155.3). Classification (NCBI taxonomy): domain Eukaryota; kingdom Metazoa; phylum Arthropoda; class Insecta; order Lepidoptera; family Lycaenidae; genus Plebejus; species Plebejus argus. Next base: position 8,690,045 of record FR989932.1, read on the forward strand.
ATTATCTCGTCGTACGTATGTTAGACCGGCTGCAGCATGCCTAGCATACGCCAACGAGATATCTCACTCTCGAGATAATTAAAAACTACTCGTCTCATAATGTCAAAAAAAATCTCGACATTATCTCGACAAAACTCGAAAAAATGTTTGTCACGCTCGGGTCAATAGAGATGAAGATACAAACTATCAAACATCGAGAAACATGTAGAGAGAGATATCTCGTTGGCGTATGCTAGGCCGGCTGGGTCAGAGGACTCAGTCATAGATGCTCTATACGTCATAATGTAACAAAAATAAGTGATAATACATTAGGATGTGTATGACGTGTTCCTTGTAGAGATTTCACTGTGAAAGTAGCAGCGCTGAAAGACCTCACCTTTTTTCACTTTTGTATGGGGAAACTCCTGACGCTAGGGGCGCTTGCCGATACAAAAGTGAAAAAAATAGCCTTTCAGCGCTGCTACTTTCACAGTGAACTCTCTACAAGGAACACATACACATTACACACCCTAAAGTAGTTATAACTTAGTTTTGTTACACCCTGTATAAAACATTCTCTAGAAACTTTCAAACTCATTCCACAACTTTTGAGGAGCTACTTGGTTTTAAAACTAGCAAGTTTTAAAACCAGGTAAACGTACTTGATTTCATAGCTTGCTAGACGCTAGTTTTTGTCAAAATATTTTAAAGTAGCTACACTGGTCGAATCCAGCGAAAGTACAAGGGTAATGTGAAAACTGCAATGTGACGAGACGATGCGATGTCATACATTTTTAAGTCAGCCATCAATAAAATTGATTTACCACACATTAAGAAAATACACATTTAGGCTGGCCGCATAATATACGCGTTTTCCGAATCAGTAGATTGTAGAACATAACTGACGCACACGTTCGCTTTTTCCGAACGGGACGAATTCCGCACGTACCTACCATGATTCGAGTGCCAGCGCGTTCGTGAGTGAAGAAACCAAACGTTAGCTCTCACTAAATTCCAAATCGAAATTCCACGTGAGGAAATCGAACACGGAAAACGCGTGCCAGCCTGAAACGACCTCAGTCGTGAAAATGTCGTTTTGAGTAACAGCTTACTCGAATTTTTAATCTCAATTTGTTACCCAAGTAGCACAATTTTACAAATTAATTTTTTTATCATAATTTTTTTCAAATACAGATTTAATAACACAATTTGTGAAAACACAAACTATAAAACCTCGTAATACAGTAATTGGCTACGCAACAGAACCCTAAAATACCTCGATTTTAAAAAGATAAAGGTTTACTGACCCAGGGAAACATTTTGAACCGTTAAAATACCTGTCGTAAAATAAATTAACTCGTAAACTTTTCATTATTATGAGGAAATTCGATGCTTCCTTAATACAAAGAAGCCTCTTTCCTCGTTATACTCAAAGGGTGCTGTAATGACGATTCGATGCTTAAAATCGCTTTTAAAGGTTACTTATGACGTCAATTTGCCGATTTACTACTTAATCAAGCCCTGGATTTTGTGCAAAATTTTTGGGTTATCTTTATTGTTTCCTTCTGCCGCTAAATTATATCTTATGATATTGGCTTTGGCCTGTTTCTGTTGCCGCGCTGGCGCTATAAAAACAACAATTAATACTAAAAACAAAATAGAGCAAATATTTAAGGTGGGCTCTCATACAACAAACACTACTTTGGGCTTTTTTGCTCGACATAAATATTGGCAACAGTCGAGGCACTTGTCAATATGACTACAAAATACTCAATTTGATTGTTCGTCTTAATTTATTCGTTACATTAGGTACTGATAGGTTCAAAATAATATATTTACATCCTCCATCATCCCGAACCTCCATGGGGATAAAATAAGGTATTTTATCCCCTTGGAGGTTCAATTTATCAAAATCCTATTTAAAAGCGAACGTCTTCATCATAGAGGCTCAAATCTATATAATACTAGCTGTCCCGGCAAACGTTGTTTTGATGAAAATTTGTATGAAACTTTGTCAATTTTAAATGGATGGAAGGCGGTAACCTTTAGGGGTAGGATTTTTTGAAATCCTTTCTTAAGAGGATACACCAAGGGCGAGAGAAATTGAAAATAGGTACTTATTTGAAAATGTATTGCTGTCTCACCAATCTTAAGTCTCCCACCGCAGAGCGCGATAGAGACAACACGACAAAAGTTCCAATAAAAAACAGAAAATCGTCTTCTCCAAAACCGATTTAAGTACTTTTTTCATTAAGAATTAAATCAAGGCTTGAGCTGTGTTCCTATGTTCTGAGGGCATGGGACCGCCCCCGCCAAGATGAGCCAAGCGAAGCGGGCATTTTTTTTGTATATTCTAGCTAGTTTTGTTTTTTGGGTGTTTGAAGTTTGAACACAAAGGAAAATCTGGCCATTTTTTTGGGTTTTTGGACGTTCTTATCTTTTTTAATTGCTAAATAAAATTATGAAAAAAAACAAGGGGACATGCTAACAGTGGCCATAGATATTCAGAAAAAAATTATAACTCTACCGGTATTATCCACTATCCAGGGAGGAAACAGGGGACAACGTTTGTATGGAAAAACAACTCTAGTGGTAGCTCAGGGATGTTTACGTCATAGTAGCTTTATGCGTGCAAAGTCTCAGCATAATCGGTTCAAAATTGACAAAGTTTTATACAAATTTTCATCCCCTATTTATTCCCTTGGGGGTAGAATTGATTAAAGTCCTTTCCTAGCGGATGCCTACGTCATAACATCTAGCTGCATGCCAAATTTTAGCCCGATCCTTCCAGTTTCGGCTGTGCGTTGATAGATCACCATGTTAGTCAGTCACCTTTGAGTTTTATCTATTATTTAGATTAGATTTAGATTATACATAAATATATAGATAGATATTCTACAGGCCATTTTTTTCTACGAATGTTAGGGCATCGCAAACGCCTTAGTAATCGATTTATAAAAATATTGACTTCGAATTACTATTTCAATTTGTCAACCCGTGCAATCCGCAACTTGTAATGTAATTATTATTTGTCTCTCTTTTTCAGCACACTTTCCCATGCTTTGCATTCGCTGTCAACTTTTTTGAGCGCCAAATTCAAGAATTTCAGACCGGTATGGTTATTGCTTTACACGCGACAGAAACTGAATTTCAAATTCACGGCATTTTTATTGAGTTTCCGTGTTTTTCAATTCAGTGGAATCTTTCAGAGGTAATGGGCGGTGTTTAGGGTCGCCAACTCTCGAAAGGGCCAACCCGGGAGAATCCTGGGGGGGGGGTTTGTCGCAGTGATTATCTTCCACCAGTTCCACCAGATAAAATGATTGTCCTGCTCAACTTCATCTTAAAATTTTTCACTTAGATGATTAATAATATATAATAGATGATTAATAATAAAGTACTTAGGCAATAATTATTACTTTTTGAAAAAACCGGAGAAATTATCGTTCTCCGGGAGGACGGGAGGTTAAGCATTATTACCGGAGTCTCCTGGGCAATCCGGGAGGGTTGGCAACCCTAGCGGCGTTAGAGCAAGATGAATGGGATAACTTGGGAGAGGCCTTTGCCCAGCAGTGGGACATAAAAATATCGGATTGTTATTAGACAATTTCTAGGTTTACTCGAAATAACACGTCTAAATGATGAATAGAGTAAAATTAAACAATTTGGGCTTGGACAACTTATACCTACATAGATTATATTTTACAGATAAGTACAAACAAGTTGAGTATATTGAATTCAAGATTAAACCTCTTCTCTCTATTGAATAGTAGCAAACATAGAATGTCACACATTCCGAGACGAGATCGGCACGTGAGATATGTAAGTACTTGGTCTCTCAATTTCAACTATATCTGAGCTCCTTCATAGATTAGTGTAATTTCTGTATAGACTGTAGATTAACACATCGTTACAAGATAATATCAAGTGCCGATAATGTTTGTGACCTCTTCACGCCCAAACCGCTGAACTGATTTTGGTGAAATTTGGTATGGAGTTACTTTGAGTCCCGGGAAAAGACATAGGATGCTTTCATTCCGGAAAAATGTTCGGTTCCCCCGTGATTAACGTGTTTTGGCGGAGTTGCGGGCATCATCTAGATAAGATATCATATAATATTATGAGAGATTCATTTTTTGACTATTTTCGTCGTTGGACCGTTTTTGTTTTAGTACTGTTAAGTATTAAAAATGTATTAGATGACCACATTATTCATTCTGGAGACGAGAGAAAAAGCTAAGAAAATGTACGTTGAAATGGCGTCATTAAAATAATTAGCGTCCCCGGTACGTAGAATCGAATAACAAGGACGACACAACCCTGTTGGATTACCCCGAGAATATAATTAAATGATGAAAAACGAAACACCCATTTATAGAATACCTTAGTTTTTATGTAGCGTCTTTCAATTAAGGTGACGCCATGTTAAAGTAAAAAACCGTGTTGGATGTGTTTTAGATTGCTTGTTTTCTATGCGAGGCTGGCTCGGCCTCTCATAGAAAACAAGCAATGGAACAGCAAAAAATTGAAAGGGCGTAGCGACAAAATGGTTTTTGTCGCGTAATTTATAAACCATAAATACATTTCATAAAAGCTATGGACAAATTAAAGTGTATACTAGAACCAATTTATGTACAAATTTTGGAAGCGTATATCAGTCTCCTCTGTTGGCAAAATAGGAATCCCTTTTTTACAGAGGTCTTTTTGATTGATTGATTATTCTGTGTTATAAAAGTTTACCAATCGTGTTATGCTATGGGTAATTCAAAGACAAAGACATGATAAATACTGACAGTGAACTTTAATTTCTTAGCTTTAGTCATTGCTGAGAAAAATGGACATCGCTACAGCCAAATTATCAAGGCGTCATCTTAAGCTAAACGCACATTGTGACTGGACGCAGCGTTATGGGCGGGATTATTTTAATAAAAAAACGGGGCATTTAAATTAATTAAGTACCTATACAGAACAATCAAAGTACGATTTTTTTAATGAAACCGAGTTAAATGAAAATAGTAGTCGTATTTTCATTAGCACAAGAAACATTGTAATTTGTAGCCATCGATACATTATTTAACTAAAAACTTAGGATCAAAATTCAAAATGAATCATGAATGTCGCAGCATACATTAACGTAGGCTAGATCACAATAGAAAAAGTTAAAAGCCAGAGGACTACTCAACAGCAAACTGAATTAAGTCGCGCTTTGTGGCGTGTGCCTCTGCATAATTGCGTTCCATAATATTTTCTGCTACATTTGCTCGTGACAAAGGGTGGAAATTTTACAAATTACTAGTTAAAAGACCTTCAGAAAGTGCACATTCGCCCGCGCGTAATGTTTACGCGTTGACTTAGCCTTTAGGAACCCAAACCCAACCAAAGCCCAACGTTGAGTTCAAAATATACGAGCGTGATTACTTTCTCTCGCTCATTAAGGACGCTATTACAAATATCAGCGATTTTCCGGTACCCTATTAAAGAATTAGGAGTCAAACTGCGAGGATATTTTGGTTTCAAATGAAAGATAATATATTCATTTCCACGACTGTACCATAAAAATTCTATAGCCGCATACAAAATTTTCACCTAAAATACGTTTTAACCATCACAATAATCGCAAAATATGAAAAAAATGGGGTCTGATTAGGTACATTAATATCTAAATACACTGAACTGAGGAAAATAAATATACTAAAAAATTGTTGCTTATTTAGTCCTCTATAAAGTCCGCTAAAAATTTTATATAAAAATAAACAACTTTTCCAGTTATAAGAAAAATAAGAAAATTTCTCAAATTTTTTCATACATTTTCGCCATATCAAAAACGCGGCGAGCGTCGTAACCGCCAATGTACAAGGCGCGATAATATGAATCTTATTTTAATGTCATTAACGTCGATATTCGTACTGACAGACATCCGACCTGCTAATTAAAAAGTTGGAGCATTCTTAACTCACAATTTAGGCTAGCGCTCTTCGGCAGGTCTGATAATCAGCAAAATTGTATTGAATTGACAGATTTGCACGACGTCTCATGCAATTGAAGTCTGTCAAATCCATATAAATGCATATCTATAGGTACGCGTCGCGTTGCGGACTGCGGTCTGAATTGACCGAAACAAGGTAAATAGCAAAATAAAGTAACTCATAAAATTTGCGCGATCGCAACATGGCCATACTCGAGTCAAGACTCGAGAGCCATACTAAATTAATTTAACAATTAGTCTGTTCTGCACTGTCGCGTCACATATCGTTGGGGTGTGACTGACCCCTTAGTTTCAAACTGAATCAATTTATCAAGTTAGCCGAAATGAAATTTTCGCCAAATATTGAACCGTGCGAACGCCTAGTTAATTATAATTTATACCGTAACAAATTAAGGTTAGGTATATTCTAGCGTTTAATTTAACGTGTACCATAACAGCGCGGAAATTAAAACAATTCCGCGAGGAATATGCAACAGTGAATTATACATTTCTACACCCTTCTGCTGTAGACGTAGGTAGTAGGTACATCGCGTCGTGCTAGCAGTATACTTGCAGAGGTTTGTATTACGGCCCGGCCGCATCTGCGTCTATCGTTCGAAGCTTCGTGCTATGACGGGCCGGCCGCATCTGCGTGTTTCATCCGAAGCTTCGTGCAATGAGACGATACTAATGGACGATACATGCAGATCGTCCAATAGTATCGGTTTTAGCGCGAAGCACCACGCATATGCGGCCGCGGCATGAGACGATATTATTGGACGATACACGCAGATCGTCTAACGGCCCGGCCGCATCTGCGACTATCGTCCGAAGATTCGTGCTACGAGACGATACTATTGGACGATACACGCAGATCGTCCAATAGTATCGGTTTTAGCGCGAAGCACCACGCATATGCGGCCGCGGCATAATAGTATCGGCTTTAGCGCGAAGCACCACGCATATGCGGCCGCGGCATTATTGAATTGAAAACATTGAAGTGAAAACTTCTTTAGTGCCATTGTGCACGTTTTTAGGATAAAAAGTGAAACTCCTATCAGGACACGTGACTTAATCTAAAATTCGTAAGGCTGAGGAAGAGTGAACCGTCGACGCAGCGAAGAAGTCATAACTATATAATATATATAACCCCCTCGGTTATGACTGAGGGGGTTATCACGATGTATCTTTCTATACAACTCCATGACGAAAATTTATGCCTGCCTACGTTTTGATTTTGATTCTTTCCAGCACTCCAGAGTGTAAATAATCATTTTTAAAGGGATTTATACATTTGGTTCCTAGAATTACAACATTTTCTAAATAAAGACTTAGCCACAATCAAAATAGAGCCTTACTAAAGCTACGCTTTTGCTCATTTATACGCGTGTGTCGTCTTGGAGGTTACCGAAGACCAAAATCAATTACCAATAACCATTCACTTAAAGGGAATCAAAATCCAATTCGTCGATAGCAAAACACTCAATTATGAAGGGATGATGTCTCATTGATCCCGATATAAGCTTTCAATAACGCCGTTATTCGAACTGGGAACGTTGAGGTGTAAATTACGAGATTAAAATTTATTACTTACACGTCATCTGATGCCTCTTCGATTTGGTATCGTCTCTCAGTATTTCATTGAACCATATCCATACTAATAAAACTAAAAACAAGGTCAAATTACATCCCTTGTGGATGATTTATACAGTATTTTCAGAGCTGAGTAAGAGCCGGGACACAAAAACACGACACGACGTCGTGTCGTGAGAATCCACGACGAGCATCGTAAAAAACTACGACGCGACATCGTGACGTGCCACGATATACGGCACGACGTTGCGTCGTAGAAACTCACGTAGAAATTCAAAGATGACGCATCGTGAGTTTCTACGACGCAACGTCGTGCCGTATATCGTGGCACGTCACGATGTCGCGTCGTAGTTTTTTACGATGCTCGTCGTGGATTCCTACGACACGACGTCGCATTGTGAAATGACATCGTCGTCGTATCGTGTTTTTGTGTCCCGGCCGTTACTCTTCAAATATTGTAGTGCCTAGGACAAGATTTTTAAATGTCAGTATTGTTGCCAAAGCACATACGCCATTCTCTTAACATAGTTGGCCTAGTCCAGAAGAGAAGGCCATGGGCGGGTTTCTACAAGATAATTTTCTTCGCTGTACTTGTGTACGATGTTCGTATGAAAATGTCTCATTGGTACACGCCTTCACGCGGGATCGACCCGCACTTCTTTAATGCGGACCAAAGGTTTACCCTCTCGGCTACAGACGCTCTTTCATACCAATAAAGAAGTCGTCTGTCGTACTAATAAAGAAGGTAGCTAAGCCCTGCTTTAAAGTCGTTTCCCTTTACCTATAAAAAGGTTAGGAAATCCTGGTCTAAAGTCTAACCTACTATAAAAGATTGGAAAACTCTGGCTCTAGTCAACTCCTTTGCTAGTAAAATGATGAAAAACCTGCTCTAAACTCTACCTTTCAAAAACACTTTACCAAGCGACAGAGTACTTATAATATATACGTTTGTACAACAGTTTGGATCTTATAAAATAGACTGTTAGAGCTCTAATTAATTCTTTCTAACCATTTAGCAATTTCACGATTTTAATTTTCCTTTCAGGTACGTAACCCAAGACTTCTTATTATATCTAGGAACAAATCAGATAAATATCAAAGTTGAGTAATGTTTTATGAATATTTTAATAAGGTAATTTTATTCACGTTTATTATTCGTAAAACGTATCTTGTAAAGATAAATTTAATATGGTTGCCGTGGACCGGCTTCCTTTGGTGCGTAATTAAGAAAGGTCATAATTAATTTTTACCGCACAAAGATAATGTGATAAGCTTTCCTACCTTTTTTCTTTGAACCGCCAAAAGTTACAAAAACATTTGGCTAAAAATATTATTCATACCATAGTTTTGCTTATTCTAATAATTATTTTCACCAAAAGTTATATACTCACTAGGAGTTCAAAGTTTAAGCTATTTTAAATGCAAAAAGTTCTTGAATATATTTTGATATCTCGCCTACAGCATTACTGCGCAGCTAAAAGTACTTTACCTAAAAAAAACTCAAACAAAAAAGTAGTAACACAAAACGAAAGCAAACTCTATATTCTGCAATCAAAATACAGACCTTTTACGTGTGAACAACAATTACCTACTGCTAATTGGGACTTTGAGTTAGGTACTAGAAATCTAATCTAATGATTAATGAAGATAAGATTCGGGTGGTTTAGATATAGACTTAATAGGTGTTAAAATTAATGTCATATTGACTTATAATACAATCCCATCGGCCTTCTTATCTATTAGATTTTTAAGATCGTTCTAAATCACACATTATTATCCATAATAGACAATAGTATTATAATTGCGAAAGTGTGTCTATCTGTCAGTTAACTCTTCACGCCCAAACCACTAAACCGATTTACTGGAATTTTTGGATATAGAATACTTTTTATCCTAGAAAATGTACGGTTCCAGCGTGATAATACGAAATACGAATGTTGCCGCAACGGGGTTGCGGCCGTCTTCTAGTAGATCAGGGTTTCTCAAACTTTCCACTCCACGAACCCCCGTTAAAATTTCCAGGTAACAGAGAACCCCTTACTAACTAATGAAACCCTCCCCACCCTCTAAGAAAATAATAAAATTGACTGTTGAAGAAAATAAGGTTTTTATTTGAATAAAAGATAACACATAAAGCGCCAAAAGAATGCCGCGCGTGCCTGCCAGTTAACAAGCCACGTTCACACACCACAATCTTGTCGCGAATCCCCTGCCGTCGAATGCCGTACCCCACTTCGAGAAACCCTGTAGTAGAGTATATATTTCCTACTTGTGAAGATGTATGTGCTTTCACCACTGATCAACTCATCAACCAATGGCTTACTTTTAATTATAGGTATTTAAGTAGCATATAAAATATGTTTTAAAGTTCGCTACTTCCAAAAAAACAAGGGAAGTTGGTGATAGTGTGTAAGTAAATAATAAACATGTACGGTCTTACTACAAAAGATTAAACATCTGTTGAACAGAATTGTTTTGACATCATTATGTATTGAATTTTTTTTAATCAATTACGGTTCAACAGGTGTTTAAATCTTTTGTAGTAAGACCAGTATAATTATTATTTTTAGTGTGTGATTTGTGGGTCTATTCCAGTAGGCATATAGGTACATGTGGTCAACTTGAAACTGTGATGGGATGCTGAATCCAATTAGTGAGTCTGAATTTTCACCAGCCCCGACATGAAACGCGAGTACAAGATTTACAACCTATCAAATTGTACGATACTTATTTATTAAAATTGGTACAGAATTAGATAAATAGATAAAAGTAAATTTACAAGGTGCAGGTGTAACAAAACTAAGTGAAAATACGTGTGTGTATGTGTCTCTTCTATAGAGTTCACTGTGAAGGTAGCAGCGCTGAAAGAGTAACATTTTGTGATTTGTAGGGCAAGCGCCGTCATGATTTTTTTCATACAAAGGAGAAAAAAGTTACTCTTCCAGCGCTGCTACCTTCACAGCCTACTTGATAAAAATATATAGGAGACCCAAGCACACCCTAAAGTATTATCACTTAAGTAGTTTTGTTGCATTCTGAAGATTAAATTATTAAATTTAGTTACACGTGAATTTACAATGGCAGGAACGAATATTATAATATTATTATTTTCATAAAGTACACTGGTATGAACTGTGTCACAGCTCTACCTTTGTTTAAAGCTCAAGGTATATCGATTAAAAAGTTACCGATTACAGAATTCCATATTTTGTATTTGATAAAAATATTTAAAATGCGAAACTCAAACTCAATTTTTTTTATTCAGAATAAATTTTTGCAAATACTCTCTGAACGTCTACGTCTCACGTCCCGGTGAGAAGAATCGGCGCGGCGTAAGAAGCATTCAAGAGTACCTAGATACAATAAACAAATAATATAATATCTACCTACCAATTTTAAATATTATTAATTATATAATTATTAAGTTTTGTTTCTTAAGCATTGAAAGTGAGTAGCACTTTCAATGCTTAAGAAACAAAACTTAATAGAACTCTATTTCCAAAACTTTCCATTGTATTCAGTTTTCACTTAAACTCTAACATTATGAATGCAATAATTGTTATTCAACTTGCTAGGAACTTGAGCGCTATTTAAATAGTTTAAAACTGTGCTTTCATTTACAGAATATAGCTGGAACACTGAGTAACTAATTAGCTTGGTTTTACTAAACTGTGCAATGTGGTCAGAACAGGCAGTATTTTCTATTTTCATCATTGTAAGAA